>CM035436.1:64321036-64373536 GCA_020310875.1 Ceratopteris richardii
AAGACTTCATTCATAAATGTGATCCTTGTGAGTAGACAGGTGAACCTCAAGATGTGCATCCTTTCCTCTCTAGCCAATCTTTACTCTTGAAGCTTTTCAAGAGTGGGACTCAATTTTATCATGCCCATTTGCAGTCTGGAAAAAAACTCCAAAAAAACATTTATTTTGATTTAATAGATTATTCTACTAGATGAGAAGAAGCTTGGAATTTAAAGCATGCTAGATCCCCAATAGATTTCCTATATAGCGCATCAAGTGACTACAAGGTTGTGTTCTATTGAGCTATTATATGATTAAATATTATGCACACTAGCCTCACCCAATGAGCTTGACATTTGTTCAACAGATCCATGAGTAGATGGAGCAAGGAGAGGACAATGTCCTTGATTTCCATCTCCACATAGACCCATAGCAAGAGTGGATATTTGTTCGTAGTGTCCACACTATTGCATGCCAACTTTAGCTAAGCCATGAAGGAGTGAACACCCCAACTGTCATCATCTCCTTGAAACAAATGATGAAATTTTTTGGTTCTTCTTGCTCAAGGGAGTTCAAATATCTCATTTTCCTAATATGGACCCTCCACACCAGGGACTCTAATTTGCAATGCTCCCCATCAACATCCAAGCAGAGAACTATGGAGTCTTAGAGAACATTTAGTCGCTAATTTGTGAACCTTTTGAAGCCAAACGCCAAGTAAATTGATGTGAAGTAATGTTTCACCATATCAAAAAGGAAGCCAAGTGATTACTCAAACCAACGAGGAAGGCGTAATCACTAGATACAGAAATTGGTATTATCTTTTCCATCTTTCTTTCCACATATCTCTTACCAACTTGGAGCCAAGTGATTGAGGTCCCCAAAGTTATTTTTGCTGCAAAAAATTTGAATCAAGTTAGCGATGCATCGATTGATCTAGATACAAGTAAAAACGAGAATGAAGATAGGCAAAAACAATAAGGCAAGAGATTGCTCACCATGCATTCCAAAAAGCAAAAGAAGCAAGGTGCCAAGAGGCTAAAGACAAGACGTTGAGGCTAACTCCAATGAGTTAGTGGAGCATGAATCCAAGTGGAGGAGATTAGAAGAAGAATGGGCACAAGTGGGAGCAAAAGGAAAACAACATCGACTAGTAGAAGAGGTGGTTAGAGCTGAAGTTGAATGCAAGCAAAAGGTTGAAGAGGAGAATATGCAATAACAATGGAAACAATAGCAATAGCATCAACAATAGGAGTCTCAACCCCAAACTATTAAATTTCCTAAGCAATGATAGCATTAAGGATCCATGGAGAACTACTTAGGCAAATGCCACATGCCTCAACTACCCCGCTCTAGCTATATTTACCATTTGCATCCTAAAGAATTTAAGCCTAATATTAGTGTAATGTCTAATGCATCTCAGTTATTGTCTCTCTATTCTATGCATTTCCACTCAAAAAAACCCAATATCCATTAGGTAGCACAACATGCCAAAGATTTTAAAAAACAAAACACCTTGCTAACTCAAAAAGTGAAAGAGTTTTAAGATAGTTTGGTAGGCAGAGTAGTTGTCTCTATAGAATACGTCGCTACTATGGAATGCTCCATTTTGGCCTTGCATATGACTTTTGAAGAAGCTAATATAGAGAATACCAATTGAAGACCAACTACAAGACGTTAGAAGTCGGGCAAGCCTCAATAACAATTAATCAAAGGTTTACACGATCTTCCAATATATGAACCTTAGCATACACACCTTAATACTCAAAAAGATGATGAGTGAGAGATAGAGAGAGAATAGAAAAGTTTTCAAGTGTAACAATAAGCTAGAGTGCTCACCTACACTATCTTATATTCCAATGTAAAATCACAATGTGTGAATATGATACAAACTAACAATATTCGAATCTAGGTAGAAATAGGAACTATATACAAGAGATTATGTGCCTAAGAGGCATGAAGAGTGTGTGTGTGTGTGAATATGGAGAATATGAATAGTTTAGAACTATTTTACAGCAAACCTAAATTCTAACTAACCTAAATTAGAAACTAGTAAATCAACAAGTGAGAACAGAAATACACTTGTTACTCATAGTAACTCAGCAAGATAGCTGATGGTTGACTAATACAAACTCCTTCAAATAACCACTAGATATAGAGCACACCTCCTCCAAACTCCTCCTTGTAGAGTGCCTCCTTGATCTCCTCCAAGAGTGTGTAGCACTTGCTAAATCTTCTTGAGTGATGAACTCCTTTAGGAGATGATTAACAAGAGAGCCAAGCCCCTTCTTATATAGGTTTTGTATGCCCTTCTTGAACACTAGCTAGTTCATTCTCAACTGAAGGAAGAGCTAAAATAATATGAGTCTCAAAATGTTATGTATAATTTACCTAGTTTTTTTGTTCTCTCCTTGTTTGACTTTTGGTTCTTCCAGTGTATTCCTTTATACCACTATCCTTCCAGGTTTGATATAACCACATTGGCATATCTCTGAAAAGTGGTGGAATCCTTTCTAGTTCTTCAGTATCTCTTTCTTTTGGAAATTTGGAACCTTCTCCAACTTCATAAGTTGGAACTTCACGAGGTACTAATGATGGACTAGGTATTGATGTAGGTAATGTAACTCTCTCTTCACCTTTATCAAGTGAATATTTTAGGGATTCAGAAGGTTCATCCACCCCCTTGTATGGTTGAATGTAAGAATCCAAATTCCTTCTAAAAAATGCACATTCATCTTCTTTCATGAAATCTGGAATCTCTCCCTTCTTATCATAAATTTGACTTTTTTCTATATATGCATTGTGTGAGTACGATATCACCTGTATCTAGAACATAGAATATGTATCCTTTTCTTTCAATTACATAACAAATAAAGAAGTTTTTTCTAGCTTTTACATCAAGCTTACCATGATCCTTCTTCTCAATGTGAACATAAGTTAAGGAACCAAATTCTTTGAAGTAACTCACATTGGGCTTCTTCCCATAATAAGCTTCATAAGGTGTAATGACCTTCAAAGCTTTTGTGGAGACTTATTCAGAATGTGATTAGTTATATGTATTGCATCTAACCAAAACTTGGGACAGAGTTTTTTGAATGACATCATACTATACACCATCTCAACAAGTATCCTATTCTTTCTCTCTGCAACACCATTCTATTTTGGCATATAAGCAATAGTGAGTTGATGAGAATAACTTTGCCTTCAAGAAAAGACTTAAAGTCTTTTGACAAGTATTCTCTTCCTCTATCACTTCTCAAAATCTAGATCTTTGACTGAATTTCATTTTTAACCATATCTAAGAATTTCTTAAAAGTAGGAAATCCACGAATAAATCTTTGATTGACTTTCATTTTTTAACCATATCTAGCTTCACTTTAAGACCATAAAACCACGAATATCTTGAGAAATCATCAATGAAAGTAAAAAAGTACTTGAAACTTGAATAGAATATGTCTTCATCGGACCATTCACATCTAAATGTGTGATCCGCAACTTCCTTGTGGCTGTGATGTATCCATGCTTCTTGAAAGGTGGTTTGTGAAGCTTTCCTTCAGGGTATCCTTCACTTGACTCTGCATCATCTTGTAAAGCAAAATTAGGCGAAACTCTCCACCATACCTTCATCTTTGATGTGATTGAGAGTTGTGTAACTCATATGGCCAAATATAGCATGTCATGACTTCGTGTGCTCCATAGGTCTAGTAGACCTAGCAACACTAGCATGACTAATTTTGGATAACACAAACACGCCACTTCTGTTTTCACTTTGAAGTAGACAATGCTTCTCATTAGGTGAGAGGATCTAACATGAACCTTTCTTAAAAACAACCATCTAATAAGAAACTAGAGATAGAGAGTGAATTCTTCTTCATGTGTGGAACATAAAGAACATTGGAAATTGTGAAATTTCCACCTACTCTTGACTTCACCTTCTTTTCTCCAACACCTACAAAATCCAAATCATGACCATCTACAATGTTCACTCTTCTACCTGAAGAGTTAGAAAGCGAAGAAAACTTCCTTTAATTCTTCATATGTTTAGTAGGTCCATAATCAAAATCCAACAAGGATATCATAGATTGCATTTACTCTTGCATGATCAAAAGTTACCTCTTCAATAGTAACACATGCACATGAATCTACGTTTGAAGATTTAGGTTTTGGATCATCTTCAACACTATTACCTTATGCCTTCTCCTTTTCATTAAAAATCCTATTTTTGCATTCTACTATGAAATGACCTGATTTCTCACCATAATGGCATACTCCTTTCATTGAATTAGATGTAGTCGAAGACTTTTCTTTGGGTACAAAGGAAGCATTAGGGAAAGGACTAGAAGACTTACGAATAGAAGACTTACTTTCCTTCTTGGATTGCTAGCTGTTCTTCTCCTTCTTTGTCTCCTTCTTTGTCTCCTTCTTTGTCTCCTTCTTTGTCTCCTTCTTCTTTCCCTTCGATGATGATAACATGGCTTCATCATTCGCTTCCATACTCTTTTGTTGATCTTTCATCTTGAAGTAATAAGAACTGTATCTCTTCAAATGAAAGTTCTCTATCTCTTATAGAGAGAGATAAAGAAGTAACAGAAGCATGATACATAGATGGAAGTGAGTTTAGAAGTGTGTTTACCATCTCTTCATTTGAAATATTTACTCCAACATTGAGTAATTGATCTCGTAAACCTTTGAGCTTCAAAATATTTCAGTGAATTGATTCACCAACTTTCATCCTTGTGTTGGCTAGTTGTCTCCTTAGGTGAGCTTTCCTAGAATGGTTTATGCTCTGATAGAGATTCTCCAACTCCAATCAAGGCTGACAAGAACCACCAATTACTTACCCATCTATATGGGGTGAACAACTCTTGGAGCGCTAGATGACCAACCATTAGGTGACTAATTCTTGGTGTGCTAGACCTCCAACCATAAGCGCCTCAAGCAGTTGAGTGTATAATGAACAAGGTGACCAAATCCATATTCCATGTGACCAAGCCATATCCATTACATGTGTCTAGGTGACCAACCTTTAATTTTCCAACCTTCATGTTCCAGACAACCAACTGTGGATGCATTAGGATGGCCACATTTTTAGATACTGAGGGTGATTCCATCCTATGCACGTGCATTACTCCTTTAGATAGAGTGACCAACTTACTTGCAAGGCCATGATTGGATGAGCCCCCTCTTTTAATTGACATCCCCAATTTGGGTAACCACTAGCTCACCCTGCACATTTCCCTTTATCCACCCTAGGCACTTACTCCCCTTGAAACTTACTGCAAGTTTGATCAACACATATAATCTAGCATTCTTTTGCATATTTATCCATTTAATCCTTTAATTCCATGCCATAGGTGAGGAAGTTTGAGATCTCTTGCTTATGATAGGTCCATAATTGTATAAAATATCAATATAAAATCATTATCAACATAATCTCTCTGAATATCAATATAGAAGAAATTATTATATATAACAATATCTTTCTTATACTAAGATCTAGTGATACCATGCTACTTGTACAATAGAGTTTTCATTTGTCAATCTAACCTTATATTAGAGAACCATGGTAAAAATATATTTTCTTTGAATACAATTATCTTTATTAATAGTATTCCCTCCATTAATGTAAGATACATCAAGATATGTCAAGATTACTACTTGGATAAGTTCATAGTTCCACTTGAAAAGAAAAAGAGATGGATTCATTATATCTTTTTTCTCTACAATGCAAGTTTCATCACGATCTCCTCATGGAGTTATAGATTGAAATCAATCCTAACGGAAAATATCCTTAGAATTAGTAAGGATTCAAACAAAACTATGTGGTTTCCTTCATGGAAAAATTTGAATAATATGTTTAGACATTACATTTAAATCATCCAACCATGAAATAATTCATTTAAGTGGATCTACCTCGAAGTATCTTGGCCTAAAGCTACAAAAACTATCCCATTATATCAATCATCAATAATTGTAAAGTCTTACATTTTTCAAAAATCAAGTTCTTTATAAAAAATTAGAATGGAACTCCATAATTTTTTATGCAAAAGGAGCAGTGTATTCCTTTATTTAAGTCTATTGCATACCTAAAATAAATGTCTCATAGTGATTCTTGAGGATAATACTTGAATCACTATCTATATTACTTTTAAGCATTTATGTAGTTCTACCAAATCACTACTTGATTTTCTTTCTTCTTGGATCTAGTTTTACTACCTTTGGATCATTGATAAGTGATAATCATGCTACTTATTCCATGTGTCTTTGAATGTCTATTCTAGGGTCTAGTTGCACTACCTTTTGATGATTTATAAGTGATAATTATGCCAATTATAACTTATAAATCAAAATGAGAATCAAATACAATAGTAGGAACTTCACATTTCTATACATAGTATAATCTTCTAAATTCTTCCTCTACATCATTCCTAGATGATAATGGATTTGGAAATTATTGGATCAAGAAAGACCAAATTATTCCATGCAAATGATTATATCCTAATTGCCTTAGCTTCTCTCTATTGAATGACATATAATATCAATTACTAATTTCTCCTTGATTTGATAGCAACATCACATCCTAGAATTAAGTGCAAATGTTATCACCCAGGGAATCAAAACTTATTATGTATTTCTTAGTCTCATCCACAGTTACTTAAAACCTTTTATGTCACGTTGGATTGATGGAAGTCTTTATGCTTCCTTGGTTTACTAAAAAATCTCTCTACTTGTTAAACCACAAAGAAAATTATGAAGATGTTCATAAACATAAATTAGTTGTACCAATTAATCCATGTGATTAATTTATCACATCAAGAAAACATAGGAAAAACTTTATTACAAGGCATGCACCGTTCCATTATGGATCATGAACTATTGATATGCCAATCAATTATTATTTATACTAGTACTAAAATTTGAAGAAAAAGATTCCTTCATATGAGTTCTTAGATGAATGATCTTGAATTTATTTTCCACTCTATGAAAATATTATTGATCATATACTCTTGATTTTTAAGAGACAAACCCCGAGTTTTCTTTATTTATGAAGGTTTCTTCCAAGACCTGAACTTCATTGTGTGAAAACCACTAGTTGTGGCATTGACAATTTGCGTTCCTAGTCTACACCATGCTAATTAAAAAAATGGAAGCTTCTATTTTCCAATTAAATTAATAAAGATAATGATTCAAATATAATCACCATTAATAAGTATGAGAAATTTTTTCTAGATATGCAATATTCTCAAATAAAGAAATGGTATGTCCTCTCACATAATACATTCCATTCTAAATTATCTTTATGAATTTTTTTTTGTTTAAAACCCTAAGGTTTTAACAATAATTGATGATTGAATGAATAAGATGGTTTTTCTAGCTGAGGCCAAGAGATTTTTTAGGTAGAGCCACTTAAATGAATGATGTTATGGTTGCATGGTTTGAATTTAATGTGTAAACATATAACTTAGATTTTTTCTACAAAGAGAATTACATGTTTCATTTGAAACACACTTCTATTTGAATCTTTTCTACTTTAAGAAGTCTTTCCATTAGGATTAATTTCAATTATTTTTTTCATGGAGAGATCATGGATGCTGTTGAGATACCAAGTTCAACACATGATGCTCTAGGGACGTTTTTGTGTTTCTTTCTTATATCTTTGGTATGGGCCTTGGTGTTTGTGTGGATACACATGTTTTGTGTTTATGCAGATATGATCTAGAAATTATTTCGTTGGGCATCATTAAGATATCTTGCCTATTCAGAGTGATGGAATACCTATCCTACTAGATCACTTATTAGAATCAATTGAGGTTTCTCTTTTTGGGACCTTTTGTTATGTTCTAGTTGTAGTCATTCTTAGACATAGTTATTTGTAATAATACAAGAAGTCTTTTTGTCCTTTTATCAATTCTTACATGCTCCATTCTTCTTATTTGCAAGCTTGTGTGTGTGGTAGAGATGTTCCTCTGACATAGTATGAGAACTAGGATAATTGAAGAGAGATCTTGAAGATGCTTGCAATCGAGGGACCTGTGAGAAGGTGCAAGTAGCACAAGTTTGGCTACAATCCTAGATTTCTACAATGTCTCTATTTGGAGCTCACAAGTTGCGGGCCAAAATAAATCATAGACCAAATTGTTTTGCTTCTTTAGAACATTTCATATTGTATAATGTGAAATGATTTTGCATAATATTTTTAGACATAAATTGAGTTTTTGCTTATTGTGCACCTTGTAGTCATGTAATTTGATAAGCTTAGGAAAAACCTGTCACTTCTAGTGTCTTTGCGAAGCTATGACATTTTGCAAAATGGAAAATGTTGACAGAATAATTCAACTTATGAGTGAAAAGTTGGAAAAAATCAACAATTCATTCTTCGATATTTAGGATGAAAGTTTTCCTTATGGTGAAAGGCTAATAGAAGTACACAAAAGGAGATCATAAAGATACCTTGCAATTACTAGAAAGAAATTGAACTACAAAACAAAAGGCATATGAAGAGTAGAACATATAAGCACAAAAGGTATTGTATTGGCTATTTGTGAGTATAGCATGATTGATCATATACAAGATGCAAAATCTACAAATAAGGAATGAAAAAATTTCGTTACATTGTATGAGACCAATATGAAGGCACAAAAGTTGCAACTAAAGAACGTGTTACATATGTTAGAGAATAAAAACATGTTGATAAGTGACTACACACTAACAATTAAAAGCATATGTGGGTCGCTTGCATTGATTGGTGTCAATGTACGATGATGGTTGGAGTTTGATGTCTACAAAAGCACACGAAAAACACAAGGAAGAAGAAGAAGGTTGGAGCACAACACAATACTGAATGTATTATCAAGTGAAATGTACAAAGTTAAGGTACGCATTAGGGTTATAGATGTATATACAAGCCATGGGAAAAAACCTCCTAAAGAGGGAAAAGGTGCTCCATCAGTCCTAAGTGTGTTCACACACATCATTACCAAAACATGTGAACAAATCCCCCCTCAGAGCAATGTGGTGAACAAGGAGCTGACACGCATGTATAAGCAAGCGCCAAGCTGTGGAAAGAAATCAATTCACAAAATGAAGTAAGACCAAAGCTTTTCAAAAAGCTTTAAACTTCTTCCTTGGCATAGCCTTTGTGAAAGGTATGCAATATTATCCTCTATGGGAACATAAGACAAACTTATCTCTCAAGTAGAGAACCTCTCCTTGGCATAATGATAGTGCACCTCATTGTGCTTTGTGTGAGCATGGTGTTAAAAATCAAGTCTCAATCATGCAAAAGACTAATAAAAAATGAAGACCCAAAGTCGTGCAATTCATTAGGAGTTCCATCAAACTCAATCAAATTCAAATATCATCAATCACCCACCAAAAAGTGCACCTACACTGATTGGTGGGTGGATAGCTAGATTGTAGGAAAAGTAAAAATTTTATGTAAGAACCATCCCGCCTGTTTTTATTGAGTTTTATGCATTCCATGAGTTTTGCACTTAGTTTAGTGAATTCATAAACTCTAGCAAGCAGCCCCCTTGCTTGCTTAGCTCATTTTCATATGATTTTGCTCCTCTCTATCTAGAGGTGTAGTTAGGCTTTTTCAAATCTGATTGCCCCAAATTGCAGAGCATTGTTTGCTATCTCATTGTAATCATTTTGATTTATTTAAAGCTTCATTTGGACTCTTATATAGTTCCCCAAAGTGTGCCAAAGTTTCAAGTTCTTTCACTAAGTTTGTTGTGAGAAATTGCCAAGTTTATGAAGTTATATCTCTGCACATAGGTAGAGAGTGTTGCGAATAGGTATCTTGCTTTGTAGAGGATCGTTCTCATAGATAGAATATCCATTTGGGATGATTTAAAGCTTTTTGGATAGCTGTTAAAGTCTAGTATAATTTTACAAAGTTTCATTTTAAGTCTCTATACATATTCAAAGAAGAGTTTAGAACAGTGAGCACATATCTCTGCTTGTGGACCTAGTGGGGAGCAACCATCTTCATTGTTGCATTAGGGTGTTAGAATAATCCCCCATCACATGGAACATAGGGATCCTCACAAATTCCAATGCAATATGACTGGCAGTAAATATGATGGTGGAAGAAGATTGACCAACTACCAAATCAGCCAAAAGGTGTCTGAGCCACACACAGTCAACAATCATTGTGAAAGCTACCCCTTTACTCAACCTTACAACTAGAAGTGGCCACAGATATGCATGAGCTACTAAGCATGAAGCAAAAAGCACTAGTGTACTCATGAGTGTCTTAGCAACCAACCCAGTTTGAGTTAGAAAATGCATGTTTATCTAGCATTCCCCCTTGAGATAAAACAATCAAAGCAATTGGGTACCACTCAAGTAGTGAAAGATGTGCTTAATTTTCTATCAATGATTGAAACTTGGGAAACGCATAAATGTGCTTATATGAGAGATAACAAAATGAATATCAATCTGAGATATGCATAAGTAAATCAAACATCTAGTAGCCTACTAATCAAGAACAACATCAAATGCATCTCCAACATCAAGACTCAACTGTAAACTTGTTTCCATGGGAGTGGCAATAGGTTTGCAATCTTCAAGGCCAAAAGCTAAAATAATGTTTGAATGTTTTTTATTTCACACCAAACTATTCCCCAATGAACTTGCATAGACTAAATTCCCAAAAAATGATGCAAATGGCCCAAATTTGACATCGCAAAAGAGGCATTCAAATCAACCTTAAATTTAGCAATATGATTCTCATTACGAACAGTGAGTAGCATATCATCAATATGTACAACAATGATTATAGGTGCATCATCTGCATGCTTAACATATAAGGTGCTCTCAGCTAGACTATTCTCAAAACCATGTACTGGCAAGTAGGCATGTATTTTCTCATACCAAGCACGTGGTGCTTGCTTCAAACCACATAATGCCTTTTTCAACATGCACACTTGTTTTTCATACCCTTACTACACAAAACCATGGGGCTGAAATACATACACCCCTTCATGTAAGTGACTATTTAGAAATGTTGTCTTAATGTACAATTGGTGTACATTCCAACCATGATGAGATGCAAGTGCAAAAATGCTACGAATAGTGTTCATTCAAAACATGTCAGAGCAAAGGTCATCAGAATCAATGCCTCTCTCTTGAGCATAACCTTTAGCAATAACCCATTGATTTTACATTTTAGCTTGTATACCCATTCAATCTCGATGACCTTTTTGTCTGAAGGAAAATCACATAAAGACCAAATACCTTCTTCATAATGGCATCATAATCTGATTGCATAGCACCATCCAATTTTTTGGATTGTGTGCTTCATCAAAAGAATCATACTCATTATCCTTACAAAGAGTAGAGACAACCATTGCATAACAATATGATGCAAGCAAGCACTATGAGAGCCTAAAGGATTTTGATATATCAAAGGTTCATCTAATTTGTTATCTCAAGGTCTGGAATATTTAGGCATAGTTTTTGCCTCTTATATGCCTGCTATCTCATCAAAAAATGCATCATATAAATATGTAAAAAGAGGCAGCAAAGTCATACACATATTTAGAGCTAATTGTTGTCTCTTTGGTACATGTGAGTAAGGTTTGAATTGCATATTCCACTAAAGCAACATCATGGCAAACGAGAATGTGTTTAGTATGTGGATGATATAGTTTGTAGCATTTGCTGTCAGAACTGTACACAACAAAAATACATTTCACTAGTTTCTCATAGGGTTTTTTGTGTTGTTGTTCAAGCACTAAATCTATGGCACACAACTAAAGAAACACAGATGAGCAATAGATGTCTCGCGGCCATGCCAAGCCTCATATGGAGAGATCGATTGTAGTGCTTTGGTGGGACACCTATTAAGTACATATGTTGCATACATAACAACCTCAAGCCAGAAGCTATGTGGTAAAGCCTAACTTTTGACAATACACCTCTCCATTTCCATGATTGATATGTTCTTTCTTTTATCAAATACATTTTGTTGAGATGTATACAACACTATATAGTGATGTTTTATCCCATGCTCAACTATAAATGCATTAAAATAAGAGGACATGTATTTTCGCCCCTCCATCAGAATGGAGGGTGCCCAATTTACATGCTGATAGATTTTCAGCCGTAACCAGGAACTATCTAAAGCATGTAAACACTTCAAAATTTTCTTTCAGTGGATAGACCCATGCATTATTGGAGGAATCATCAATTAAAGTTAGGAAGTACATGTAGTTCCGAAATAAAGTTGTCTACATAGGATCACAAACATCACTATGAACAAATTGTAATTTGTAAGTACCACAATCTGAACCATCTTTTGGGAAGGAGGAACACTACATTTTGCCCAAAATAAAGGCTTCATAGACATGTTTACAAGGGGCCTCAATTTTGGGCAGAGAGGACACCATTTTAGATTTTTCTAGCTGAAGCAAACTAGAGAAATCCATATGACCAAAGCATGCATGCCAAAGCTTTGCATGTGAGATAGCTTGAGAGTCTTGAACTACACATGATAAATCATCCATAGATTTTGCATAGTCCATGAGCTTTAGCCACGACATAAAATCCCAGAAGCAATAACAACATCACCATTGGAGAGATCATGAACTGTACATCTATCATCAACCAACTTGATAACCAAACAAATCTTTTCTAATGTTGAAATTGAAAATAGATTTTTCTTGATGCGTAACACATACAAAGCATTTGAAATGGTGAAAGGACTGCCATTAAAAGTAGTTCGAATAATCTTTCTAACTCCCAATATAGGATAAGAGGAGTTGTTAGCACATGTGACAATATTCCCTTTAGGGTTAGGTTCAAGTGAAGTGAAGAAAATGCACTATGAGGTAACATGTCTAGTTGCACCATTATCTAAGTACCAGACATCTACATCTACAACAAACTTGTTTTAGGTCTAGAGGTCTTTGCAACAACCATTCAACCTCTTTCTTCTTTGCTTCTTTGTAGCCAATTTAAGAAAACTCTTATTACATTATCATTTTCCTTATAGTACTTGCATAACTTTTTTTGCTTCTATGGTTTTATCATCTTTGTCTTCCTTCTTTGATTCTGTAGCATTAGCACATTTCTGCTTACTAGAAGATGAACTCCATTTACCTTTTCCCTTTTAAGTAGGATTATTAATTTGCAACACGTAAATTGATCTATTCTACTTGGATTGATCTACGTGCAACAAAACAGAGACAAAATCCTACAAAAACACCTTATTGAGCTCTGTTAAACCTATAATAGACTTCAAGCCACTTGTACTGGTGAAACAAAACTTGTATATATGTTTGGAACAAAATAAGAAAATTGCATACATAGTCACTATGATAGTGGGTTCAGAGGCCGAAATGATCTCAAATAAAAATTTTGATGTCACAAAGTGAATCCATTTTGAACTTCTAATTACCCCGAGTTGGAGCTCACCATTTCATGTGATTTGAGACTATGATTGGAAGGGTGTTAGAGATTTCGTAAATGAGGCAACAAACTGCTTTGATACCAAATGTTGGAGCTCACCATTTCATGTGATCTGAGACTATGATTGGAGGAGTGTTAGAGATTTCGTAAATGAAGCAACAAACTGCTTTGATATCAAATGTTGGAGCTCACCATTTCATGTGATTTGAGACTATGATTGGAGGGGTGTTAGAGATTTCGTAAATGAAGCAACAAACTACTTTGATACCAAATGTTGGAGCTCGAGGTCTATGGAAGCACACAAACAACACAAGCAAGAAGAAGAAGAATCTTCGATCACAACACAATACTAAACGTATTATCAAGTGAAATGTACAAAGATGAGTGACCATTATGGTTATAGGCATATATACAATCTGGGGGAAAAAACCTCCTAAAGAGGGAAGAAAGTCCCCTAGTGGTCTTAAATGTGTTCACACACAACAATACCAAAATATATGAATAGTATTGACGCCATAGAAGTTTAACTTCATGGTTTGGATCCTAAGATGAGAAGTTGAGGACACCCATATAGGCTAGGGAAAACATCCCAAAATTACATGATCCCATTTCTATGTTATTAATTGATGGAAGGAGCCTTGGTGTAGAATCCACTGCACAAGGAAAAACTTCTTTGTCCAAAGTTTTTTATAGTGGTTGATGTTGGAGTTTGAGTTCTGCAAAAGCATGCGAACAGTACAAGGAAGAAGAAGAAGAAGCTTGGAGCACAACACACAATGTTGAATGTATTACCTCTAGGTGTACAAAGATAAGTCACCCATTCGGGCAATAGGTGTATATACAAGCAAGGGGAAAAAAACCTCCTAAAGAGGTAAAAAAGTTCCCCGGTTGTTCTAGTGTGTTCACACACATCTCTACCTAAATATATCAACAAATCCCCCCTGGGAATGATGCGATGAACAAGGAGCTTGTACTCATGTATAAGGAAGTACCAAGCTATGTGGAATCAATCCACAAAAGGAAGTAATCCCAAAGCTTTGCAGAAAGCTTCAAACTTCTCCCTAGACAGAGCCTTCATGAAAAGGTATGCAATGTTCTCTTGCGGGGGCACATATGCCAAGCTGATCTCTCCAACAGAGAACCTCTCCATGACATAATGATAATGCATTTCAATGTGCTTAGTGTGAGCATGGAACACAGAGTTCCTCACAGCTGCCTATGCGCTTTGACTATCAATGAAGATGGTGGTGGCAGAAGATTGAGACCAACACCAAAATCAGCCATAAGACGTATGAGCCACACACACTCCATAGTCATTGTGAAAGCTGCCCTATACTCAGCCTCACAACTCGAAGTGGCCATAGTAGGGTGCTTCTTGCTCAACCAAGATATACATGAGCTACCAAGCATGAATCAAAAGCCACTAGTGCACACATGAGTGTCATAGCAACCAGCCCAGTTAGAGTCACAAAAAGCATGTAAATCTAGCGATAGTGATCCCCCTTGGGATAAAACAATCCAAGTAGTTGGGTACCACTCAAGTAGCAAAAAATGCTTGACACCTAGGAAATGCATAAATTTGCTCATCTGTGAGATAGCTAGCCGAATATCTGACTGAGTAAGGTATAAGTAAATCAAGCATCCAATAGAATGTTGATAGAGAACAACATCAATTACATCTCTAGCATCATGAAGACTCAATCATAAACCTATCTCCATAGGAGTGGCAATAGGTTTAAAGTCTTCAAGGCCAAAATGTTGCAATAATGTGTCAATATATTTTGTTTGACACAAAGCCATTCCACCATCAACTTGCATAAATCGAATGCCCAAATAGTGATGCAAATGCCCCAAATCAGACATCTCAAATGAGGCATGCAAATCAGCCTTAAAATCAGCAATATGCTTGTCATTAGAACCAATGAGCACCATGTCATCAACATACACAACAATGATCAGAAGCACATCATTAGCACGCTTTATATATAAGGGGCTTTCACTTGGACTGTTCTCAAAACCATGTGCAATCAGATAGACATGTATCTTTTCATACCAAGCACATGGTGCTTGCTTCAAACCATATAATGCCTTCTTTAACCTGCACACCTGGTTTTCATGCCCTTTCTGCAAAAAGCCACGGGGATGAAATACATACACTTCTTCATGCAAATTACCATTCAAAAATGTAGTTTTAATTTCAAACTGATGTACATTCCAACCATGATGAGCTGCAAGTGCACAGATGCAATGAACAATAGTCATTTGGCAAGTAGGAGCAAAGGTATCATCAAAATCAATGCCTCTTTCTTGAGCATAACCCTTTGCAACAAGACTAGCCTTATACATGTCAATTGTTCCATCATGCTTACACTTCAGCTTGTATACCCACTTAGTGCCAATGGTCTTCTTTCCATGAGCCAAGTCAATTAAAGACCAAGTACCTCTTTTTCATGATAGCATCGTACTTTGATTGCATAGCAACCATCCAATTTTAAGAATTTTGTGCTTCATCAAACCGAACAAGCTCATTCTCATCATAGAAACTAGAGGCAGCCATAGCATAGCAATCTGATGCAAAAGAGGCACTATGAGAGCCTGAATGAGTATGATATGATAGAGGTGCATCTAATTTTCTCTCATGCAAAGTCTAGACCAACCATTTTGCCATAGTTTTTGCCTCTTCAATATCAGCTCTCTCATCAACAAGTGCATCATGTAAATCTGTATCATAAATGGAATGATCTGCATCATCGCATGAAACTTGCAAAGGCTAAGAAGTTGCCTCATTAGGACCAGCATTAGACTATCCACCTTTAAAAAGAGGCATCAAAGTATCATACATGTCTTTGAAGCTAACAAATGTCTCCTTTGTACATGAAAGTAAAGGCTGAATAGCATCTTCCACAAAAACAATATCAGATCTAACCAAAATGCATTTAGTATGTGAATGATATAGTCGATAGCCTTTCCTTTCAGAACTATACCAAACAAAAATACATTTTATTGCTTTATCATCCAATTTCCTGTGATGTTGTTCATGCACTAATGCATATGCCAGACAACCAAAAACACATAGGTGAGCAACAGATGGCTTACAATCATGCCTAGCCTCATATGGAGTGATAGATTGCAATGCTTTAGTGGGACACCTGTTAAGTACATATGTTGCACACATAACATCCTCAAGCCAAAAATTATGTGGTAAAGTCTGACTCTTGACCATACACCTCGCCATCTCCATGAGTGATCTATTCTTCTGCTCAGCAACTCCATTCTGTTGAGGTGTATATGGCACTCTACATTGATATTTTATCCCACATTCATCCATAGATGCATTAAAGTCAAACGACATATATTCCCCTCCTCGATCAGAATGGAGGGTGCCCATTTTACATATGGACAGATTTTTAACCAAAACCAGAAACTATTTGAAGCACAAACACTTCAAACTTTGCTTTCAATGGATATACCCATGCATACCTAGAGAACTCATCTATTAAAGCCACAAAGTAAAGATGGTTTCCCAAAGAGGATGTCTACATAGGACCACATACATCATTGTGAACAAGCTGCAATTTCTGAGTAGCTTGAACTGAGCCATCTTTTAGAAAGGAGGAACGTTGCATTTTGCCCAAAATACAGCCTTCACAAACATGCTTACTAGGTGCCTGAAGTTTGGGCAAAGAGGACACCATATCAGATTTTTGTAGGCATAGCAAACTAGCAAAATTTAGATGACCAAAGCATGCATGTCAAAGCTTTACATCTGACATAGCCTAAGAATCATGTACTGAACATCTTGAATCATCCACAGATTTTTCATAGTCTATGATCTTATACAACCCACAACATAAAATGTCAGAAGCAATAATCACATCACCATTTGACTGATCATGAACTGTAAATCTGTCATCAACAAAATTCACAACCAAGCCAATCTTGGCTAATGCAGAAACTCATAATAGACTTTTCTTGATCCGTGGCACAAATAAATCATCTGACAATGTAAAAGAACTACCACCAACAGTGGTGAGAATGATCTTACCAACTCCCATAATAGGATAAGAGGAGTCATCGACGCATGTGACAGTATTCCCTGTAGGGACAGGCTCAAGTGAAGTGAAGAAACTGCACTGGGAGGTAATCTATTTGGTTTCCCCACTGTCAAAGTACCAAACATCTGAGTCTACTGTAGACATACACTATGCATGTGAACATGGGTCAAAACTACAGACAGTAGTAAATGCCCATTCTTCATTCTGCACAAGATTAGCAGACTCTATTTTTGGTGTAGAGGCTTCTGCAACAACCATTCTAGCGTCTTTTTTCTTTGCTTCTTTTGCAGCCAGTTTGGGACAATTCTTTATGACATGATTGTTTCCTTTACAGTACTTACAAAAAAATTTCTACTTTTTTAATTTCTTATCATATTTGTCTTCCTTCTTCGAATATGCAGCATCTACAGATTTCTGCTTACTAGTAGATGAGCTCCATTTAGCTGAGCCCTTCTGACTATCCAGGAAAGCTTGATCTACAACACGCATAATGGACCTGTTCTGCCTAGATTGATCTTCTTGCAACACAATATAGACTAACTCCTCAAATGTCAAGGCATTTGCATTGCCTTTCATCATCAAACAAAGAGTAGACGCAAAACTATGATATGAATCAGGAAGAACATTCAGAATGGTCTGCACAAGTGAGTTATCTGGTATAACTTCATCAACAGAAATCAATTGTTCCTTCAAATCTTTGATCTTTGCTAGAAATGGAATCACCTTCATTCATATGCTCTCTCTAAATGTTTTCAGAGGTAAGGAACATGAGCCTCATTCCTAGCCTGGCACAATGTGGTAAGTGTGTTCCAAGCATCCGTAGCTATTCTACAAGAGTGAAGATGAAGAATAATGGCATGTTTGAGAGACAAGGCTATCTATGTGTGTGTCTGAGCATATCTACCATCCCAATGAATTTGTTGTACAGTAGGTGTAGCAAAAATTGAAACACGAATAGGAACATGAAGAATATCGTCATCTTCAATGCCATCTACATCAGCTTCAGTACCTATATTTGTAGGTGTAATAGGATGCTTTTCAACAACCTGCACAATATTCCATAGTCCTTTTGTGACCAATACATGATGCATCATATAAGACCACAATGGTTAGTTTGTACCATCCAACTTCTCCTCAACAGCCAACATATAAAATACATCATTGCTTTCAGCCATGGCCACTGACTACAATACGCTGACGGGTTCTGCTAAACCTGTAGTAGACTTCGATATGCTTATACTAGTGAACCAAAACTTGTGTATATCTTTGACACAAAAGACAAAATAGCCTACACAAGCACTATGATAGTGTGTTCGGAGATAGAAATGAGCTCAGATCATGATTTTGGCACCACAGAGCAAAGTGGTTTTGATCTCCTATGTTGGAGCAATACAATCATTGATTAATGATTACATGAAGCTTAGGAGTGAAGAAATAAAGAAAATATTGAAGCTTGAAGTATGAAGTGAAGTGGAGGTTCAAGAAGAGATGATATTTATACACATGTACATTAATCTTGTAAATACTTCACATGTACTTTGAAATAGTGTCGAATCCACAGTGATATCTACATATATACTTGTATATAGACATGATAGGTATGGGAGATGAAGACTAGATGAGAAATAGATGATTAGATCATAAGTTGAGTTTGTAATATCCATTAGATGAACTTCTTATCGGAATAAAAGAAGTTTTCAAGAAGTTGCACCTCGATGTTTTTCTTTGTTCTCCTTCTGTGCTTAATCAATTGAGAAATCCTTTGTGTGTGTCTAAGTCTAGAGTCGATGCATCTATGATCAAGTTTTGAGAGTCTAATTGTAATCAAATTGAGAGAATTTTGTGTAGGAACATTCATATCTGTAACAGGTGATGAGTGACTCCTGAAACAAGTGCAATTTTGATGGTCAAATATTTGATCAGATCTCAATCTTGGATGTAAATTTTTGCACAAATAAGTATTCAAAATTTAAGTTGGAAGGTAACGAACTTATGTCTAAAAGCATTTGATCAAACAGGGTCTAAATTGTGAGAACCATGTCTGTAAAGTTGCATATGTGAAAGTCGCTTGTAGAGAAAGCCTGTTTCAGACATGAGTTTACTTATTGAAGTAAATCTGAAGTTTTGCAAGTTATTTTGAAGAACTTTCACTTAGAATAGTTGTCAACTAGGGAGGAGCTAGACTTGAAGGTTTGGATGAACAAGGATGCTCAAACAAGGAGAATTATCTATATGGCAATGAATGATTACTTGCTTCCTCATATGCTAGGACTTGAAAGTGCAAGTGATATATGGAATGCTTTGGAGGAGAATTTTTAGAATACAACCAAATCAAGAAAGGAACCACTATCGATTGAATTTACCTCATTCAAGAAGAAAGCCTCACAATTAATATCTGATTTTGTGACAAAGATGAAAGACATTGCTGATTTTTTAGGTGCAGTTGATGAAGACATTGAAGAAGATAAATTGGTAAGACAAATTCTCACGGGTCTGAGAGGAGATGAGAAGGGGAAGCCCTTCATATTATGAATAGAACTTTCATTACTCCTAATTTGAATCAATTGTTAGGACATATCCTAACTTTTGAGCATGATATCAAAGGAGATATTGATAAGAGTGCAGGTCAAGCAATGTATTCCAAGGATAAGAAGAAGGCTAGCAAAGGAAAGCAATAATCAGTTGAAGATGAAGATACTCCAAGTCAAGAAAACTTCCTAAGAGGAAGAGGAAGTGGCAAAAGTAGAGGAAGAGGTAGAAACAACAAGGACAATGTCAAAGCTTTTTGGATATGTGGTAAGACTAATCATGTAGCTCATGAATATTGGCATAATAATCAAAGTGTTAGTAGATTTAATCAAAATCATAATCAAAGAGGTAGAGGTGGAAGAAATTAGAGAGGAAGCTTCTGAGGTAGAGGTAGTAGAGGCTTCTTTGGAAGGAATGGTGCAAGAAGCTTTCAAGGCCAATCTTACAACAATACCTACTACAATTATGCACCAGATCAGAAGGAAGATTCAATCCTAATCATGAATGCACCATGTGAAGTCCCAAGTGAAGACCAAAGAGTGTTTTATATTGATTCATGATGTACCAATCATTTGAGTGGCAACATTGCTTTGATGACTGATTTGGAGAATAAAGTAATTAATCATACAGTTCAAACAGGTGATAATACAAAGCACAAGGTGAAGTCTATTGGATCAGTGAAGGCCAAAGATGGAAGTACTCTTTTGAGCAAGGTTCTATATGTTCCTACAATTCCAAAGACTTTGATCAATGTAGGACAAATTTTAGAAAAAGTATATGAGGTGAGGTTCACTAATGATGGATTTTATGTTGAAGACCATAATCAAGGGTATAAGCAAATTGTTACAGGAAAGAAAGAATGAAGGCTTTTCACATTGAAGGTACAAGGTAATGTTGGACATGCCTTGTTCACATGTGGAGATCAAAAGATATCTGAGTTGGATCTTTGGCACAAAAGGCTTGGACACTTCAATGAAAGAGGTATTAAAGAAATGATTAACAATGGTTCAGTACTTGGATTGCCTAATGTTGCAGGTCAACACATGACATACAGATGTGAAGCATGTCAATTAGGTAAGGCTCATAAGAAATCATATAATAAACAAGGTTTCATGTATTCAGAAAGACTTGAATTGGTGCACACAAATGTGTGGGGTCCTTCAAAGGACTTTAGCATAAATGGTTCAAGATATTATGTCATTTATGTTGATGATGCTACCAGGTGGATCACTATTGATGTGATCAAAGATAAGTCAAAAGTGTTTAGCACATGTAAACACTATCATGTATATGCAGAGAGGGTTACAAGACGAAAATTGAAGAGATTAGGGTCAAATGGAGGGGGATAGTATTTGTCAAATGAATTCAGTGATTATTTGTGGAATGCCGGTATAAAAAGAGAAGTTACTTGCAGGTACTCTCCTCAAAAAAATGGTGTAGCCAAAAGGAGAAACATAACTCTTGTTGAATTTGCAAGGTCAATGTTGAAAGAGAAGAATTGCCCTAACTATTTGTGGGTTGAGGCAGTAAATACAGCCACATACTTGGTTAAAAGGCTACCATGTAAAGCTTTGTAGGGTATCACACCATATGAAGCTTGGTGGGGGTAAGAGACCTACATTAGATCATTGCAAAGTATTTGGTTGTTTAGCCTATGCTTGTGTTCCTTCTCAATTAAGGGATAAATTGGAACCAATGGCTGAAAAATATGTGTTCATTGGTTATGATGAAAAACAAATCAGTGGGATATAGGTTGTGGAGACCATCTACAAAGCAATTTCTTGTGTCAAAGGATGTTACATTTCATGAGCAAGGTACTTGGTGTAAAGTACAAATAGTGCTTATGAAGCTCCAATTGATGGTGAAGAATTGCCAAGGTTTGATCCAAAATATGATGAACCAGAAACTTCAAGGAGTGGAGAACTCAAGAGATCATCAAGGAACAAAAGGAAACCCATAAGGTATAGCTATGATACTTCATTCTTGACTACTAAAGACTATGCTTACATGATAAAAATAGATGAAGATGCTTCTACATATGATGAGGCAAAAGGAAAGGAGAATTGGGAGAAAGCTATGAAGGAAGAATATGATGCACTCATTGAGAATGAGACTTGGGACTTAGTACCCAAACCAAGTAATCAGAAAGTGATTGGATGCAAATGGGTCTACAAAACAAAGAGGTATGCAGATGGATGCATGTCTAGGTATAAAGCTAGACTTGTTGTAAAAGGATATGCACGGACACATGGTGTGGGCTATGATGAAACCTATAGTCCTGTTGCAAAGATGACAACCATAAGAACTCTCATAGCTATTGCTGCATGCAAAGGATGAAAATTATCTCAATTAGATGTGAAGAATGCATTTTTAAATGGTTATATTTTAGATGAAGTTTACATGGAACAACCAGATGGTTTTAAAGATCAATTTTATCCAAATCATGTGTGTAAGCTCAAGAGAGCTTTGTATGGATTGAAGCATGCCCCAAGGGCATGGAATTGCATGCTTGTGAAGTTCTTGAAGGAACTTGGTTTCCAAGCATCAAAGGTAGATAGTAGCTTGCTAGTCAAAGCAAGTGAAGATGGATTTATTTATGTTGATGACATAATACTCATAGGTACAGATGACAAAGGCATACAAATGCTTAAGAAGTAGATGGAGAAAGAATTCAAGATTAGTGGCTTGGGAGATTTATCATACTTTTTGGGAATGGAGATTCTATATACTCAACATGGAGTATATGTAACTCAAGAAAGATATTTGAAGAATTTGCTAATCAAATTTAAAATGGAAGATTGCAGGATAGCATCAACCCCAATGGAGGTGAACCACAAATTGAGCAGATATGGAGGAGAAGAATTCAAAGATATGAAGCTTTATCAGAGTTTGGTGGGTAGCTTGATTTATGCTACATTAACAAGGCCTGATCTATCATATGCAGTTCGATTTCTATCTCAATTCATGCATTGTCCTAGAAAGGAACATTGGACTGCAGGTCAAAGGGTGCTAAGATGTATCAAGGGCACACTTAAAGAAGGTTTGTATTATGGGTTCACATCAGATACAAGAATCAAGATATATAGTGATGCAGATTGGGCAGGTAACTTTGACGATGGAAGATCAACACATGGGTATTTGTGTTATGTGGGAGATAAATTAATTTCATGGTGTTCTAAGAAGCAACATATAGTTGCTTTATCATCTACAGAAGCAGAGTATAAAGGTATGGTAGAAGCTACAAAAGAATTTATATGGCTGAAAATTCTCATGAAGACTTTTGATATCAATCAGAGTACTCCCATCATTTGTGGAGATAACATGAGTTCTTTGTATTTGGCAGCTAACCCTGTGTTTCATGCTAGGACTAAACACATTGATATTCAATATCATTTTTTGAGAGAGAAGGTTATGGATAAAGAGATAGAGATCATGCATACTCCTACAAAAAAGCCAACTTCCAGATATGCTAGCAAACAGCTTGGATGGACCTAAGTTGCACAGATTTAAAGATATGATAGGAATAAAGAAGATGCAAGTAATCTCAATCGATGATTGAGGTGTTGGAGATAGATGTCTGTGAAAGCACTCGAATAGCACAAGGAAGGAGAAGAAGCTTGGAGCACAACACACAATACTGAATGTATTACTAGAGAATGTACAAAGATAAGTAGCCCGTCAGGGCAATAGGCGTATATACAAGCCGAGGGAAAAAACCTCCTAAAGAGGGAAAAAAGTGCCCCGACGGTCCTAGTCTGTTCACACACATCACTACCTAAATATATCAACAAATCCCCCCTGGGAGTGATGTGGTGAACAAGGAGCTGACACTCATGTATAAGGAAGTGCCAAGCTATGTGGAAATCACTCCACAAAAGGAAGTAAGCCCAAAGCTTTGCGGAAAGCTTCAAACTTCTCCCTAGGCAGAGCCTTCGTGAAAAGGTCTGTAATGTTCTCCTGCATGGGCACATATGCCAAGCTGAGCTCCCCAGCAGAGAACCTCTCACTGACATAGTGATAATGCACCTCAATGTGCTTAGTGCGAGAATGGAACACGGGGTTCCTCGCAACTACCAATGCGCTCTAATTGTCAGTGAAGATGGTGGTGGCAGAAGACTTACCAACACCCAAATCAACCATAAGGCGTCTGAGCCACACACACTCAACAATCGTTGTGAAAGATGCCCTATACTCAGCCTCACAACTGGAAGTGGCCATAGTAGGCTGCTTCTTGCTCAACCAAGATATACATGAGCTACCAAGCATGAAGCAAAAGCCACTAGTGGACACATGAGCGTCATAGCAACCAGCCCAATCAGAGTCAAAAAAAGCATGCAAATCTGGTGGTAGTGAACCCCCCTTGGGATAAAAAAATCCAAGTAGCCGAGTACCACTCAAGTAGTGAAAAGTGCGCTTAACCACCTCCCAATTCTTGACTCATGGGCAATGCATAAACCTGCTCCTCTCTGAGACAACAAACTGAATATCTGGCCGAGTAATGCATAAGTAAATCAAGCATCCAACAGCCTGCTGATAGAGAACAGCATCAAATGCATCTCCAGCATCATGAAGACTCAATCATAAACCTGTCTCCATAGGAGTGGCGATAGGCTTATAGTCTTCAAGGCCAAAACGCTGCAATAATGTGTCAATATATTTTGTTTGACACAAAGCCATGCCACCATCAACTTGCATAAGCTGAATGCCCAAATAGTGATGCAAATGCCCCAAATTAGACATCTCAAATGAGGCATGCAAATCAGCCTTAAAATCAGCAATATGCTTCTCAATAGGATCAATGAGCAGCATGTCGTCAACATAGACAACAATGATGAGAAGCACATCATTAGCACGCTTAACATATAAGGTGCTTTCAGTTGGACTCTTCTCAAAACCATGTGCAAACAGATAGGCATGTATCTTCTCAGACCAAGCACGTGGTGCTTGCTTTAAACCATATAATGCCTTCTTTAACCTATACACCTGTTTTTCATGCCCTTTTTGCACAAAGCCACGGGGCTGAAAAACATACACTTCTTCATGCAAGTAACCATCCAGAAATGTTGTTTTAATTTCCAACTGATGTACACTCCAAACATGATGAGCTGCAAGTGCAGAGATGCTACGAACTGTAGTCATTTGGCAAGTAGGTGCAAAGGTCTCATCAAAATCAATGCCTCTTTCCTACGCATAACCCTTTGCAACAAGTCTAGCCTTATACCTATCAATTGTACCATCAGGCTTACGCTTCAGCTTGTATACCCACTTAGTCCCAATATCCTTCTTACCACGAGGCAAGTCACATAAAGACCAAGTACCATTCTTCATTATAGCATCATATTCAGATTGCATAGCAGCCATCCAATTTTCTGAATTCTATGCTTCATCAAACGAAACAGGCTCATTCTCATCACAGAGACTAGATGCAGCCATGGCATAGCAATCTGATGCAAAAGAGGCACTATGAGAGCTTGAACAAGTATGATATGACAGAGGTGCATCTAATTTGTTGTCACGCAAAGTCTGCACCAGCCATTTTGGCATAGTTTTTGCCTGCTCAATATCAGCTCTCTCATCAACTAGTGCATCATGTAAATCTGCATCAGAAATGGAATGATCTGCATCATCACATGAAACCTGCAAAGGCTGAGAAGTTGCCTCATTGGGACCAGCACTAGACTGTCCACTTGTAAAAAGAGGCAGCAAAGTATCATACATGTCTTTGGAGCTAACAGATGTCTCCTTATTACATGAAAGCAATGCCTGAATAGCATTTTCCACAAAAACATCATGGCTAACCAGAATGCATTTAGTCTGTGGATTATACAGACGATAGCCTTTACTTTCAGCATTGTACCCAACAAAAATACATTTTAGTGCTTTATCATCCAATTTTCTGTGATGTTGTTCAGGCACTAATGCATATGCCAAACAACAAAAAACATGCAGATGAGCAACAGATGGATTGTAATCATGCCAAGCCTCATATGGAGTGATAGACTGCAGCGCTTTAATGGGAAACCTGTTAAGTACATATGTTGCACACATGACAGTCTCAAGCCAGAAACTATGTGGTAAAGCCTGACTCTTGACCATACACCTCGCCATCTCCATAGGTGACTTGTTCTTTCATTCGGAAATTCCATTCTGTTGAGGTGTATGTGGCACTATACAGTGGTGTTTTATCCCACGTTCAGCCAGAAATGCATTGAAATCAAAAGACATATATTCCCCCCCTCGATCTGAACAGAGCGTGCCCATTTTACATGCTGATAGATTTTCAGCCAAAAACAAAAACTGTTTGAAGCACATGAACACTTCGGACTTTGCCTTCAATGGATATACCCATGCATGCCTGGAAAATTATCAATGAAAGTCACGAAGTAAAGATAATTTCCAAAAGAAGGTAGCTGCATAGGACCACAGACATCACTATGTACAAGCTACAATTTTTTAGTAGCCCGAACTGAACCATCTTTTGGAAATGAGGAACGCTGCATTTTGCCCAAAATACAGCCTTCACAAACATGTTTTCCAAGTGCCTCAAGTTTGGGCAAAGAGGACACCATTTCAGATTTCTGCAGGCATAGCAAACTAGCAAAATTCAGATGACCAAAGCATGCATGCCAAAGCTTTGCATTTGACATAGCCTGAGAATCATGTACTGCACATGCCGAATCATTCACAGATCTTTCATAGTCTATGAGCTTATACATCCCACGACATAAAATGCCAGAAGCAATAATCACATCGCCATTTGATAGATCATGAACTGTACACTTGTCATCAATAAATTTCACAACCAAGCCAATCTTGGATAATGCAGAAACTGATAACAGGTTCTTCTTGATCCTTGGCACAAATAAAACATCTGACAAAGTGAAAGAACTACCATCAGCAATAGTCAAAATGATCTTACCAACTCCCATAACAGGATAAGAGGAGTTTTTGGCGCATGCAACAGTATTCCCTGTAGGGGCAGGCTCGAGAGAAGAGAAGAAACTGCGCTATGAGGTAATATGTTTGGTCACCCAACTATCAAGATACCAAGCATTTGAGTCTACTACAGACATGCACTGCTCATGAGAAGATGGGTCAAAACTGTAGACAGTAGTAAACTCCCATTCTTCTTCCTGCACAAGATTAGCAGACTCTATTTTGGTGTAGAGGCCTCTACAACAACCATTCTAGCCTCTTTCTTCTTTGCCTCTTTAGAAGCCAGTTTTGGACATTTCTTTATGATATGATCATTCCCTTTACAGTACTTGCAAAACAATTTATGCTTTTCTGATTTCTTCTCATCTTTATCTTCCTTCTTCGAATGTGCAGAATTTGCAGATTTCTGCTTACTAGTTGAAGAGCTCCATTTTCCTTTGCCCTTCTGACTAACCAGGAAATCTTGATCTGCAACATGCATAATAGACCTGTTTTGCCTAGACTGATCTTCCTGCAACAAAACAGAGACTAACTCCTCAAATGACAAGGCATTTGGATTGCCTTTCATCATTAACTGAAGAGTAGAAGCAAAACTCTGATATGAATCAGGAAGACCATTCAGAACGGTCTGTACAAGTGAGCTATCTGGTATAACCTCATTAGTAGAAATCAACTATTCCTTCAATTCTTTGATCTTTGTTAGAAAACTTTCCATAGAATCACCTTCATTCATGTGCTCACTCTCCAACTTTTTTCGGAGCTAAGCAACACAAGCCTCATTCCTATTTTGGTACAATGTGGTAAGTGTATCCCAAGCATCCTTAGCTGTTCTACAAGAGCGAATGTGAGGAATAATGGCACGTTTGACAGACAAAGCTATCAATGCATGTTCTTGGGCATCTCTGCCATCCCAATGAATTTGCTCTGTAGTAGGTGCAGCAAAAACCGCAGCATGAATAGGAATATGCAGAATATCATCATCTTTGACACCTTTTGCCTCAGCTTTTGTACCTGCAGTTGTAACAGTCGTAGGTGTGATGGGATGTTTTTCAACACCCTGCACAATGTTCCATAGTCCTTTTGCAACTAATACATGTCGCATCATATAAGCCCATAACGGGTAGTTGGTACCATTCAACTTATCCTCAATAGCCAACATACGGAATACATCACTGCTTTCAGCCATGGCCGATGACTAAAATATGTTGATGCAGAAAATTGATTGTATCTCAAAAAGTTGAACAGAACTACCCAGACAAATTGCACTAGACCTGTAGTAGACTTCGAGACGCTTATACTGGCAAACAGAAACTAGTATATACCTTTGGCACAAGAAGATGAAATAGCCTGCACAAGCACTACGATACTGCATTCAGAGGCCAAAATGAGCTCAGATCACAATTTCGGCACTAGATAGCAAAGCTATTTTGATCTCAAAAACATGTTGAGTATGCTCACCAAAATTCGTGCAATTCTGAGACTACAACCAGAGGAGTGTCGACGATGCCCTAGATGAAGTGACAACCTGCTCTGATACCAATTGTTAGAGATAGACGTCTGTAGAAGCACTCGAACAGCACAAGGAAGGAGAAGAAGCTTGGAGCACAACACACAATACTGAATGTATTACTAGAGAATGTACAAAGATAATTAGCCCATTAGGGCAATAGGCGTATATACAAGCCAGGGGAAAAAAACCTCCAAAAGAGGGAAAAAAGTGCCCCGGCGGTCCTAGTGTGTTCACACACATCACTACCTAAATATATCAACATGAGGGGGAGCTGTTGGAGCAAGATAATCATCAATTAATGATTACATGAAGCTTAGGAGTGAAGAAATTAAGAAAATATTGAAGCTTGAAGTATGAAGTGAAGTGGAGGTTCAGGAAGAGATGATCTTTATACACATGTACATTAATCTTGTAAATACTTCACATATACTTTGAAATAGTGTCCAATCCACACTCATGTATATATATACTTATATATAGACATGATACATATGAGAGATGAAGACTAGATGAGAAAAAGATTAATAGATCATAAGTTGTGTGTAATATCCATTAGATGAACTTCTTATTACAATAGAAGAAGTTTTCAAGAAGTTGCATCTCGATGTTTTTCTTCCTTCTCCTTCTATGCTTAATCAATTGAGAAATCCTTTTGTGTGTGTCTAAGTCTATAGTTGATGCATCTATGTTCAAGTTTTGAGAGACTAACTATAATCAAACTGAGAGAATTTTGTGTAGGAACATTCATACGTGTAACACGTGATGAGTGACTCCTCAAACAGGCGCAATCTTGATGGTCAAAGATTTGATTAGATGTCAGTCTACAGTGTAAATTTTTGCACAAATAAGCATTCAAAATTTAATTTGGAAGGTAAGCAACTTATGTCTGAAAGCATTTGATCAAAGGGGTCTAGATTGTGAGAACCATGTCTTTAAAGTTGCATATGTGAAAGTTGCTTGCAGAGAAAGCCTCTTTCAGACATAGGTTTACTATTGAAGTAAACCTGAAGTTTTGCAAGTTCTTTTGAAGAACTTTCACTTGGAATAGTTTCGTAAACATTAGGAGAGTGTTGTGTCAAAGTTTCATAGAAAAATTTAATCATTTCATAATTCAATGAATGATTTTTATGAAGCAGACTTTTTTTAGTAAAGCCATAGTTCATGTTGATATATTTAGGTAGTGATGTGTGTGAACACTCTAGGACCGCCGGGGCACTTTTTTCCCTCTTTAGGAGGTTTTTTCCCCAACTTGTATATACGCCTATAGCCCTAATAGGTTACTTATCTTTTGTACATTCTCTAGTAATACATTTAGCATTGTGTGTTGTGCTCCAAGCTTCTTCTTCTTCCTTGTGATGTTCGCATGCTTGTGCAGACATCTAACTCCAACAATTGGTATCAGAGCAGGTCGTCGCTTCATCTAGGGCATCGTAGATACCTCTCCGGTTGTAGTTTCAAAATCGCACGAATTTTGGTGAGCATACTCAACGTGTTTTCAAGATCAAAACAGCTTTGCTACATGGTGCCGAAATCGCGATCTAAGCTCATTTCGGCCTCTGAATGCACTATCGCAGTGCTTGTACATGCTATTTCATCTTTTTGTGCCAAAGGTATATACCAGTTTCAGTTCGCTAGTATAAGCGTCTCGAAGTCCACTACAGTTTTAGCAAAATTTATCTGGGCAGTTATGTTCAACTTTTTGAGATACAGTCAATTTTTTGCATCAAGGTATCTTAGTCTCTGGCCATGACTGAAAGCAGTGATGTATTTCATATGTTGGCTATTGAGGATAAGTTGGATGGTACCAACTACCTGTTATGGTCTTATATGATGTGACATGTATTGGTTGCAAAAGGACTGTGGAACATTGTGCAGGGTGTTGAAAAAACATCCTATCACACCTGTAATTGTTACAACTATAGGTACAAAAGCTGATGCAGAAGGTGTCGAAGATGATGATATTCTGCATATTCTTGTTCGTGTTGCGGTTTTTACTGCACCTATTGCATAGCAAATTTGTTGGGATGGCAGAGATGCCCAAGCACATGCATTGATAGCTTTGCCTGTCAAATGTGCCATTATTCCTCACATTCGCTCTTGCAGAACAATATCTGTTTTGTTGCAAGAAGATCAGTCAAGGCAGAACAGGTCCTTTATGTGTGTTGCATATCAAGCTTTCCTGGCTAGTCAAAAGCACAAAGGAAAATGGAGCTCTTCAACTAGTAAGTAGAAATCTGCTAATTCTACACATTCAAAGAAGGAAGACAAAGATGAGAAGAAATCAGAAAAGCAAAAATTTTTTTGCAAGTACTGTAAAGGAAATGATCATATCATAAAGAACCGTCCTAAACTCGCTGCAAAAGAGGCAAAGAAAAAACGCTGGAATGGTTGTTGCAGAGGCCTCTACTCCAAAAACAAAGTCTGCTAACCTTGTGCAGGATGAAGAATGGGAGTTTACTATTGTTTGCAGTTTTGAACCATCTTCTCATGAGTAGTGCATGTCTGCAGTAGACTCAGATGTTTGGTATTTTGATAATGGGGCGACCAAACATATTACCTCACAACACAGTTTCTTCTCTTCACTCTAGCCTGCCCCTATAGGGAATACTGTCACATGTGCCAACAACTCCTCTTATCCTGTCATGGGAGTTGCTAACATCATTCTGACTACTGTTGATGCTCGTTCTTTCACTTTGTCAGATGCTTTATTTGTGCCAGGGATCAAGAAGAATCTATTATCAGTTTCTGCATTAGCCAAGATTGGCTTGGTTGTGAAATTTCTTGATGAAAGATGTACAGTTCATGATCTGTCAAATGGCGATGTTATTATTGCTTCTGGCATTTTATGTCATGGGATCTATAAGCCCATAGACTATGAAAAATCGGTGAATGATTTGGCATGTGCAGTACATGATTCTCAGGCTATGTCAGATGCAAAGATTTGGCATGCATGCTTTGGTCATCTGAGCTTTGCTAGTTTTCTATGCCTACAGAAATCTGAAATGGTGTCCTCTTTGCCCATACTTGAGGCACCCGGTAAACATGTATGTGAAGGCTGTATTTTGGGAAAAATGCAGCATTTCTTCATTTCCAAAAGATGGTTCAGTTCGAGCTACTCAAAAATTGTAGCTTGTTCATAGCAATGTCTATGGTCCTATGTAGACACCCTCTTTTGGAAATTATCTTTACTTCATGACTTTCATTGATGATTTTTCTAGGCATGCATGGGTATATCCACTCAAAGAAAAGTCTAAAGTGTTTACATGCTTCAAAGAGTTTCTGGTTTTGGATCAAAATATGCCAGCATGTAAAATGGGTACCCTCCATTCTAATCGAGGAGGGGAATATATGTCTTCTGATTTTAATGCATTTCTGACTGAACGTGGGATAAAACACCAATGTACAATGTCGTATACACCTCAACAAAATGGAGTTGTTGAACGGAAGAATAGGTCACTCATGGAGATGGCGAGGTGTATGGTCAAGAGTCATGCCTTATCACATAGTTTCTGGCTTAAGGTTGTTATGTGTGCAGCATACGTACGTAATAGGTGTCCCACTAAAGCACTATAGTATATCACTCCATATGAGGCTTGGCATGATCACAAGCCATATGTTGCTCATCTGCATGTTTTTGGTTGTCTGGCATATGCGTTAGTGCTTGAACAACATCGCAAAAAATTGGATGATAAAGCAGTAAAATGTATTTTTGTTGGGTACAGTTTTGAAAGTAAAGGCTATTTTCTGTATCATACACAGACTAAACGCATTCTGGTTAGCCGTGATGTTGTTTTTATGGAAGATGCTATTCAGCCATTGCTTTCATGTACTAAGGAGACATCTGTTAGCTCCAAAGACATGTATGATACTTTGCTGCCTCTTTTTACAGGTGGACAGTCTAGTGCTGGTCCTAATGAGGCAACTTTTCAACCTTTGCAGGTTTCATGTGATGATGCAGATCATTCCATTTCTGATGCAGATTTACATGACGCACTTGTTGATGAGAGAGCTGATATTGAGCAGGCAAAAACTATGCCAAAATTATTGGTGCAGACTTTGCATGGCAGCAAATTAGATGCATCTCTGTCATATTGTACTCTGTCAGGCTCTCATAGTGCCTCTTTTGCATTTGATTGCTATGCTATGGCTGCCTCTAGTCTCTATGATGAGACTGAACATGTTTTGCTTGATGAAGCACAAAATTCTAAACATTGGATGGCTGCAATGCAATCTGAATATGATGCTATAAGAAAGAATGGTACTTGGTCTTTATGTGACTTGCCTCCTGGCGAGAAGGCCATTGGCACAAAGTGGATGTACAAGTTGAAGCGTAAACCTAATGGAACAGTTGACAAGTATAAGGTTAGGCTTGTTGCAAAGGGTTATGTGCAGGAGAGAGGCATTGATTTTGATGAGACCTTTGCACCCACTTGGCGAATGACTATTGTTCCATCTATGCACTTGCAGCTCATCATGGTTGGAATGTACATCAGTTGGCTATCAAAACAACATTTTTGAATGGTGACATGCATGAAGAAGTGTATGTTTTTTAGCCCCGTGGCTTTGTGCAGAAAGGGCATGAGAACCAGGTGTGCAGGTTAAAGAAGGCATTATATGGTTTAAAGCAAGCAGCACATGCTTGGTATGAAAAGATACATGCCTATCTGATTGCACATGGTTTTGAGAACATTCCAACTGAAATCACCTTATATGTTAAGTGTGCTAATGATGTACTTATGATCATTGTGGTTTATGTTGATGACATGTTGCTCATTGGTCCTCATGAGAGGCATATTGCTGATTTTAAGGCTAATTTGCATGCCTCATTTCAGATGTCTGATTTAGGGCATTTGCATCACTATTTGGGCATAATTCAGTTTATACACGTTGATGGTGGAATGGATTTATGTCAAACAAAATATATTGACACATTATTGTAGCATTTTTTGACTCTGACTGGGCTGGTTGCTATGACACTCGTATGTCCACTAGTGGTTTTTGCTTCATGCTTGGTCCTTCATGCATATCTTGGCTGAGCAAGAAGTAGCCTACTGTGGCCACCTCCAGTTGTGAGGCTGAGTATAGGGCAGCTTTCACAGTGATTGTTGAGTGTGTGTGGCTTAGACTCCTTATGGCTGATTTGGGTGTTGGTCAATCTTCTGCCACCACCATCTTCATTGACAATCAGAGCGCATTGGCAGTTGCGAGGAACCCTCTGTTCCATGCTCACACTAAGCACATTGAGGCGCATTATCACTATGTTAGCTTGCCATATGTGCCCACGTAGGAGAACATTGCAGACCTTTTCACACAGGTTGTGCCTTAGGAGAAGTTTGAAGCTTTTCGCAAAGCTTTGGGCTTACTTCCTTTTGTGGAGTGATTTCCACATAGCTTGGCACTTCCTTATACATGAATACCACCTCCTTGTTCACCGCATCACTCCCAGGGGGGATTTGTTGATATATTTAGGTAGTGATGTGTGTGAACACTCTAGGAGCGGGTGGGCACTTTTTTCCCTCTTTAGGAGGTTTTTTCCACCGGCTTGTATATATGCCTATTACCTATCTTTTGTACATTCTCTAGTAATACATTCAGCATTGTGTGTTGTGCTCCAAGCTTCTTCTTCTTCCTTGTGTTGTTCGTGTGCTTCCGCAGGCGTCTAAGTCCAACAGTTTAGAGAAGTATTTGGTAAAGATTTCCAAATTGAAGGAGGTTTTGAGTAAAACTTGATATAAAGGTGTTCTAAATTCAAGTATAGCTTGTCTTTTGGAGATTAATCATCTCCATCATCCTCATCACCCTCAGTATGCTCACCAAATTTTGTGCGATTCTAAGATTGTGACCAAAGGGGTGTCGACGATGCCCTAGATGAAGCAGGGACCTACACTAATACTAATTGTTGGAGTTTGAGGTCTACGGAAGCACATGAATAGCACAAGGAAGAAGAAGAAGCTTGCAGCACAACACACAATATTGAATGTATTACCACTAGAATGTACAAGATAAGTCACTCGTTAGGGCAACAGGCATATGTACAAGCCAGGGGATAAAACGTCCTAAAGAGAAAAAAAAGTGCCCTCGTGGTCCTAGTGTGTTCACACAAATCGCTACCTAAGTATATCAATAGTAGAGGAGGAGATTAAGGTAGAACAAGGTAGAAGTTATGCTGGTGGATGACATAATAATAATTAGAACCAAAGAAAACAACCACAATAAATAGATACCAAAGGTAGAGGGAAATTTTAAGGATAGTGGAGGAAAATAGTTTGTAGAAATTATATAAAAAAAAGTTTTTTTTTATTTTTTTTTTAAGATAGTTGAGGATGTTGGAGCTATGATGAAACTTAGTCACTTTGAATGTGACTATAGTTTGAAAAATCAAAACAAGAAAAGGTGCAAATCAATCTCGCGGGCCGTGCAATGGTTATTAACATGTTCCTCATTTCATCAACCACTTACTTCCTCTCTTGTTGGAGACCAAAAGAGCAAGAGCTGTGCAAACTTTGAAATTATTTGTAGAAACTTCCTCTAGATGGGAGACCACAACAGGAGGGGGGTGCCTAAAATCAATCGGTCCATCTGCACTAGCCAAAGGGATAGTGGGGGCCTTGGTATTCTGGACTTCGGGTGCATGGCTAACAAACTTCTGGCAAAATGGATGATTAAGGCTTGGTGCAATGGGGAGACATCGTGGGCCAAATTGATCTTTAGAAAAAAAACACATTGACATTTGTGGGATTCTCAAATTGGAAGGATCTTGACATTGTGCCCCTTTTGTTCTCCCCGACCTCGGTTTTCCTGAAAAGCTCGAATCTTGTGTGCTCCCTATGGAAGAGTTGGAATAAAGTGAAAAGCTTCATAAGACTGAGTGAAGATTGGAAGTGGGCGGCCGGTATCATACAGAATGACTCTATTTGGTTTCCTATCCATGTCATCATGAACGTGGAATCTTGGAACATTCACAGTGCCAAGAGGCTCTAGAACAAGGGCTTCAAAAAGTGGAAACATCTCTGGAAATAGGACACCAACCAATGGATCAACTTCGAGGATATTGACCCTAACGTCAACATTACCTATGAAGAATGGAATATTTTACAAAGCACACATCTTACTTGGGACCGCTCTAAAGTCTGTTTTCTCATGGGGCACTACTTGTCGTGCCCATTGGGTCTTAGATGGCACAATGGCAATTGCCCAACAAAAATCCTAAATATCAAAGGAAACTTTGATTATCAGGTCAACCTCAACAAGAAGTGGCGCATGTCATGGATGAGGCTAAGGTGGGATATGAAGTTCATGGCTATCTCGCACCCTCTCATAGAAATAAAAAAGTCTATCCTCTTATGGAAAATTCTTCATTGAGGAATCTAGACCAACCTAAAGGCTAGAAAAATTTGTGGGGTGCCTCCCTGGTGCAAGTGTTGTCATCGGTCCATTGAAGATGTTGTTTAGATTTTCTTTACTTGTCCCAACTCGAACAAGCTCTGGCAGATTGTTGTAAAGAAAATTAGACTTCAAAAGCATATCAACTGGAAACAAGTTGTGCTAGGAGAAGCGATCGACTCCTTGGGAACTCTCTAGAATGCCATTAGAGGGGAGGTCCTCTAGAAGATCTAGCAGGAAAGATGTGCTTATAACTTTGGAGACTCTCCTAAAGAGTGGTCGATTGAGAAATTGCTATTCATCCTCGATAAAAGAATCACCAATTGTAAGAAATTCCCCCCTTCAGGCATCATAAAGTGCTCCTTTATGATTACTCTAGATCCTTTATGATCAATGATATGGAGAATTACTCTAGATCCTTTATGTTGATGAAAACAATCGGGTGTGAATCTCTAGCTAGTTCCTTCAAGATGAAGCCTCAACATGGTACATAGTGGAGTACAAGAAGAAGTAGATATGGACTACCTAGGATCAATTAAAAAAGACCCTCACAAACTAGTTTATCTCTCATGAAAATCCCTTCTAGTCCACGGGTGAGTGGTAGAATTTACGTCAGGAAAAGTTAATCAGACCCTACATTTCCCAACATCAAAAGATGATGCTACACATCTGACATGTGAGAGGTGGACTGTTTACATGGTTTTTTCTATGGAACTTGATCCCCTACTACCAAAAGAAGTTGAGAACAAAAGCCCTCACACTTGGGAGCAGGTGCCTTGCATTGTTCAATGACTAAATGATTCCTACTCGAACATACATCTATGTGTACTTCAGCCAACATTATAAAGAGTCAAAACCAGCTTCAGGCAAAACCAGCTCATTTAGATGACTTGAAGATCGGGCACCTAAGTTTTGACTTCCTACTCGAGGAATATGTCGATGTCCTCACTTGAAAGTTGCCTCTCATCCTTCTACCCTCAAAAAATATACAACATCATATTGATAGGCTTCTACACCAAGTCCCTCCTCCAAAGGCACCATACAAAATGAACGACATAGGCCTCAAGAGGTAGTTAGAGGATTTGTCGGAATAAGACTTCCTCAGACGAAGTAACTCATTGTACGAGCCACCGGCCTTATTCATGAAGAAAAAGGATGTTTCATTACGTTTATGCATTGATTATTGGGATCTTAAGAAAGTACAATCAAAGAAAGTATTTGGTCCTAATCATGGAGAAATTATTGATCGGCTTGGAAAAGCCCACAATTTCACTTTCATCGACCTTCGGTTTGGGTACCACCGAATTTAGGTCATCCAACACATCAAGAAAGCAGCATTCACGACTCGATGTTAATGTTATGGGTGGTTGGTTATGCCCTTTGGCCTTAAAAACCCTATCACATTTTTTCGAGAGATGAATGATGGCTTAAGGGACATGCTCAACATTTTCCGGATAATCTACATTGATTAAATACTCACCTAGAGTCACACTCCCAAAGAACATTATGAGCACGTTCAAGCGGTTCTAGAAAGGCTTTGCAAAAATCACATTTTCATTAAGCCAAGCATGTGCGAGTGCAAGCTCAAGAATGTCAAGTTCCTAGGGTTTTGGAGACCGAAAGACCAAGAGATTCCCAAATTGCAAAGAATTTGCAGAAACTTTCTCTAGATGGGAGGTCCTAACAGGAGGGGTGTGCCCAAAATTAAATGAGCTACTTGCATAAGCCAAAAAGACCAAGGTGGTTTGGGCATTCTTTACATTGAAGGAATGGCCAATAAGTTGGTAGCCAAATGTTTAATTAAAGCATGGAGAAACAAGGAAGCCTCTTCAGCCAAAACAATTTTTAAAAACAAGATCTTTCTTAGGTTGCTGGGCCCTTCCAGGGTGGAAGGGACTTGATCTTATCACTCTTTTGTTGTCCACCTATCCAATGACTCATAGAGACTCTTAGTTTGCTCCCTATGGAAGAGTCAGAACAAGATAAAAAAGTATGTCAAGATCAATGAAGATTGGAAATGGGCAACCGATATTAAACAACATGATTCGGTCTAGTTCCTTATAAAAGACAATAGAGGGGTTGAGTCATGGAGCCTCCAAAAAGTTAGAAAGCTATGGAACAAAGGGTTCCATTAGTGGAAGCACCTCTAGAATCAAGACATAAGCCAATGGATTAGATTTGAGGTCATTGACTCAGCTAAGAGACTGGACTATGAAGATTGGTGCCTATTGCAGAGCAGATTCAATGCTTGGGATTGCTTGAAGACTCGCATCCTTATTGGAAATGACCCCCCCATGCCTAGAGGGTCTTAGATGACACAACAACAACAATCTTGACAATATTCCGAGATTTAAGAAGAATGTGGACTTTCATACAATATTGGTCACCCAAACATCGAGTCACATGTGAAGCTATTCACAATTGCATTGAAGTTGTTTGATCATGTGCATGAGGCACTTGAATGATGGTTATCCTACTTACTAAAGATTGAAACATGAAGTTGGCACCCAACTTGTTTTTTATGTAACTCATAGTTGGTCGCCCTTGATCCTAATGATTGGTTAGGGACAAGTTATCTACCTAGGTTGGTGGTTCATGCACCAAGGATGGACGGTGGTCACCAAGTCAAAAAAGGTTATGTGCATAGTGTCATGTCCATACTATTGATGCAATATGCAAGCCTAAGAGCTTTGCCTTAGCTCATGGACTACCCTCTTAATTTATCTCACATAGATATGGTCATGTAAACACATGCTTGTAAAACTTCCAAAAGTAAAACTCATGTATTTATCTTGGTCATTTGTAAAATCTAAAAGTAGACAAGAATCTCGTAGATGAAGGGATTTGAATCCCATGATTTTTAGTTGAGATTCAAATTCAAATCAATCGTAAGTTTTAGGATCACTTTTAGGTGAAGATTCAACCTCATTCAAATTCAAACTCATGTATAAAAGAGGTCACCTCTTAGTCATGAGTAGAGCAGCCTATTCTTGAGAGATTGACCTGAATCCTTGAGCATACATTGTGCTCACTTCATTCCTCCATAGTTCCCTTGTATCATATGTGCAATGTCATGATTGATATATCTTGATTTCTCATTCTCTGTGTACTAGAGTTAATCGTTCTTTCTGCATATTTTGGAAGCTAGCTAAACAAGTATATTAGACATCCTTGAAGTTACTTTTCCTATTGTAGAGTAGGTTTTTACACACACCATTGATCTTTGTCTATATCTCATCACCTCTTCACACATACAAGGTAGACGAGTAAAATCCAAGTGTCCCTACCATTCATAGGCTAGAAACCTTTAGATTCCATGCCCCTATCCCATCACATGGTGGTATCTAGGTCTATGGTAGAGGGAAAAGAAAATATCTTCCATGTAGTGATATCCTAGCTCCTATATGTTTCCAACTGTGATGTGGTCTCCATTACCTATATAAGAGGGCTTCACGCATCATTTTACCATTCATATTCTAAAGCATATGCTCAAGCACTAATCTATGTTACACAATCTATTATCTTGTTTGGGTATTCTATAATGTGATTCTATAGGAATCTGAGCATAACAACATGTTGAGTGTATATTCTTCCACCTTATGCAACCTTGTGTGGAGAGGTGTGGTCCTATTAGTGGAAGGCTCTTTGATGTTGAATTAGAGAAAGTATCCCCTAAATAGATGGGCAAGTGAAGCTAAAATATGTGGTATTCTTGGGCTTATCTCATGTATTCTCCAATTAAGAAGTACATCATTCTTTGTAGTCCTCTTTTATAGTCTTGGAGACTCTTCACTCATCCCAACTATATTACTCTTGATATCTCTATTATTTGGCATTGTTATTCTACATTGATATCTTGAAATTTGGATTCTATGTACTTGTCTTATAGTTGTAGCCTATTGACCTATGTAATTCCCATAGTTTCAGGCTTATGAAATTTTGATTGCCTCTTATTTCTACGCAGTGGTTATTATTTTTGCACTATCCTACTTGTGATATCATGTTATCAAAGCTCCTAATGTATTATTCTTTAATCTTGTTGTTTCTTTACAATATTATGTATATTATAGGTTTTTTCTTTTGTTTCCTACCTTCAAATAAGCATAGAGCATGTTATGGAGTAAAACTTCTCCAAGGAGAGTCTATCCCTAAAGCAACCATCCAATAGGGATTGCTACAGTTTGGCATGCCCGATGGGACACTTGCATGCTTTGTGCAAGGCACATTCTTGGGAGTGATTTTTTCCTCTTATCCAACTATTTTCTCATATAACTCAAGCCCTTGATAGGTTGGTATTGGAGTAGAGTGAGGTTGGGTGCAATTATAACACCCATACCCATTTTTCTAGAGGAGCTCTTCGTAATCTTCTCAACATCCCATTGAAAGCCTACACCCAAAAGAGCTTGTCAATTCACTCCTACAAAACTAAATTCTCCTCTACCCTCAAGGCTGACTACTAAATTTTCTCAAGAAAGCCCAAGTCGCCCACTACAGTTAGATCAGACAACTCCTCAAGAGAAGGCTAGAAAAGATATAGACTCTATTTCGAACTCTTTGGTGGATGATACATAGTTTCATATGGAGGACCTAACCAACTTGTTGTCAAGAACTAATGTTAAGTTCCCTACTTTTATTTTTTTGGTGCAAGAATATGACAATGATCACATAAGGAGACCTTCTTGTGTCAAGGGAGACTATTACAACACAAAGAAGATGTGATGTCAGCCATGTTTCCATCTACCTTGGATGGACTTGCAAATAAGTGGTACACTAAGCACAAATGGGCAATTTACCATGAGAAGTACTCAAGAGTGCATTCTATCAAATGTTCTAACCAAGAAACTCATCTAAACGAGTGTTGGAACAACTCAAAAATATTTGGCTCCAAACCAAGTGAATATATACACACATTTTAAGGCCTTGGTTGCTCATTTACTTCCTGCATCAAGGGATTTCATGGGGAAAAAATAGATTGAGAAGACTCTACCCAAGTCGTATCAAAAAAAATTGAGAGATTCTCTTAGCCTCAATTCTACACTAGAGGATCTTGTGGCTATTGCATTATGCATCAAAGAAGCTCCTCTCCATTTTGAAGGAAGAAATGAGCCTACATATGTAGGACACATGGACCCTATTGAGCAACTTACAAGGGAAAATTGAAGCCTTAAAAATGCAACAAAATCAACAAGAGGAGAAAGTTTCTTTGCAAACCACACAACACAATGATGAAATTCTTGCAAAACTTCATCAAGAAGTGGAGGATTCATGCAATGCACAAGATATCTAAAGGAAAATGTGGCGCACTATTTGTAGTAGTGGCAGTGTCCACTTTGTTGTTGATTGTCCCAATATTGATTTTCAAATTCAATGTTAAAAATGGACATGAGACTCGATACTATTACTTTCTCAAGGGGGTCATCAAAAAGATTTTCCCCAAGTTCCCAACACATTTTATGGCAATACCTCCAATTCTCAAGGAAGGGATCAAAATTGCAAAAACTATTCAAGGAGTCCTAAGCCCGCTAAAGTGCTACCAATGGGGAAAATATGTTTATAATACGAATAAGTGTTCTCTCCTTGACAATGCACCACCATGCTAACATTGGCTTGAAACCAAGGATCACTACATCTAGGATTAATCGCAAAATTGCCTAGCTCCCATCCATAGGATCACAACCTCTACTCACAAAGGTATGGATCCACAAACCTTAGTTGTTTCTTCTTTCATTACACCTATGATGACTAGGGCAAGGAAAACAATAGCTACAAAGCAAACGTAGAAAGGAAATTGTAAGAAACCTATAAAATTACACAAGAGCTTATTGAAAGAGTCTTATGGAAAAATGAGGGAGCTTTTGAAGGACGAATTGGCTTGCCCCCAACCCTATGCATTAGGCATCTTTTTATAGAAGAAATTTTGATGGATACTCGGTAGAGGGTCATTTTCTACAATTAATAAAATTGAAACTAAACTATGAAGTGAATTATTAAAAATCATACACTTTGCATATTGAATCCAATTGGCATCAAGAATTGATGAATGTATGGTAGAATTCTCCACTAAATTCAAGACATCCCATTCACAATAACATGGCATATCAACACCAAGGTCAATTCCTCAACATTTGAGAAGTTATCAATGACTATTCAATGCTTCCAATTTATCCATGATTTTTTTGTCATCACATTACCACAAAATACTTCATTTCCTCTACTTTTGGGGAGGCCTTGGCTAAGGCAAACCAAGTCACTTCAAGATTGGGCTAGGAATATGTTGTGGATACCAACCAAGTCAAATGACCAATTTCATGTACACTTGGAAGAAGGGTGTGACCATGCCAAAGTCATTGTTCACTCTATGGACAACAAGGCATTGCCCTCATTTTTTGAAAAAGATTGCTTTAAATTTAAAGGGGAGAAAAGTAGGGATTAGAGAGTTTTTTTTTGTCCCCTTCATGCAGAACCTACTTGTTCTTAAGCTTATTGTTTTCTAAAATACACACCTTATGGTGTTTGAAAGGGGAGAAATCTTACCATTTTGAGTTTTTTGCCCAAGAAATCTAGGGATTTTTCTAAGGACCAATCCTTGGGGGCTTATTGGAGTTAATTGCACACCTTTCCTCCATCAATTCTAGAAGGCTTCACTCCTTATGGTATTCCATAGGGTTATAGAGCAATCGATAGCATCAACAAGCAACTCTTCTTCTTTCCACAAGATTGGGTGATCTATTGCAAGGTACTTCCTAACATGGCACCATATCCAAATGCTTTTTGGCCAAGAGAAACATAGGTGATCGATGTCTTCAAAGTCGCTCAAACATCTTTTGTAGTAGGGAGGGGCACCACATATTTTATTGGCTTTGATGTTGGTTCAAATGCCTATGTGGAAAATTTCCCACATTATCACTACTTCTTGTTCTCAATTAACAAATACCACAACTCATTGAGCTTGAAATCCCATCGAACCCAGAACCAATTAGTGCACCATTTTTTGTTCAGATACTGATGGACCTCTAGATTTCTCTTGATTCTTGGAATGTCCTCAAGTTTGTTTCCGTTGTTCATTTTAGTCCTTTAGAATTAGGGGAGGTCATGCTCAAGCAACATACAATGAACAATTGTGCTGCAAATAAACCCTTTGGACCACAAGTTCTTCACTCTTTTGATATTCTCTTTCTCAACTTCCTTGATACTAGTATTAGGGAACTAGACGGAATCATGTTGATGGATTTTACCATATTACAAGCTTCCCATAAAGAATGGAACATAATATAGCCTTTGCGGGTCATTAGAAGAGCGGAAAAAAGTAGAGTGAGTTGATTGAGTTCATTCTCCCTAGGAGCTCCGAAAAGGAATAGGTTTTTGATGTTTCTAAAGATAAGCATGGACCAGGACTCCCTGTTATTACACCAAGATTTGATCATCCATTTGGCCATCATTTTTTTTTTTTTCAAGAGCTTGCACGTCTAGAATGCCCCATCCCCCCACATATCGAGAGAAATTTTGTACAAATTCTATCCATTTTCCCAACTCATTCTTGCTCAACCTCCAACATCCCAAAAATAGATGATCAAAGATATTAGGAACATGTTGGTTACCATCACTTTCCTAAAAACATTCGCTACATCACCTTCCAATATTGTATTTTACCATTGAGCTTGGATAGTACCTAGACCCAACGCTAATCGTCAAAACCCCAAAACCCATCGAGAGGCCTAATAGGCAAAAAAATTTCCTAGACCAAACTCTTTGCAGCCTTGGTCCCTAAGAAATAGCAAAGGAGATCATGACCTCATCTTAAAAGAAATCTTTAGGTGATTATATTTTAATGTAGAGGCAACGCACAAGATCTAGAGGTAGTGCCAAAAGAGTGCCACACATCCAACCTAGTTTTGAAGAAAGATGTTAATGTTAGTAGCAAACAGCATTAGAAACAGCATTAGAAGCATTAGTAGCTAAGGCCCTCAGTAGCAATAGAAAAAGGCATGGTGACTAGAGGGCATCCCTTTGTGATAGCGAACTTGAGAATAATTGATAAAGAGAGGTGTCCATTAATGCTGATCGAAGTCAATGTGTTCCTCAGTAGAGTAGGGAGTTAGCAATATGATTAGCCAAGGCTTTACCGAATGATCTTATATCCAATTTGAAGCATGGTGATGGGCCTCCATTTTATTTTTTTGGTTCTTGTTATCTTTCTTGTGAATCATCTTAATAGACCGTCGTTCAAGAATCTCAGAAGGACACTAAATTTGAGAGCATCTCACCAAATCCAATTGATGGGACCCATCAACTCATTTTTGAGGTCTTAGAAAAACTCATTTCAAGCCCAAGACTTTTACTTTCCAAAGGGCATTGATCTCATCTTTAAGCTTGCTATTGATCCAAGGCCTATCAAGTCTAAGGACTATGTCGTGTGGTATTATTTTGGATCCAAATTTTGAGATCATGACCATGCATGCACGTCTCCTAGTAGAGATAGGAGAAAACACCAAAAGGAGCTCCAAGAAGTGATGAGCGATAAAATCATGGTTATCTTTCTCCAAATGCACTAGGATCCACTGTTCCTAATCATCCTAGGGAGAATCTATCGAATCTACTTTCTTTTCAAGGTTCTGCATATTTCTTTAGAGTGTTTATCCTCCTTACCAGCCCATCATTCTGTGAAGATCACATAACACTTTTCGCTCTTGATTTCCTCTTCCTGTCTAAGGTTACCCTTGATCTTAAGAAGGCCCTTCTAAAGTTGATTTTTACATCAATTGAATTTTTTTCTTAATTCAAACAAGCCTACTTCTCCCTTCTTTCTTTCTTCATTCTCTAAATCTCATTTTGAATGCTTTGCAATATTGTTTGGGTATTCTTGATAGCATGGCATCAACACTTAGCTAAGGAAAAGTGAGCCTAGAAGTCTTGATGTCAAGCCTAAAAAACATTGTAACAAACCAACAAGAGTAAAAAATTGAGGGGTCTGCATGGAACCAAGGAGTGTTCCTACAATTAGTAGTGGGTTGAAAAGAAATCACAATCAGGAAGTGACATGAAATAGTTATATCCATACTTTGAGAGAGGGTGCAAAGACCACAATGCTCAATAATGCTATGGGAGACATAACACCTACCAAGTCTCACTTTGCAAAGCTTCATGGATGTCTAAATGCTAGACCAGAGAAACCACAAGGGCCTGTGAATTCATCAAACCTTGGTGAAGCTTCACATGATCTCAATTCTATATTCCATACCCATCAATTGCGCAAATCTGCTCCCACCAATTTGGAGAGTCAAGACATTCCCAACTATCGATTCTTTCTTGGTCCGAGTTCAAGGAATAAATCAACGAAAAAAAAAAGGGTGCAGGTCACCCATTCTCACTACCACCCATCTGTGTTGTGAGCCAAAATCAGAACCAATGAGGAACGAAGACCAATGATTTTTTAATCTTGTCATTTCACCACTACCTCAAGCATGGGAAATAGGGACCCAATAATATTGCACGGATATACCCTTTAATATTTTCATAATATCCCTACTATCGACTTCAACTTTCAATAGGGAAATGAGATTTGGACTTATGCCTTTTTCCTTCAATTATTGGAAATTGATCATCGTTCCAGAGGGATCTATGACCCTTGAACATTGAAGGAGAGAATGATCATTTTTAAATGGAAGAGCCCTTCCAAATCGGGGCTTTACCTTTGCTTTCTTTGTTTTCATCTCATCTTTCTTCTTTATGGCCACATTGACTAAGGGAATTTTTGCTTTGAGAGGACGCTTCTAAAAACTCTCCACAGGGATTTTCAACTTCTTTCCCACCAACTTTCTTGGTATACATCCGGGATGATGGAGCCCATAATGGAACTTTAACTCTCATAGTTGTCTTCTTTACTAGTGATGTAGCCTTCTTGCAAGTTTTCATCATCGCAAACTTCAGTATCTACAACAAGGCTTAAATCTCCTATGTAATCGAAGAGGTTGAATTCTTTTTCTAAGGTCAAAGGAACCTTCAAGCTTTATAGATCTTCCTCCATAGTCTTTTTGGGGCTTCTTTACTTTTTCCTTCTAACTTTTGTGAAGCCACCTAAGAGCCAATTTGTGTTCAAATCTTGATGATAGCATAGGAGTCTTTTTAGTTTTTTTTCACAGATAAGCATGATAGTGACTTGATTTGGGCAAAGATGTTTTCACCGTTGACTTGGCGAAGTCTCTCGCTAGTCTTGATTTGTACTTTTGGGCCCCTTTCTTCAAAGAATAGTCTGATTTTGTGACCTTGCATGCCACAATAGAACAAGCATTCAACAAGTTCTTGTAAATGATTCCCTGCTATAGAATGGGCTCTTCTTCAATGTCAATATAGATTGAGGATGGGAGTTCAAGATTAAGGTCTTCCTCTACACAAATTTGAGGTGCCAACATGCATTGAATGACTGAGTGGTGCCCTCGTAAATTGGATCTATGACATCTTCTTTGGATGTTAATGAATGCCCAATTGGAGCAACTATATCTCTAAGGAATCCATATAGGAAATAGGGTGGATTTGAAAGCTCAACAAAAAGTAAGAATTCGAGGGATTTCTCCTATTGAGAGCCACCTCTAGGAACCATTTGAATAAAATCATGGTTTTTCTTTGAATTTTTCACATGCCTTTATGAAAGTCTTGGAAAGACATTTCTTTATTTTCAAAAAGAAGAAGGACATGACTGACATGAAGAGATTGCACTTCCAGACTAGAATCCTATGGGGGGAACCATTCTTTATAAAACCATGCCTTGAAGGCTTCTAGTGGAGGCCTTGAAATGAAGAGTTGACTAATGAGGCAAGATTACCTCAACTCTTCTTGTTTCTTTGAGATTGCATATTTGTGAAGAGAGACCACCAATAGTTTTAACTCCACAAGAAAGGAGACTAAAACTACAACACATTTGCCTTTATACACCAATCGTAGACAAAGCAAAGAAGAGACAAGTCCACCTACACCAAAAGGCCATCAAGAATACGAGAGGCATTAAAGAAAGAGCACTACCCTAAATGGAAGTAAGTAATGCCCTCTTTGCCCCTCAAGGATGATACCTGATTGAATTGGATGATGGCTAGCCGGAAATATTCTACACAAGGAAAAAAATGAAGTGCACCTATCGAAATCAAAAGTATACAAATATGGGCAAAATTTTATAAACATGCCATATTATAATTATAAAAATTTTGGCAAATTTCGATGGTAACATCTATTGGATATATAATTTAAGAAAAAACCATCCTCAAAACTCACTCTTGTTTTTAGGTCTCCTTCAACTCTCAAATCTTGCTTCAACTCACTCTCATAATACGCAATCATTTTCATTAGCATTGTGTCTACTTTGCTTGTGATTCTTATTTGCAACAAATTTTATTGACGCTTGGCAAGCAAATATATCACAATATGTGATAAAACTTCAATAGTTTCACTATGATTAGGGATGAAACATGGAACTTCATAAGTTAAAATCATCCTAGTTTTCATCAATGCCATTTTGAGCTTCTAACCATGAAATAGGATACCATGTCTTGACCTAGCATGTTGAAGAAGTTCAATAATGCCTTTCACGTGTGTATATGCATGGAAGGATAAATGATAGACTTGATAGTATACTTCCAATTTGATACTTCTATTTACAATGTGCAACTATTATTCCTATTACATATCTATATTCAAAACTTTTAGGAACACAATAGCATGATGCTTACTACTATGTTTTCTTTAAAAAGAGCCCGGGATTTGAATACTTCTATGCATATGCATTTGCATGCATTACTTCTAGGCATATGCATTTGCATGCATTCACTGTGCACTCATATGCACTAGCATACATATACAGTTACACTATTCATGTTAACACTTTGTATACACACTCAAAAACACCTACACACGTACATATACTTATACACGCACTTGGAGATATGTGTGAATGCACAAACAATCAGTCTGTACCATCGTGACGTGGCGGGTAATTGGCACCATCGCAATGTGGTGGGTAATTGGCACCATCGCGACCTTGGTTGCTCCGGGATGGTGCTTCTCTAGGCCCCATTATTCGTTGGTTTTTGTGATGGCCCATACTGCGATGGTCTGAGGGGCTGGGATGGTCTGTCTGCGACGGTTTTGGGGCTGGTTTATTGCGAGGGCCCTATGGCCAAAAGATTTGAATTTTGAATAAAAGAAAAAAGGGGGCATATGTAATAAGTAAAAAAAAAAGGAAAAGAAAATAGAGAAGTTTAAATGGGGGGTCTAAGTTGATAGGTTTGGACTGTTGTTTTTTCTAGTTCTCGTGTTTGCTGGCCTTCGCGTTGGGGTTTTTTGTGCTTTCCGTTGTGGCATTGCACGCGGCTCTGTAGTGGTGGTGGGCTTTTGTGAGGCTTTGCGAGGATGGTGGGTCTCTCAGTGAAGTTTTCCATGTGCTTCAGGATTTTGGGGCCCGTGTGTATTTCGTTTTTTTCTTCAGTTCTTCTGCTTATGCTCCTTTTGTTTTTTAATCTGAGTGCTTTTGAGGATGCTTCAGGTGTCGGGCTTCTCCATTGAAGTTCTTCTTCTGCGTCTTTGCTGCTTTGTGGCAGTCTTCTTGTGGTCTTTGGGTCCTCGCATCCATGGTCGGAGCATTCCCTTTGTTGGTCGGTGCATTCCCTTCGTCAATGATCAGTAACGTGGGCCAACTGTTGGAGGGTGGTTCTCCCGTTGCCCCCGAGGAGTCAGTTGGTGTCTAGTCTCCTATTGTTTTGCTTAAGAGGGAGGATATTTTAGCATAGCAGGAAGAATTAAAGAAAATGTGTCACATCAGTCAATTGTTTGGCCCGAGACCCCCCCTTGAGTCCCTTCGACTTTGGCTCCGTAAGGAGTGGTTCCAACGTGAGTTGATTGTGAGAAAATGCCAATTCTTACTAGCAAATCATGTGCTTTTGGTCTTCGCGAATGAGGAGATGGCATTTCTAGCATTGCAAGTTGGCACTTGGCAGATCTGGAGATCAACCTTATGCCTCTTCATGTGGTTCCTTGACTTTGTTCCAAATAAGGCCAAACCACCCTGCTACCCACTCTGGGTAGAGCTTCCTAACCTTGCCTTTTTCTTGTATGGCTTCAAGAGAAATAGTGGCACCCATCGGTTGGCCATTAGCCTTGAGAGAGGACATCGGGGGATTTATCTACGAAGGCTCAAAACATTCATTCAATGCAAGATGGCACCCCCAAATATGCATCAAAATAGATCTAAATAAGATTCTTCCTACGAAGATTTCCATAGTCATCGATGAAGGAGATGTCTAGGAGCAAGAGATCATTTACAAAAATTACCAAATGCATACTTTCACTATGGACTCCACGGACACAGGATAAAAGAATGACCGTCGAAACTGAATTCCTATAAGAATAAGCAAAACCAAGAAGCAATCAATGCTACAAAGAGCCAAATCAGGACTCAAGATCATTCTCTAAACGGTGGGGAAGAGAAAGAAACTCAAGTCACGGCGATAGACTTAGAAGGGTTCACAGAAGTGAGATGAAGAAGGAAAAGAAGCCTTAACATCTATTGGAACTTGGAGAAAGAGATCAATGAGTTTGATTACTCAGGGGAAAGGAACCAATATGATGAGGACACGGAAAGAAAAGCCCTGGAGGATTCCACCAGCAAAGAAGATAATCAAGAGGGATACACTACTAGTAAAGAGGATGGTTTCACCACTAACAAGGAACACAGTGAAAGCTCCATCATCGAATCTACAATTCCAGAGGAGGTTCCATGTTCATTTCCAAAGAAGGTGACCCACAAAGGGAAGCAACTGTTGGAGATTCCATGGAAGAGCCCCCTCAAGGGCAAGATCCTTTGTCCGGATGCCTCCACTTCAAAGAAAAGAGATGAAGAGAAAAACAAGAAAGAAAAGGAACAGGGTTCCTCCCCGCAAAGAAATCAACCTGCATTAATGAGCTTCATATCGCTAAATGTAAGGGGATTGTCTGACCCCACAAGAGCGGCTATAATTGGCCAATGGTTTTGGGATAATAGCCTAAGCCCGAACTTCATCTATATTCAAGAGACCAAAATTGATGGAGAGGACCTACAAAAAGACTCAAACGTATTTCTTGAACTCATGTCTAGATTTCCACCACTCACCCTAGGGGGGTGGGTGGGGCAGCTATCAGAATTAAAAACATTTGGTGATAGTCTTGCCAACACCCTGGAAGATCAGAATCACCGTTGGATTGTTGCATCCTTCCGAGACCCCTTGCATTTCAACATTGTTTCCATGTATGCTCCCAATTGGGAGGAGGATCGCCACCTAGGCTTCTCTGGTCTCTCTTTCCCACAAGGTTGTTCTTCGTGGGGATTTCAACATGGTGGGGGATCCTTTGGACCGTTGGAGAAGTAGAGGGAGAATCATAGATGGTCTGGAAAAAGACACTTTGGACAAAGTCAAACTCCACCGGCATCTTGTGGAGGTTAAAGACAAGACTGGTTTCTCTTGGTCGAACCTCCAATCGGGGAACGATTTGAGAAAAGCGGCACTCGATAGAAGTTACATTTCACAAGACTTAACCCGCAAGTGGGGCCAGCCCTCCATTACCCAACAAGACCTTACTGTCTCGGATCACTACCTAGTTATTCTCACCCTCAAGCATTTCACCAAGCTGAAGAGAGCATCGTAGTTTCATGCTTCCACGACATCTTTCTTCTTCCCCTCCCTCCAACAGGAGATTATTGAGGCTTGGAACTTGGCCTTCGCCAACCTCTCCTTGCCGGCAAAAAGTTTGAGGATAGCAGTTACGAAGACTCGTCAGATCTTAGTCAGGACCCAGAGCATGCTACAAAATGTTTATCGCATGAGAGGAGAGGAGCTCTATCAAAGACTTAGGCATCTTGAGGAGGAAGTGAACAAAGGCAACTCTCAATACCAGAGGGGATTGCAAAAAAACAAAGGCCTACTGAGATATGAGGAAGAAATTCAAAGGAAAAATCTACAGGTATACTTCAAAGAGTGGTGGGTTGGTAAGGCTGACAAACCTACTAAAGAGATGTGTTCCCTCCTAAAAAAGAAACAATCTAAAGATGTTGTCCCCTTCTTGATTGACACCAATGAGGTCGAATGCAAGACAGAAGAAGAAAATTCAGTGATTGTCAGCCAATTTTTCCAAATCCTTGGGGTCTCGACGCCTCTCTCTCCCCACAAGCGTAATTGCATGTTGACCATTTCTAGAGTCAAATCAACAAGAATCCCACATAATTTGAAAACTCTGCTTGAAGCTCCCATTTTAGACACTGAAATCCTTGAATTCATCGACGCACTTTCTAGTGGGAGAAGGTCGGGTTGTGATGGCCTTACCAACGAGTTTTTCATGGCCTTTAGACAGGTGGTGGCCACTCCACTCTGCTTGGTGTGGCAAGAGGTGTTGTCGTTTGGTGTGCTACTTGAATGTCTAAACAAAGGTGTCATCAAGCTTATTTACAAAAAAGGAAACAAAAATAGGATTGAGAATTGGTGCCCGATAATGATGCTACAAACGAGATACAAGATCCTTGCTAAAGTCATTGTCAACCAAATTTCTTGCCACTTACAAAGTTGGTTAAGTGAGGACCAGAAGGGCTTCATCAAGGGTAGGTCCATTCTCGAAGCTATTATTGATATTTGGGAAGGTCTTGAATTTGCTGAAGAGTCTGCTCAAGATGTTATCTTCCTTAAGATTGACTTCGAAAAAGTGTATGATAGGCTTGAATGGGACTGGGAAATGCAACGACGCGGATAAATATCGATGGCCGGTTGTCAAAGACTATCAGTCTAAAATGCTCTATCAGGCAAGGATGCCCATTGGCCCCTATGCTTTTTGCTATTGCTATGGAGGGGCTTAGTTGCCTAGTGAAGCATCAGATGGACTTAGACCATATTCAGGGTCTCTCACTCCCTCTCAATCATGGCCAAATGATCATGAGACTTTTTGTGGATGACATGAATGCCTTTGTGCATAACGATACAACCTTGATACCTTTTGGCAATGACTCGACACTTGTTGTGTGGCTTTAGGGTCCAAAACACCACTCCAAAACTGCTTTCATACCCATTACTGGACTTTCGCCCTAATTTTTGGTTGATCAGGGCAGTCAAATGATCCATATGGGACAAATCTTCCACCTATTAGGTATTTCGATGGGATTTGGTGTTTCGATGGGCCAACGATGGAATTGGGTCCTCTCTAAGCTCAATAACAAGCTCGCCTATTGGAAAGATATGCAAATCAACCTCGCAGGGCGTGCCATGGTAATTAATACATTCCTTATCTCATCAACTATTTACTTTCTCTCTTGTTGGAAACCAAAGGATCAAGAGATTACCAAATTGGAAAGAATTTGTAGAAACTTTCTCTAGACTGATGACCCCAACAGAAGTGGTGTCTCCAAAATTAAATGGTCCACTTGTGTTTGCCAAAAGGATCGTGGGGCTCTGGGCATTCTAGACATTCAAGGCATGGCTAACAAGTTGGCAAGTAAATGGCTTATCAAAGCATGGTGTAACAATGAGGCCTCTTGGGCCATGCTCATCTTCAAGGAGAACAGTGCTCCTATGCTAGTGGGTCACTCTGGTTGGAGGGATCTGGACCTTCTCACCCTTCTGTTCTCCCCGCTTCCGGTGTCTCCTAAAGGCTCGAGTCTAGTTTGCTCTCTATGGAAGAGTTGGAACA
>CM035436.1:64378536-64463536 GCA_020310875.1 Ceratopteris richardii
GTCAAGCAATAGAGCTAAACACTTAAAATCAAATCTGGTTCTCACCATTAGCACATATAAAATGTTTTGAGTGATTCCTCGACAAAGAATCAAATCTGAAACAGGAAAGAGCCTTATGATCTACATAGAATAACATTTCATTATACTAACACCTGCTCCTAACCCACTTGTACTAATAGTCCCTATTGGTGGTTTGACTCAAAGTGTAAGCTCAAGATCTAGGGCTTAGATAAACATCTAAGCCCTGGCTTTGCACGGGAAAGAATGCAAGGATGTCAATCAGGTCAAACAAGACCAAATGTTCTCAACAGCAAACTAGCATTCAAGCATGCATCCACATGTTAAAACTAACAAATTCTGTAGCATTGGTCAAACTGCTAAAATAATATTCCTTTCTCTGGTTGTTTTGTGAGGTATACCTAACTGCTGCTAAACTAAGCTTCTGGCATCTTTAAGATCAGACGTGATGTGAACGCAACTGATTTAAAAAGTTGCACATTGCAAATGAGGTAGTGTGTCCCTGTGACCAAATTATCAGCCAAATCATAATAATTAGCTACCATTTGGATGGAGAAAACTAGCATTCAAGCATGCATCCACATGTTAAAACTAGCAAATTCTGCAGCATTGGACAAACTGCCAAAATAAAATACCTTTCTATGGTTGTTTGTGATGTATACCTGACTGCTGCTAAATTAGACTTTTGGCATCTTAAGATTGTATGTGCTGTGGACACAACTGACTTAAAAAGTTGCACATTACAAATGAGGTAGCCTGTGTGCTTGTGACATAATTATCAGTCCAATCAAGCCGACCTGATTCGAACATGCCTCTCAAGTTTTGGGAGAAAAAGACAGGACGGTTTGAGGATAGGACAGAAAACGGGGGAAGGGAGTTTTCAGTACAATTCAGATATGTGATTGTGTGTGATTGTGTGTGTGTGTGTGTGTGTGTGTGTGTGTGTGTGTGTGTGTGCGCGTGTGCATGTGTGTCTGTCTGTGTGGCGTGCATGCGTGTGCTGGCAGGGGGGGTAAGTGTGTGTGGGTGTGGGTGTGGTTGGTTTTTTTTTTTTTTTGCGCCCGGGGGGGGGGGGGGGGGGGGGGGGGGGGGGGGGGGGGGGGGGGGGGGGTGTGTGTGTGTGTGTGGTGTGTGTTTTGTTTGTGTGTGTGTGTGTCTGTGTCTGTGCGCGCGCGCATGCGTGCATGTCTGCACGCGCGTGTCCATGTGTCGTGTGCTGTGCAGTGTGCACGCAGGCGCATGCACACTGTGTGTACGTGCGTGTGTGTGCACGCGCATGCATGCGTGTGTGTGCACGCGCATGCATGCGTGTGTGTGTGCACGCGCATGCATGCGTGTGTGTGTGCACATGAATGCATGCGTGTGTGTGTGTGCACATGCATGCATGTGTGTGTGTGTGTGTGCACGCGCGTGTGTGTGCGTGTGTGTGCGTGTGAGTGCACGCACGTGCGTGTGTGTGCACGCACGTGCGTGTGTGTGCACGCACGTGCGTGTGTGTGCACGCACGTGCGTGTGTGTGCACGCACGTGCGTGTGTGTGCACGCACGTTCGCACACAGTGTTTGCAGCAGTGCATGTGTGCGAACCTACCTCACAGTAAATGACAAATATTATGCATGAATAAAGAAACATGTAAATAAATATCAATACTGAAAACATCCACATGGAGGGTCCCAATACTATAGAAGCTCCATGTGGATGTTTTCAGTAAATGACAAAATATCATGCATGAATCAGGAAACATGCAAGTAAATTATGATAGCATCAAAGTACATAATACATTGAAATCATGCATCCTAGCTCCAGGTCCCCATAATAGTCGATACTACATGAATTGTAACCACACAGTTTTAACACGTTGCAAGACCCTAAATCAAATCTACCTGAAGGTTAATCGTATTATGTTATAACGAGTTTAGAGCTGAATATGTATTGATCTTTTTAACTTCTGGTAAGTTTCGAAAATAAGAAGGCATAGAAATTATTTTCGAAAATATATAGAGTAACCAAAGTATATACAATAACCAAACATGTCTCAAAGGACAATTAAACACTACAGCAGTCTACAAAGATAAGCTATGCTACAACTAAAGTAGGAGTTTCTTAATAGTAATTGGTGATACATGACAGGGCTTAACATACAGACAGTTTGGAAATCGTATATACATTACATATATATAAAATCAAGTATTACCCATGCATCATCATTATTATGCACACGGAATATTCACAAAATTATTTCGGACTATTAGATACCTATGCATGTTTATGGTTTAGCATAAGAATTGGTAATCTCTGCAACGAATACAAACACATGATTCAGAAAAATCTCTGCAACGAATCAGAAAGGCTCATAATTACTTTCATGCCTGGCAAAAAAGGTATTTTAAAACTTATGAACATACTATGCTTTGAACTATTTTTATTTCCTTCAAAAATAACCATTTTATAAAGCTTCTGCCCTCTGTGTGTTGTTTTATTTTTTTTGGTTTTTTTTGTGTGTGTGTGTGTGTCTGTTGAGGGATAGTGAAGGAGAAAAGCAGCAATGAGAGGAGTGGAAGATCAACATGAACACCTCATCAGCCCCCAATTTTGATTTCCTTTTAAAGCACCCCAAAGTACTTGGTTGGTTTTCCTACTTACATGATACATCAAATTAAAAACAAAGATGAATAGACCATACCAACTTCTTTGGCAAAATATACTAGTTCCTCCAATGATAGATGAAGCTTGGCTGATGAATTAGTGCGAAATGCATTCCAAGAGGCCACTCCATACATTGTTATCTTCCCTGCTTGGACACATTCCTCAAGTGCAGCAAATGCATTTTTAATCCTTGAAAGAACAGTCTGACGAGGTACAACATTCAACTGAATTTCAGGATTGTGTACAAAGTAGATGTCGATTGTGTCCAGGTTGAAATTCCTCCTGCTTAGCTCCAGCTTTATATACAAAAGCTTAAATCATCAGTCCTAATCCAAAACCAATTTATGGAAAATAATGTGGAGAAACAGATGCATGTGCATCTATGCAGTGAACTGTTCGAGAGTGAATACAGCCTATGAATTGAACATCTGACCATTTTAGGCTCAGTTCAAACCTGTGACAAATCTGTAAAGTGCTTAAAACCTAAAATTTCAATGTGATGAGCAAAAGAATAAAAGTATAGTCAATGCAATAAATCCTGAATGTAGGCAAGCACAAACTGTGATGAACAAGCGATTGATGAGAAAACAAATATCAATGTGTAAACTCATGCATGGTAAAATATGAATAGAAACAAACTGTGAATGCATGCATCCTCACATGTGAACTGAGAGGACAACAACAACTGAAGTGAAATTCAGCAAGGTGAGATTCAGCAGAAAAACATTTGAAGGTGATATATGATTTGACCTTCCAAATATAATGGCTTGATGGACACTACTCAGTTTCTAAGCTAGTTCAGAAACTCTTACTTGATTTTTGAGAAATGGGCCTGATAGGCAATGACAACCTCCAACAAATTCATTGAGCTGAAAGAGGCCAGTCTTGACATAAGTTTCATCAATATATGTCCGTGGTTCAATATCCTCACGAAAATCAAACGATAGGAAGCCCCCTTTTGTGCATACAATCACTTCATTTCTATCTATAAGCTTCTGTTTGATTGCCCTTGTCAAGCAGGCTCCTACAGCCACTTCACTGCGCATATTACGGAAATTGCTTGCACTGCATATACAATACCAGATTTTCACTCAAGTGGAAAAGAAAATTAAGAAATAAAGCTAAGATCCTTCTCTAGACCATACAAGCACTAACCAATCTATGAAATTAATCCCAAGAGTTAAACTTCGAGTCACAGCCTCCATGTACTCTCTGTCCTCTGAATCACTGTCTGAACCAAGGTAGGTTCCATGTCCTAGGGACGAAACTATAAGATCCCCTACTTGAGGTGTAGCCTTCAAAGTCCTGAAATGGCCGACCGCTACATTGCAATATATAAAAGCACCCATCAAGATTAATTTTTTAAAACTAATAAAGGCTTAAATCAAATAGACATCAATATCATTGAATCGAAGACTTGGATCATCTGTACAAGGTGCACTATTTCAGCAAAAAGGAAACTAATGCACTAATTTAACACATGATGAAAACTTTGAAGAGTCCATATCAAAAGTCCAACAACATATAGAACATGATTCACCGAGAACAACTTCACCCAATTTACATGCATATTCATGCTACTGACCTTGGTAAAGCACCCTTTCTCTGGACCATTAACCTCTGGGGGAAAGAAAATGGTTTCATGTAAGAAGAACAATAGGAATTGTATTGCACAGGCACCATGAATATTGCAGATAACACTGTTTATTCTTGTTGAGTCACAAAACTGTAGAAGAATAAATGGCCATCAAAAATAATTTGTGTTCGACTCTCATCATTAATCTTCAAATCTGAAGACAGAAATTCATTTTTTCTATTCAGTGGAAATCAATGCCAAATGGATTTGTAAATAACTTCGAGAAGAACCATTATCTTCTCACATATCGAATGGTTCCCTACATCTTCTGTGAGAGTAGATATTGGCCATCAGGCTCTCTACACAAGCTCAATCCCCACTTGGTGTTGATGGCAAACATTTGAAAATTTCAAAGGATCCGAGAAATTTGTTGAAATTTCTCGCATAGACCTTGTCACAGACACTTCATGACGGACTACTAGTGATGAGTACAAGCAACTATAGCAGCCATCTTCCACTCAAGAAATCTTTCATCGCAGAGAAGTCTTTCACAAGCTACAGGAGAAGTCTCTGGCGAGCTACTCTTCTGAAAGTAACCTCTACTTTCCTGCCCTACAGGTGAAACTATTCTTTCCATGTGGGAGGACAGGCTTGCTGAAAAGATTAACCTTTACTTTCCTGCCCTACAGATTCAATAAATCTTTTGCAGTGGGTGCATAGGCTTGTGGAGTTTCATCAACAACACTCAGATTTCCGAGTCATTTTCAATCACCGAATATAATCCTTTTATTATATAGAGTGAACTGTGTAAATAATTTCATAGTGCATCTCAAAATCGTCAAAAAAAAACAGAATTTTTGGCTTGGAAAAGGCATACAACATGAGATGAATCTTTTTGGGACATTTTTCCAGAATCGATTATTATTATTATAGCAGATTTTTCTAGGAATTTCATAACATTCAAAGGAGAGTATCCTTGTGATTGTGGTTGTCTTGTATATTGTAGACTGTAGTTTGAGTCAATTTACAAATTTTGGACTATTCTTCACAGATACTTAATAGATAAAGACAAAAAATTCAAAACTTTCCCCCAAACTTTGGCATCATACCAACACTATGTCCTTCAACTTCAGTTGAAAGGCCTCATTGAAAGCATGAGGTTTGCATGTATTTATTTTAAGTTAATGAGGATATGATGCAAGTCATCCTTTTCCTAAGTCCATAAAGTAGGCAGCACGCTATACAAACTAAGATGACTATGCAATGTCTTCAATAGAGACATCTTCTATGGGTTCATCATCAAATGTGCTAGCCCATGAAGATGTACTATCAAACTTTGTATGTCTGAATGTAGCAGCAAACTTAGAATATGAAGCCGACTCTTATTCCCAATCCTCTCGAACAATTGGATGATGTCTCTAAGTGGTAGAGGATCCACCACCCCTTCCACAATGTCGTCCGCCCCTCTTTGAAACATACTTGCGTGGATGACGACTAGTAGACGACAATGATCAATCACCTACACATAAAACAATGCATATATATATATATATATATATATATATATATATATATATATATATATATATATATATATATATATATATGAGAAATTATTAGCAATGGGCATACTTGTGGAAGTCTTAGTACTTATTGCTTACCCCTTTGAGTGCGGTTACGAGTCTGTCATACAGTTCTATGAGACTCCTCTTCAAGCATGGCAAAGGTATCCCTCTCTTCTTGAGGGATTTGAGAAACATTTTTTACTTTGCTAATATCAATTAGATCAACATTCACCTGTAAATTTCAATTTTTAAATTAAATTAGAGTCTAGACTCTACTCTAGAGTGTAGGCTGTAAAGATGGTTTTAAGCTTTTATAAAAGTTACCTAAAGTGGGGCTATGTTGATCCCTTCGTGAAAATAAACCAATCTCTCAAGTTGTTGAGGACTCAATCTATTCCTTTTTCGTAGGGAATAGAGCTCATGTACTCATGTTCCTCTCTTCACGACATCTTGCAATCTTGTGAAAGAATTTGCAAGGTTAATCTTCGTTGAGTTTAAAAAAATAGGTCATAATAAAAACATTATGTAATATGGATTTTGAAAGATCCAAATGATGAAAATGCATACCAATAGTGACGTACTCACTCCATATTCCTCTCACCATGTGACCGGAGCCATGCAGTGGGTTGTCTAAAGTAGCACTCCATGCTATAAAGTTGCAATCTCTCTCTCTCTCCAATTATGAGAAAATACCAACACCATTGCATGTCCAGTTGTGGGATGTATTCAATCCAACTATCCTCTAGCTCAATGTTTCTGAACAGTTGCTCACTTTTTCTCGCTGAATCATATACAGTTGTCTTCCCACATATAATAAGCAATGAACATATGATAAATTACTATTAGTACATAATCACATTATACATAAGTTATAAAATGTTAGTAATTACATCGTATGATCAATTAACAAACTATCTAATATCAAGTTTCAACTTTCAAAAAAAAACCTTTACTTACTCAATGTCGGAGAGTCGGAAAACTTTCTGGATGCTTTCTTGTATCCAATCAATATACTCATATACAAGTCTAAGTGTAGTTCCCTCCATATCCGTGATGTGAAGAACATTGTACACCAGCTGAATGGAAGCTAAGCTACAAGCATCTCTCCCTTCGTCCAAAATTCATCCTCTCCCATAACGAGTGCTAAGAACTCTGTGAAGAGAGACTCTCCTCAAGAGCGAGTCTCCTCTTCTGACCTCCTGAATGTTGTACCAATCCTCGACCACCACCGTGCATAACAATCCTTTCATCTTTTCTTACTCTTAGGACTCAAGTATCATATACATGTAACAAAACCGTATGACATTAGATTTCTAGAAATGCAAAGAAGAGTGGGCATGAAAGATGTTCAATACTTTTGGCTTGCTAGTAATAGATTTCACTATGAAATTTTCTACCCAAAAGATGCTCAATACTTTTGGCTTTTTAGTGACAATTTCACTATGAATTTTTCTATATCAAGAATATATTTCACCCATGGAAGTTCCCCAATGTCTTCCATAAGAATGCACATGGTGTCCATGTAATCTTTGGGTATGCCTCTTCAATCATACGCCCCATCGACACACAATCGAACCCATTGTCGATCTCAACTTGCACTACATTCTCACTTCCCACATCCTTATAGTCTTCCTTAACATGTGAAAAGATGAATTCACTTTTCACTATTGTGCAAGGTGCATGGCTGGTATAGCACATAAAAATATTAAGCCCTTGCAAGAGAACACATGAATGTTATAAACATTCGTTTTATGCATGTACAAACAAACATCACTCAAAATATAGCATCCATATTGCTCCCATACATATCTTAAGGATAACATTTCAGACTCTTATCAATTGTCTTCCTTTAGAGCTCACTAGTGCGCAAGGTTTGTGTTAAAGGGCCCTCCCAAGGAACACCTATTCTACGAATGGCTTTCTTCCATGTAAGCGTATTAGCAACATTGAATGGAATGCCACACTGAACGAAGAGTTTGGTCAACTCTCTAGTGGCTTCTTCCATATGTGGCTTTTGCACTCAAACCCTTATATTGCCTCTCATGAATATATTAGTATAAAGGATCTCTTGATGTCATTGATGACGCGAAACAGAGGGAGAGGCAATGGCACCAACGAAACTTATACATTGTGTGTGTGGCAATTGGCATTGTGATCATGAGTATATGGGGAGACACCTTCAACATGAAAAGACTCATCACCCACACCCACACTTCTCTCAAATGATGGAGGCATATACAAATTACCCACCTCTGAAGTCAATCGGAGTTTAGCAATCAACTCCTCTAAGATTGTTTGAGGTATAAAAGTACATTTCCAAGCCTCTACCTCTCAACCCAAGGAGATGACCTTTGATGTGAGATGTCGAGCCACCATAGATACCCTTGCAATAATTGCATCCCCAAGAGTTAGGGCTATGAATTTTCACTTGGTTCGAAGAGAGAGAAATCAAAGAGGGCTGAAAATCTCTCTCTCTCTCTCTCTCTCTCTCTCTCTCTCTCTCTCTCTCTCTCTCTCTCTCTCTCTCTCTCTCTCTCTCTCTCTCTCTCTCTCTCTCTCTCTCTCTCTCTCTCTCTCTCTCTCTCTCTCTCTCTCTCTCTCTCTCTCTCTCTCTCTCTCTCTCTCCCGCTCTCCCTCTCTCTCTCTCTCTCTCTCTCTCTCTCTCTCTCTCTCTCTCTCTCTCTCTCTCTCTCTCTCTCTCTCTCTCTCTCTCTCTCTCTCTCTCTCTCTCTCTCTCTCTCTCTCTCTCTCTCTCTCTCTCTCTCTCTCTCGTACTATCGCTGAGAGGAAGGGTATAAGGGCTCCAGGACAGGCAAGTTTCAGACGAGATTACTCTACCATTGATCGACCAAGCACGGGTGAGGAAGAGAAGATTATATTGTTGCTTTGTGGACTTCCCCAAAGCATTTGACATTGTTCCCAGGGATCGACTCTTCAGACGACTACTTGATATCGGAGCTCTAGAGGGGATGATATGGGGGATCTACGCCTTATACGAGAGAGTATCTGGTAGAGTCAGATGTCCAGGGGACTTATCTGATCCACTTGCTGGCACTATCGGGGTGAAGCAAGGATGCCCTCTTTCACCCACCCTTTATGGTCTCTACATTGATGAGATAGTGGACTTCATACAGCAGCAGGGGGGAGATGGCATTGAGGTACACGGATCCACTGTCCATATTCTTTTATATGTTGATGATATTGTATTGGTTCCAGAGTCTGCAGAAGGTCTACACCATCATCTACATGGCCTAGATGACTTTTGTAGACGCAGAGGGTTATCTGTGAACCTTGGTAAAACCAAGGCAATGATCTTTCATACATCAACACAGGTACGAAGACATAGTTTGTTCACAGCAACAGGTGGACCGATCGAGGTGGTCGAATCATATGTTCACTTGGGAGTGACATTTACAGAAGCATCAAGGGTCTTCTCTATGTCTCAGGAAGCTGGTGACCGCATCACACATGGGTACGCAGCACTAGCTTTGATGGAGAGACAGTGCCACCAAGCATATTTTCAGGAGCCCCGCACAAAGGGGTGGCTCTTCAACACTTTGGTTACGCCAGCGCTCATGTATGGGGCAGCTATATGGGACCGGGATTAGCTACATCAGTATGGACAGCATTAGAGAGGCCACAGATCCTCATGATTGCCAAACTTATCCACAGCAAGCCTTCAGTACCACATGATATCATTAGAGGAGAGCTCGCTGCATCACCGATGCTACTTGAGGCACTATTCCAAACAGTATGCCTATTAAACAGACTTCGGAGCATGGATACAGAGCGCATTGCTTATCGTGCTTTCCAGGCATCACGTGATATGGCATTAGCAGGCGACACCTCCTCATGGTATGCACATACACGAGACTGGCTTGCCACCATGGCTTTGACATAGACAAGCTACCACCACTAAAGTACGACTCATGCACCCACCTACTAGCTCTCTCATCAAGAGAGGAATAGGGTCATTCGTCAAGAGATATGGCATACATACATATAGAGGACATGGGTGAGCCCTAGGGATACATTGCCACCGAAAATGCTCTATTACCGCGAGCATTTTCTACATATCTCGGATGCGGGCTTCATCGAGATTCCGAGATACATGCAGACATACCTTCCTCACCACCTCCGAGTCGTCATTGGGCAACTCCGGGTTTCATCACATCAGCTCGAGATCGAGAGGGGTCGATCCAGGGGAGTCCCCCGTGAGGAGAGGTGGTGCCAAGTATGCCAGACAGAGGTAGAGAGTGAGGAGCATTTTGTTATCAGATGCCGAGCATACTTAGACCTACGAGCACAGTTCAAGCTAGAGGAGTCACTCCAGTTGTGCATGACTATGGGAGACCAGCGACGCTTGCCGCTTCCTCATGGGAGCATACGAGAGGCGAGAGTGATCACTACAGCCCACACATCGGCCACGGGTGAGTACCCAGCAAACCATTAGCCAGTTCTTTCAGTGAGCTACATCAGAGAGGTCCTTCTACAAGGCTCACGCTCCACCAAGAAGCAGCACAGAGAGCACGACGCCGACCACGCATGGTAGGATATCATCGACCGCGACTATATCAAGAGGATATCTCACGCATCAGGAAAGCATACGACCACATGATGGAGCATAGGCGTACCACCACCCCCTGGGTTGTCTTCCTTCAGAAGGCACTCAGACCACCACCGATGTACCACATACTACACCCACCTCCCCCATCACAAGTAGCTAGGGTGTTTTACTCACTCATATTATGGATCCCCTGTATTAGGTGGCCACTATCTGCAGGGTCAGAGCCACGTCTCCCCAACCTTTTACCAGCCCTAAATAGCTTTGTGTAGCGATATACTTGTTATTTCATTTCATTTTCTACACATGGTTACTACACTTATACATGGTTTTTGTCTCATAGGCCAAGTTTGGCCTCCAGAAGACGTTAATATGACTCTCTCTCTCTCTCTCTCTCTCTCTCTCTCTCTCTCTCTCTCTCTCTCTCTCTCTCTCTCTCTCTCTCTCTCTCTCTCTCTCTCTCTCTCTCTCTCCCCATTAAGTTTTTCTGTTCTTCCGCTTCTAATATCTCAATAATATGCCATTTGGTTCTTTGTAGTATAAACTACCTGTACAACATGTACATTACGTGACTGCAAAAATTCCTTCTTGTTGTCTCGGTTGATCTTATGAAGTGGTCCATGTGTGAGGATGGGTATCAACTTTTCTAGCCATTTCGGACACACCTCTAAATTGAATAAGTACGTGTCACGCAGATCATCAGCCACTCTAAAAGGTGGTTCTCCTTGTGACATTCGTGATAAATGATCCGCTCGTACATGAGTATTTCCTTTTTTTACTATTACTTCAAAATCGAATTCCTTCAACAATAGGAACCATCTCACTATCCTTCCCGTATTGCATGGCTTGTTGACTAGATACAATAATGTCTGATGGTCGATAAAGAACTTGAATTTGTGAGCTAGGAGGTAATGTCGGAATTTCTTGATTGCATATACCATTCCTACGCCTTCTCTTTTTGTGGTGGTATAATTTCTCTCTTCTTGGTTTAATTGTCTACTAGCGTATGCGATAGGATGATCTAATTTTCCTTCGTCCGCAAGTTGAGCTAGTATGCATTCTATTGCATAATTTGATGCATCCACATGGATATGGAATGGTTTGTTCCAATTGGGTACCTTCAAAATAGGTGTTGAACTTATTCGTCATTTCAATTCATTAAACCTTTTCACATTCCTCTGTTCAAGTGAATTGAGTTAGCAACCCATATAAAGGTTTCACACTTATAGCATACATGTGGATAGACCGACGATAGTATCCACAATGACCCATAAAGACTTGTACTTCCTTCACATTTTTAGGTCTAGATAAGTCTAAGATCACCTTCATCTTATCCTCATCTCTGGAAATTCTGTTCTTTGACACAATATGTCATCCTAAATGTTTTCTATAATCTAAAAAAAGAAGATGTGTGTTTCTTTTACTACATTTGTAACTATGAAGCCCACGACACATGCTCTATTTAAAACATTCTTCAAAAGATCTTCTCAAACATGCACAAACAAGATTTGCTTACACATCTATCATATTAGCACACTTGTTGATGAGAGACTGTATAATGGATTGAGATCCATAGTGGTTTTAGTTCAATATATTGGAAAAGGAGTCTCCAAGACAAGAAAAACTGAAGATTACCTTCTATTGTTCTAAGTGCATTTCTTTGGAGAAATGCATGAAAGATTGTAAGCATATATGTCCTTATTTTGAAGGTATTGCTTTTAACAAATGGAAAAGGGGCTACCATGAGTTTTATTAAGGAATTGTTCAGATAGAATGATTGAGGAAATCGATCGTATAAAAAATGCAAGGTTAGAGGAAGTGAAGTCTTTATGTGTAAAAAGATGGAACATGATGCACTCTCCATTGCATGATGCAACCTATATCCTCCACCCTAGTTGGAGAGAAAAATGCCCATATGATGATGATGATGATGATGATGATGGAGAAGTTAATGATAGTTAGATGGATGTTTTCAAGCATTAGACACATGGAAAACTTGAAAGCAAAGGTTCCTATTGGATGAGCCTCATCAAGTATAAATCAATTGAAGGTACATATCAAAGGCCTCTAGCTAGAGGTGAAAAGAAAAAGCATTATGTTGTGAAGTGGTGAGAATCTTTTGGAGCTCCTACCCTCAATTTGCAAAAGCTTGGTTTACGTGTTCTTCCACAAGGAACTTGTGCTTCTCTTTGTGAGAGAAATTGGAGTGCTTTCTCCTTGATGCGTACAAGTTGAAGAATAAGTAGCTCCCAAAGAACACAGGAACGTTGACCTACATTCATACTAAAATTAAAGAGAGAAGATTTCAGAAGATCGAAGTCACACTTGACATGATTGAACAAAAAAAGGATAATGGTACACAAAAATAATATAAATACTTGATTTCCCTTTTTTTTAACCGCATCCGAAAACGTTGGAAATGTTTTACCGTACCCATCATATGTAAATTAAACATCAGAAGTTAGAAGTCAAAAGAATGTCTGTAATAACCATGCATGTATATACATACATACATACATACATACATACATACATACATACATACATACATACATACATACATACATACATACATATATATATATATATATATATATATATATATATATATATATATATGTGTGTGTATGTGTATATACACAAACATATATATATATATATATATATATATATATATATATATATATATATATATATATATATATATATGTGTGTGTGTATGTGTATATACACAAACATATATATATACATATATATACATATATATATATACATATATATATACATACATATATATATACATACACATATATATATATATATATATATATATATATATATATATATACATATATATATATATATATATATATATATATATATATATATATATATATATATATATATATATATGTGTGTGTGTGTGTATTGAGAGAGAGACAGATAGACACATATATGTATGTATGCGTGTGTATGTATTGAGGGGGAGAGAGAGACACATCATTGACGCATGCAGCATACTCATTGCTTAATGTTGCTTTGTTTTAACCATCAATACTCTAGTTTTACCCTTGATATATGACACATTTCACTTACTCCCACGTGCTGAGAATTGCCATACATGTACATGCACATAATATAATTTGTGGTGGCATCTATGCAGCATAGCGCTGCTGTGATCAATGCTCTAATAGCTGACAGATGACCATGATGCATATCCTAGTCTTCTAAGCATTCTCAATACAAGGAATGTTTTGCCAGTTTCCTTTATGTTTCACACTACGCACATATTGAATGCATATCTTCAAATTCATCCATTTAGTGATGGGTTCCGTAACTGTTATCCATACTTTATTTACCCAGTATCCTTGATCGTGATCGTTTTTCCAAAAAAAAAAAAAAAGCCAAAACCAACATGAAGCGCTAGAGCTGATAAAGAAATTTCCACTAATCAATCAATTACTAACAAAAAGGAAAGTTAATGAATAAAAGGAAAATAACACAGAGGGACAAGACTTCAGATTGCAGCTAAATAATGGAAGTCTCTCTCTCTCTCTCTCTCTCTCTCTCTCTCTCTCTCTCTCTCTCTCTCTCTCTCTCTCTCTCTCTCTCTCTCTCTCTCTCTCTCTCTCTCTCTCATATGTCTGTACGTATGTACTTATGCATATATGTATCTAGGCATGTACCCATACATCTGTCACATATGTCATTAGTTACTCACATACATGAAAAAGATAGCTCACCTGTCTGCGATGCAAACCTTTGTGCATAATGGGCCGTTCCAGAAGCATCCGCGCGACCAGGAATATAGTTCGAATTCGTGGAGGAGGAGGGTGAAGCAGCAGGCATTGTAGAAAATGAATGCCGTTGTTGTGGCTCCACTTGCTGGTGAAGTCCGCATAGAAGGCACTCTTTCGAAGCTATGGCCGAAAGACCATTATTGATCGATGACAGAGATCGCGTCCACAACCGAGCTCGGAGGAGTCGGCGCATACTCGCCATCTTCAATATCTCTGAAATTCTCTGGTGGGTTTATGGAATTCCTTGGGTTTAAGGAGTCTGAAGAGTTGTGCCTAGGTTCCACACATAAGCTTTGCTCACTAAGACGCAAAAAAATGTGGCGTTAAGCGATTTACTCTCATATGAAGAAATCTTTTTTTATTTTCAAATGGAGGTTTGCGGAAGCCTACTCCTCCGGTTTTTAACTTTGAAATTATAATTGTATAGGGTGCAGATTTTTTGGGTATAATACCTATGGGACTCTCTTTATCCCACAAGAGCAAGGATTGCACTGGTTTCGATTCGTTTTACATTGGCCTTAAGCTCACAAGTTGTCTTGCCGTAGGGAGGTGTTGAACCCTCGCCCCCACCTCAAGAGGCGAAAGGTCCAACCACCTAGCCTAATGTGCACAGACAGTGAAGAAATCTTTGAATATAGAATCACACAATAATCAAAATTAGTGCAATTTGCAAAAAACAAACCAACTTTTGCTTCCAATAACTTATAGGTCTTTTCTAACAACATTCACGCACTTGAAATAATATGCCCCATTTCAAAATGAGCGTACAAAAAGCCCACTCGAGATGGTGAGGAGAAAGTAGATGATACATTCTTAGAGAGAAGTCCATATTGTTGAACTTTTTCTTTCCTTGAGTAGCCTCTTTTACATGCTCTTTGCATAGAGAGAAGTCCATATTGTTGAGCCAAAATGATAGATTCTTAGAGAGAAGTCCATATTGTTGAGGTTTTTCTTTCCTTGGGTGGTCTCCTTTACATTTACATGCATTAGTGTCAAATGTGAAATTATTTCACTTTATTATTTTTGTTGGATGTTAGGTCCTGGTAGATACAATATGAATGATAGCCCAATGAGAACCAACTTTAAAAGTACTTATGATGGCTCACAAGATCCATATGATCACATTACATAATTAGAGAAAATAATTAGATTTAAACAAGTGGATGAATTTTTTAATCAATACAATGTGTTTTGCTTGAATTCACTTTGCACAAGCTTGGTTCCAACCTTTGAAGAGAGCCAACTTCACATTGGTTAACTAGCAACTTCAGGAATTCATTGGAGAATTATCCATGAAGGATGTCAAACATGATATATTTTCTCTAATCCAAATCTTCAATCAAGCTAGCAATTAGATTGTCCAATTAATGGCTAGGTGCTTCAAGAAGCATGTACATAGATGTCCAAGGGCTAAGCTCCCATTGCAAAAAAAAATGATGCCTCTATTTCTTGATAGATTAATGAGCAAATAATTTAGAGTTAGGGTCTATATAAAGATATTCAATAACATAAATAGGCCTAGAGGATGATTTACTTAGAGATTTGAGGATACCTCAAAGATCTCCCAAATCGGATATGCTCCTAGTGTACCCTCACGTACACCATCAATTGCACCATCAATTAAAGAATTACCAAACTTAGTGGAAAAGAAAATAGGTATGTAGCTTAAATCATATTCATGGTAGCATCGTGATCAACCAATAAGAGTATCACCTCTAAGAAGATGCTTATAATCAGGCAGAGACCATCCATGAAAAGGCTAGCATGTTTTTATGCTACAATGAAAAAATGGAGAAATCATAGTACTACAAACTACTGTTACAATAGGCAACATGTGAGCCAATCACCTTACTTTTCTGTTAGCCTCACCTTACTACACCACTAACACATGTAGCTCATTTCACATAGGGGCTTCGAGAGGCCAACCACTTCCTAAAGAAGAGGGTGTTCCTAATGGAGAATGGATTGTTTACCTCCTTAAACTTACACTACAACAGATTGGCCATATACCGAGGTTTTTATCGAGGGAAATGAATGCACGCATGTTTGCCTCAACGTCGGTGTAGGTGTCGGTATGCGCATCAGAATTAAAGTACCAATATGGGCATCAGTATAATTGTCGGTATGAGCGTCAATATAAACGTCGATATTAACGTCGGTATTACCGATGCTCATACCGACACCTCTGCTGGGTATACCTCACGCATATCGGTGCACGCTGAGTGTACCGATGCTTATTCCGATGGCAATACTGGGAGTTCCATCACTTATACCGATGACCATATCTGCAAAAAAATTTTTGGGCAAAGTGTGTTGTCTTTTGCTACAGCAACATTACCATGATGCTGCTTAGCAAAAGACAATACACTCTGCCCAAAAAAAAAACGAGTACATGTGATGTGTACTCTAATCTCAACCGAAATATGATTTCATAAAACAGAATATTATTGGACACGAAAGAGATAATTAGAATGAACCATGAACCATGAACCATGTACAAAAAGAGTTATATATTTCATAAATGAAGCATGTACAAGAGTGTGGCAAGCCACTGTCATATATGATGCTTTTACAAAATGTGACAAAGCATTTCATTGCCATATAAAAATCAAATACAAAATTTTGGTGTGCCACTGCCATACACATGCAAAGAACGTTCCATATCAACAATCCTGCAACAAACAAAATTAATGAAATGAGACAAGTTCACATGAAATTTACAAACAAGTAAAAACCAAGTTTATAAATTCATCACCTCATCGCAAACGCTCCCATGAACTGACTGCACCGCATCCCTCCAAGTCTTCCAATAGTGCAGTCAATCCATTACGATATCCATAAGCCTCCTCCGTTCGTGTTGGAGGATGACCCATTGCCAGCTCCTGCAACAAATATACAAAACATTAGAGGAACATACATGAGAAGCTTAACACAAACAATTTCAATAAACCAAATGGTACTTACAAATTCGTTACGCATTGTATCATATCCCCCGCTGCCCAAATGTGACGGTCCAACCGTATCTAAATGGGTGGCTACGGCATCTCGTTGCTGGCAATATCGGTCAGGAGTCTGATGCTACTCGTCGCGAATCATATCCCACTCCTCAGCATCTAACCATACAGGCTTTGGTAAGCCTCCTCTAAAAGCATCACGAGCCTCGGATCCTCGATGGGAGATAAATTCACGTGCGGTGTGCAAAATCCACTCTGAACTGACAAGAGGATGCCCATCAGCTAGTCAGAACTCCTGATAAATTATCTCTGTGATATAATTCTTCCATTGTTCACTCCATTTCAACATGATAGAGTGTCCAAACTATATGGAGCAAAGCTGTCGTATACATGCATGCATTGCTTTTCCGGTCGCATCCATCATCGGAGCTCCATCTCGGATACTATACACCTTGGAGTCATCATGTTCATGAGCACCCCAAGGTGTACGTGGTGTTACATGTGGAGTACCCACATCTGAGGTACTCGTCCTAGGAGTAGAAGTAGGCGACACAACATCTGTCGCACTGCCTCCACGACAGCACCTCCTCCAGACCTACCTATAGATCCACTCCTAGAACCTCCTGTTCCAGAGCGTGACCTCGACCTACGAGACAAGCCAGCACTTGTATCGCGCTGAGGTGTCGAACACACATGTCTACTACTAGAGCCAGTAGGGGATGGCTGAAAAGCTGGTCGTGGTGGAGTCATAAAGCTAGGAGACATACCTCCGGCGGGAGTAGCACCACCCACAGGAGTGATGCTGGCAGGAGTGACACCGGCAGGAGTGACACTGGAAGGAGTGACACCGGCGGGAGTGAGGCCGACAGGAGTGAGACCGGCAGGAGTGAGGTCGCCAGGAGTGAGGCCGGGGGAAGTGCTACCATGAGCGATCCAATACTGTGATGCAACGACCATATACGTGGGAGGTACCTGAGAGATGAACTCTAAGAACTTCTCCTCTGGCATGGAACATGGAGTGACTGGAGGACTATCTCCCATCGTGCTCTGTAACAAAAGAACTCAAATAATTAGCATATGATAATAAAGGTAATATAGAGAAATGGTAGTGTACAAAAAACCTAGCAAAAAAAAAAGTATGTACAAGTGTTTGATTCAAAACTCCTCTATTCTAGCATCCTCTTGGAGATCCGATGCACCGAGAATATATATCTCTATATTGACGACTTCTATATCACTTGCTATGCTAGTTTCTTCTTGATCATCATCTATTGCTTCATCCTATATTTCGTCTTCTTCAATGACCTCTTCTTCTCGAACAATGATCACTTCCTCCTTGACTATCGAATAATCCACTGTACTAAAGAACTAATTCTATAAATGGTTCTTCATACATCCTCCGAAAGATAATATTTTAAGGCTACAAGGAGCACAAACTATAAAAACTTGTGCCAATCATGAGACTTGAGCCCTCCAAGATCATCATTTCGTGTGAAAGCAGTCTTTAGACACCTCATGCATCCAGTAGGTGTCCGAAACTCTGAAATTGTTTTCTTCACTTGTTGCTCTTCCATCCTGCGAAGCACCCAAGGAGCTCTTGGTAACGATATTAGTCCGTTGGACTTAGTAATTGCCCACAACTCTCGTATATGACCTCGCTCTTCTAAGTCCTCCCTAGTGATTGATCAATAATTCACTCCAATAAGGGAGTTCATGAAAAATGGACAACCGTTTCATGCCAGGGACTAGAGTTTCTAAATCCCATAGTTGTTTCCAATCGCTAACTTTCATTTTGCATTGCGCTTGTCGACCAATTTGTCCTTCATGTAAAACATGTCCATCAAGAAAATATATATGGTGTCCTTCCTAGACAGTTTTACGCAGTGCTTTGGAATAGCATGCTTCGAGTCGTGGTCCACATAAAGGACAAGCATGGTAACCTGAAATCGATAAACCTGAACATTCACCATAACTAGGTCAATCATGCATCATCCACATAAGTATGCCTTGCACTCGCACATCTCGTCTTCTTATAGGTTGAGACATGTCACGCACAGTAATCCCATGTTTTTTACCTTATAGTTACCTGGTACAATAAGAGCTAATAATAAATGACCTTTCTCTATGGCCAGCCATGGTGGGATGTTATAATTGACCATGTTTTTTACCTTATAGTTACCTGGTACATCCATGTTTTTTACCTTATAGTTACCTGGTACAATAAGAGCTAATAATAAATGACCTTTCTCTATGGCCAGCCATGGTGGGATGTTATAATTGACCAAACATACAGGCCATGTGCTCCATGAAGAGCTACGTAAACCAAACGGATTTAGTCTATCCATAGCTAGGCCTAGATATATGGATCGAAGCTCACTAGCAAACTCTGGCCACTTACTATCTATGTGCTTCCAAGCATCAGAGTCAGTAGGCACTCACATTACACCATTTGTAGACCTGCTCTTTGCATGCCATGACATTAACTCAGCTATAGATTTTCATCTAAACATGTTCTTAATTCGTGGAATAATAGGAAAGTGATGAAGAACCTTTGCAGGGATTGCTTCGCCTACAAGGTCTTCTCTAAATCTATTTGCTCCACACTTTGGACATATGTGGAGATGCTCATACTCATTCCAAAAGAGGATGCAATCACTCGGACAAGCATGAATCTTAGTGTAATCCATTCCAATGGACTGTAAAAGTTTTTTTGCATCTCCACATGTTGGAGGCATGTCATTGCCCTCTTGCAAAAATTGATCTTTAAGAACCGTGCAATAAGCAATTAGAACGATATTAGTAAATAAAGTCATTTTGATACAACAATGAAAGTTTATTTCAAATCCACTTACCTGAACAATTCAGTGACACTACTATCTGACCATCCATAAATGGATTGCAGATTGAGCATCGCGAGTGATGCACATAGTACAAATATCTTTGCTCCATTGTAAAGTGGTAAACGAGCTAGTCTTTGCATGTTTTCATACTCTTCATCGACTTTTGATCGTGGAAATTCTGTTGTGTCCATGAAACTGTTGACATCTTCTCCACCATCATGTTCTTCATCCATCTCATAAAATGCTTCAAGTATTTCTTCCATATGTTCATTTCGTGTAATGCTATTAGTACTTGCTTGTACGTCTAACTCCTTTTTTGTTCCTTTTTTTCCACGAGAGGTTACCGGTGCAATGTCGTTTGGGTCCATCTGCTCACCTGGGGGACCATGCGAATGGTAGTGTAGGTTTTCTAGTCGACTTTTATCAAAGGATCCATACTCTCTAACATGTGCAGTACAAATCCGTCGTTTTTGATAAATTTGATACTTGCAGTGAGTGCAACGACATGCCATTCTCTCCTCCGGATCCAAACTAGCCATCTGATACAAACTAGCCATTTTAGAACATTTGATTTTTTTTATTAAACCTAAAAATCATACTCCTAAAGACTTAAACCTGAAATACTAAAACCTAAATACTTAAACACCTAAAAAAACCTAAAACCCTCATCCTAAAACCCTAATACTAAAGACCTATATATGTGTATATGTGTTATATGTATTATATATATGTCTATTGCTTATATAATTTAAATCTTATTTTTATATATATTTATTTATAGATTTAGATTTTTTTCTTAATTTTTTTCTATATTTTCTCTTTATATAAATTTATTTGAGTTATATGTATGCGTAAACCCCAAAACCCTAATCTTAAAGATCTAGACTGAAAATATGTATATTTTTGTATGCATGTGTATATACATGTATATGTGTATTATATGTGTATGTGTATGTGTGTATATATGTTATGCAGGTGTTAAAACCCGAAAACCCTAATCAGAAAGACCTAGACCTAAAACATGTATATATGTGTATGCATGTGTATATATATGTGTATGTGTATATATATGTGTATATAGATATGTGTATAAGTATATGTGTGTATATGTATGTGTATATATATTTACTCTGATTAAAATCCTTAAAATTAAACCTATTTTTATATATTTAATTATATATATTTAATTAATTTATTTAAAATACTAGTTCTTTTCATATTTATTTATCTATATAATTATCCTATTATATATATATATATATATATATATATTCAATTTTTTCTCTTAATTAATCCTATTTTTATATATTTAGTTATATATATTTAATTTATTTATTTAAAACACTATTTCTTTTTATATTTATTTATCTATATAATTATCCTATTATATATAATATATTTATTTATATATTCAGATTTTTTTCTTAATTTTTTTCTATATTTTCTCTTTATATAGATTTAATTGATTTATATGTATGCTTAAACCCTAAAACCCTAAAAATCTTAAAAATCTATACCTAAAATATGTATATTTATGTATGCATGTGTATATACATGTATATATGTATTATATGTGTATGTGTATGTGTGTATATTTGTTATGCATGTGTAAAAACCCTAAAACCCTAATCAGAAAGACCTAGACCTAAAACATGTATATATGTGTATGCATGTGTATATATATGTGTATATAAATATGTGTGTATGTGTATGTGTATATATATTTACTCTGATTAAAATCCTTAAAATTAAACCTATTTTTATATATTTAATTATATATAATTAATTTATTTATATAAAACACTAGTTCTTTTCATATTTATTTATCTATATAATTATCCTATTTTATATATATATTTATTTATATATTCAGATTTTTTTCTTATTTTTTTCTATATTTTCTCTTAATATAAATGTAATTGAATTATATGTATGCCTAAACCCTAAAATCCTAATCTTAAAGATCTAGACCTAAAATATGTATATTTCTGTATGCATGTGTATATACATGTATATATGTATTATATGTGTATGTGTATGTGTGTATATATGTTATGCATGTGTAAAAACCCTAAAACCCTAATCGGAAAGACCTAGACCTAAAACATGTGTGTATGTGTATGCATGTGTATATATATGTGTATGTGTATATATATGTGTATATATATATGTGTATAAGTATATGTGTATGTATGTGTAAATAGCCTAAAAACCCTAATCCTATTTTTATATATTTGGTGTAAAAAAAAACTTTCAAATCAAAATTTTATATATTTAATTATATATATTTAATTAAAACACTAGCTTATGTGTGTGTATATGTGTGCATGTGTGTATGTATGTGTGTGTGTGAATGTATGCATGTGTGTCTATGTATGCATGTGTGAGTATATGTGTATGTGTGTGTGTACGCATGTGTGTGTATGCATTCATGTGTGTGTGTGCATGCATGTGTGTGTGCGTGTGTGTGTATGCATGCATGTGTGTATATGTGTGTGTATGTATGCATGCATGTGTGTATATGTGTGTATATGTGTGTATGTATGCATGTGTGTACATGTGTGTGTGTATGTATGCATGCATGTGTGTATCTGTGTGTATGTATGTGTGTGTATGCATGTGTGTATATATGTGTGTGTATATGTGTGTGTGTATGCATGCATGTGTGTATATGTGTGTGTATGTATGCATGCATGTATGTATATGTGTGTATGTATGCATGTGTGTACATGTATGTGTGTATGTATGCATGTGTAGATGTGTGTGTGTATGTATGCTCTATCTTCCTATCTCTATCTTCGTCTCTTTCATCTCTCTTTATCTCTCACTCTCTCTCTTTATCTCTCTTTATCTCTCACTCTCTCTCTTTATCTCTCTATCTCTCTATCTCTCTATCTCTCTATCTCTCTTTCTCTCTTTCTCTCTCATCTCTCTCTCTCCTCTTTATCTCTTTCTCTCTCTCTCTCTATATCTCTCTCTATCTCTCTTTCTCTCTTTCTCTCTCATCTCTCTCTCTCTCTCCTCTTTATCTCTTTCTCTCTCTCTATCTCTCTCTCTCTCTCTCTCTCTCTCTCTCTCTCTCTCTCTCTCTCTCTCTCTCTCTCTCTCTCTCTCTCTTTCTCATTCTCTCTCTCTTTCTCTCTCCCTTTCTCTCTCTCTTTCTCTCTCTATCAATAGAGAATAAAACAATCACTTACAAGTATGTCTCTCTTTTGGATTGTTGTCGTCAAAGCATAATGTATGTCGTCAAATTCCAAAGAATCGACGCCAAAGAACTTCTGCAAAATCAAAGAGAAGAGAAATTATAAGACCTAAAGCATAGAGAAAGACAAAGGCTAAGAGTACGTGCACCACTTACCAAGATGTGAGATCTAAATAGAGAGAGTGTGTGTGTGTAGAGAGAGAGAGATCTCTGTGTGTGTTTGTGCACAAGACAATGCAGGTCGCAATACGGTTCATGCGGGCAAGTCTGACAGAAGACAACCAGTACTCAAACATGCGCAAAATGTTCAGTTTTGCTCTCAGGTTCTCAGTATGTTTAAAACACGGCCTCGGTATATGTGTTGGTATGAGCGTCGAAAATTTCCAGTAAATTACTGATGCTTATACCGATGTTCATATCGATGCTTATACCGACGTGCATACCGACGGTCGCGAGACATCCCAACGATCCGTTATAAACAGTCATACCGACAGTCACTTGACCGTCGATATCTTTAAGTGGAATTTTCCAACATTTATACTGACGCCGGGAGTGACCGTCGATATAGGCAGCATCGGTATTTGAATCATATGTTGTAGTGTTACTCATCAAACAAAATACTTTTGCTGGTGGAACTATAATGTTTATACATAGTTTCTTGTAATTACTTCATTATAGTTTAGTCAAATTCAAATATATGATGCTAAGTTTTTCTTGTCTCCTTTCCTCACCCTGATCTAGTGGTCAAGTTTTTTCCACATCTACTTCCTATGTAGCGATCAAAGGTTCCTCACAATTGTATACTACTTGGAATTTTAAGTATAATTAAGCTACATAAACTTAAGAATGGTGAGACTAGAAGTAATTGTTGTCATTTTCCCTAAACACATTATACTTTGCAACAAACTCTAACCATTTAAATCCTAACTCACAGAGGGTCATCACAGAGCTATGCCAACTTCTAGAATTCATCAATAACACTACCATTCTTACTAGGCAATGCAAAGCTCAATAACATAAACACAATAGAGTTTACATAAGGACTAGAACACGAGCCAATGTTATGCAAAATTGTGTATTACAAGTCATGAGGTAGTCACACTTGCAAACCGATAATGGTGTATAACATATACAAAAAGAATAAGCTACTATAGAGATTTCATAGAGCTCATATGTGGTGATTGACTACAAAAACTAAAACAAGCAACGTGGCAACTACAAACAAAAAATAGTAAATATTTCTCTCTTCTCTCTCCATTTCTCTCTATTTTCCACTAATAAAGGCAGTTGCAATGGAAAAGAAGGCAAAGAAAAGATAGATTTGTGATACAAGATGGAGCAGCAACGAAGCGGAGAAAGATGGCCCCAAAAATTTTCATTATGAAACGTTCTTATATTGTAATGACACAAGCATATCTAAAGCCTTGTAGTAATGCACTTAGAGGATTCTTCAAGTGTCATACTCCCAATAATGTAAACTAATGAACTAACTCCTATGAATACGAGCCATATCTCAATGCCCATTTAAAATGTGAAAGGACACAATTATGGGCACATGCATATAAGTATTTTTTTACTCTTTTGTAAAAACTTTTGCTATTTTGAATAGAGGAGTTAACTTGAAGAATATTAGTCCATAACTTCCTCTTCTTGGCCTCTTTTCTCCTTCCTCTTATGCTTGTGTGCATGGCTATGGCTTGGAATGTGTGGTAACAAGTGTTTTCTACCCAATTTCCCACCTTAATTCATTGTTTTCTCAAGTGTGAAAAGTTTAAGGAGTCTCAAAGCGTAAGTAGATGACTCATGACACCTAGTTTTTGAGCCATAACTAATAGATGTGTCTCATAGAGAGCTTCAAAAGAACTGTTAGGCCGCCGGAAAGGAATATCCTTCTATTTAGTAGAACTATAATTATGAACATACGCGAACCAAAAGGGTGTTGCGCAAACGTTGTAACTCTTTTCGTGATAATAGAAGACGTGATTGGAAGCGAGCAATAGATGCGCCACCGAGCTGTTCGTCTGGGCAACCTGCTGGAGTTTGATTCTATCACAAGTTTGTTACATTGCGGTGCCGTCTATATTGTCATTGTTCGGTATTGATTTAACTGAGGTATTGTGTTAATATCTGATTGCGTTATTGATGAATTGTGGAATTTCTAAACTGAAAGGATAATGAATCCCACTTATTCTCTAGTGTGGCACTCACACACACCTATACAAGAGTGCTTTATTAACTGAATGAAAGGTAGAAAAAGGTACAAATGATGATGAAAATAAAGTGGATCCAAGAAATACATGTTGTATCTTCAACACTCCCCCCCTCCTTGACTTTGTCGTCCTCGACAAAGCTTTTGCAAGTATGGAGCTTTTATGAAAGAGTGTGTAGGAGTTCCTTTTGATTTGCATGATCCTTGCACCATTGGAATGCTTTGTTTTTTTGCTTTTCTTCATCTTGCCTTTTGTTTGGAGTCGAGAGCTTTAACTTGGTTCTTTTGCCTCATATAGATGGGAACGAATATGCTAGAATGTCTCTTTTTTTTTTTTTTTTTTAAATAATGGATGGATGATGTATGAACATGAAATGTAGATGATAGATACAAATAGATGAACTTAATTCATCTCTTCTTAGTCCATATGCATGAGTGGGGACTAAAGGTGCATGGGTGGAAAACAAAAAAGTGCCTATACATGGTCTTGTAATGTAACATTATCTTATGCATACTCTAAAAAAAATGCATACAAAAAACATTGGTGCAAAAATGGATGGATCTTGAGCAAAGTGCTCAAGGGTTAGGTGATGATGAGGATTTCTCCAAATGTCCAACTCCAAGAGCCGCTTCTTTTCCATCAACCATTTGAAATGGATGATACCTTTGTCCACCAACCTGAAAAAAGAAAAATGAAAAGCGAAATTTTGAAATCTATGTACATGTGCCCTCTTTGTGTCTGGGTTAAACTAAGTGTGCCGAATGCTTGGCCTTTGGATGAGGCCCTATTTGCATGAATACTTGGTGTGCATCTTAAACATATGCTGTGCATTGGGCAAGGTTGGGTCCGACACCCATGGATGCTGCACGAAGAGGTCTTAGGCCGCCAATATGTCTTCGCTTTGTTGGTATTAGCCTTGAGGTTTCTCCTTGGATATTTTCTGAGGGTTGGCTTGATTTCTTTGGATCCCTTGGTTAGAAGTGGTCGTTCTTGATGATAAGGCATGGTGAATCTAGACCGTAGGTTATGAAGTCTAGTGTGAGAGGGTTGAGTTTGTATAAGATCTTTTTTTGGTACCCATATCATAGTGCAATTTGGTTGGGCTCTAAGTAATTTTTTGGTCACCCAAATTTGCTTTACATTGCAAGGGAAATGTGACTTCTTCTTGATGTATGGGTCTTTTGGGCCTTCTATGTGAGTCTTTAGAAAAAACTCATCTTTACATATGGAGTTCAACAAAGGTTGAGTTTCTTTACATATATCATGCTCATGCAATGGCTCATAAGGTTGTGTGGTTTGAGATCAATCTAGAGATTCATCGATACATGTATCCTTATTACACATAGAATCTCTAGATATACAAATAGGTGATGGATTGTCATGATTGACAATGGATCTGACATCATTTTCCATAGCGTTGTTACACATTGTTTGCTTATCCTCTTCTCGATGAGCCAAATGTGGCACATCCTTGCCCATGGATTCATGAGGGGAATCCAAGTTTAAAGGAAGAGAGAGCCCTTCCACCTCCCCCAAGCACTTGGAGTCCTCCATTTCTCCGTTTGCCAAGGTTTCCTGTGGCTTACTCAAAGAAAGATTAGGTACAAAAGCATGAGTGGAAACATAATTTTGTGGATTTAAAGCACAATCTTTGAATAAATGATCATATCCACAATCCTTACAATGAGGATAATCATTAGGATTTCCAAAAGACTCACTAGTGGGGATGGACATAATAGATGGACAAGATGCTACAAAACCTTGATGTTCAAAAAACCTTTGAGTACCTATGACCAAGTCTTCATCTATACCTTCATAACAAAAAATGTTTCCAAAAATTGCATATTATTCACCACAATCAGCAACACAACTTGACCCATGCAATCATAATTTTCACCGTTCATGAGGTTGGATGAATGAGTGGTTAGTTGAATGTTGTCCAAAATACTAGTCACTAAATCAATATGAATTAAATTCCACTCACAATCAGGATTAATATAAGCACTCATATTTCTATGGTCATGACCAATTATTACATCCACAAAAGTGTTACTATATTCCTTGTTTGCAACAATGGATCCCACCCCTTTAGAAATTCCTCCAATTTCCTCTACCCCTTGCAATTTTTCTCTATTTGTTTCACCTTGATCATGTGTGATTAATGCATGCATTTCATCTTTTTCTTCTTTCTTTTGTGCAACCTTTTCCCCCTTCCTTCTTTCTTTTGCCTTTTTCTTTCCCATGTCTTGTTGAAACAATTTTTTGGTTTTTTGAATATTTGTTCGATATTTTTGAAAGAGTTTTTAGAAATTTTTTGAGGTTTTGTGTGTGTTTTTTGAATGTTTTCTAGGTTGTGTAAATAAGTTCCTAATGGGGTTCTTCTACAAAAAAAAAGGGAAGAGATTGTACATCATAATACACGAATGTGGGGAAAGAGATTCTTGAATATAGTAGAGTCCAAAGAGTTTTCAAAGCAGGGTCCATGTGATTAGCATGAATTGCAACAAATCATGGCATAAGCTCTTTCTACAAAGCAACCCCTCTATTTCTTGATAACATTCAAATCTTTTTATACCTTGCCATAAAAATTGAAGTCAAGGTCAAGCAAAAATCTAACCGGATTTTACATTGTAATAACTTCATAAGTTCCCTTTTTACGTAAATATGAAATGAGAAGAAAACTATCATGTATGTCATAAGATTCAAATTGGCACTACCCATACATAAGTATGTATAAAAGGCACTTTGGAGAAATTACCAACATAAGTGAAGTCAATGACCATGTCACCCTTGATGAACATACATAAACCGTAATTTCATCCTACCTCATGGAGTGTCACTTGCGAAATGCCTAAAATGATTAACTCCAAAAAACCTCAGTCCCAAGAATCAAAACATTCTTCAACTTTTGCTTGTCAAAAAATCCACTTTCAAAAAGAAATGAAAACATGTATCACGTATTATGTTGAATCATCATACTCATGTCTTCACTTCAGCCTTGAGGTTCAACAAACTTTGAGAGGTCCTACTCATTTGAAAAGGCAATAGCATCTAGAGAAGTAGGAGGTTCGTGAATAATAATCACAAGGTCCAAGTGATGATCGCCTATTCCTAAAAGTGAAAGCCTTTGTTATGATATACTCCCCAAGTGTTTTGCTCAACTACAAGCCCCCTATTTTTCCTTTTGTATATTAACGTTGCTTGTTCTTTATTCATAGTTCATAGTAGGACTTTGCATAGTCAACATGAGAAGGACATTACTTAATAACATGGAGAGCTCAACTTTCGTTCCATCATTCTTGTAAATGATTAGAATGCTACGTGATTTGATGTGTTTTCATTGAATAAGGAGGGTAGCGGGATAAAATTCCATTAGTCTGGAAATGAGATTTCCTGCACCTAAAACCCAAAAGAAGATTCTAAGTACAAGCAACGGAAGAACATGTCATAAGTTCACCCTATAGAGCCTGCGGTCCCGTATAGGCCATCACAAGGTGTACCTACCTATCTGTCTTCTTGTGGCATTTTTTTTTTTTTTTTGAAGAACAGAAAGTATAAAATTGATGCTAGAAAAAAAATACAAGAAGCGTATCAAACTCTCAAGTGAGTCAGATACAATTACAACGAGGCAGCAATGTGGGATGCCTCATATCAGGACAAGGTTGACATAATCTTCAAGCAAAGTGATCATCTGTAACCTAGGCTTAGAGTACAACTTTAGAAGTTTAGATTTCCAAGCATTGTAACGATACTTTCTAAGGATTACAAAGGGATTTTTATCTTCCGAGTGAGAATCACAACTGTCGGTGAAGCAAAGATTGAGAATTTTCTTCAAACCCACCAAAAAGGAGAAGAAGTAGTCCTTCCCCTTCCTATTGAAGATGGCACTGTTCCTGTTCTTCCATATAAACCACAAGGAGTGGATTCTGATGAACTGCCACAGAAGAATATCCATCCCTCGAGCTTCACCCAGCAAAATGTCTTTGCTGTTAGGAGCATTAAGACCTTTGTTCTGACAGAAGAACCTCATACCAAACCAGAACCTGGAGGAGCTTTTACAATGGACAAACAAGTGATCAAGGTCCTCAACTTTACCACAGAGTTTGCAATTTCCAGCATCAATTTTATACTTCCTAGCGAGTTCCCCTGTCCAGATGCCTTTGTGGAGAATGAGCCAGTTAAGGCAAGACTGCTTGTTGGAGAAGGGAAAAGCCCATGTGCATTGGAATCTGTATTTCCACTGCAAGGGGGACCATTGGAGATCCCACTTCTTATTGAGTTTCCCTGTTATTTCTCTGATACTTCTGCCACTCTTTTTGTAGGAGTTAAGAATATCCTCAGCTACAATTTGAAGGAAGATGTCCTTCCTCCAAAATTGTAATTCCAGCTTTTTCTTCAGAATTTCCTTCTGGACAGAGAGGACCTGTTTGCATTGCCCAGAGAGCCCATCAAACCCTGAAATGACTGTGTCATTAATAATGTTACCTGCATTTAACAAGTCCTGCCAATGTCCAAATCCCTTCCTTCTGCATTTATTCCATCTAATGGGAAGAGAAAGGGAGGGAACCGAATTAGTCCGACCAAACCAGATGGAGTCTTGAACTAAGAAGGTAAGATTGTGAGCAAAGTAGACAGGCAAATTATACTTAGCTTTCACAGCCATCCAAGCTTTCCACAAGGAACATATAAGCTGACTGCCTTTGGGAACAAATTCAACAGGAGACGTAATAACATCCCAAAGAGAACAATTGATCCAGCTTTTATTATGTTTAATGTGGAATTTGCTAACATTTCTTTTAATTAAACAAGCCCAGAAGTCATTAGAGGAAATAGATCTGAAAATCCACTTAGCAGCCATTTGGGTGGCCATCCTGGAAGGACAAATGAGCCCTAGCCCCCCCTCAGTTTTTTTCATACAACAAATGTCCCAAGCAACTTTGGGAATTTTAGATCCTCCCCACAAAAAATTCCTAGCAAGAGAGATGGCCTGACCAAGCTGCTTTTTACTAGGCTGCCAACACGACAAAAAATAGGTAAGAGAAGGGAGGATGTAATGCTTTAAAACAAAAGATCTTTGAGAGATACTTTGCTGCACATCAGACCATTTGAAAATTTTAGCTCTAAATCTATCAAGCACCCAATTCCACCTTTGCTCATTGGATATACCAAAGCCCATGGGAATACCCAACAGCCTAAAAATACTCCCTTGCTTGATGATATCACAACCTGCAGCCAAAACACAAGCTGGAATCTTATTATCAGTGGCAAAAAACTAGTTTTTTGATGGTTGACCACAGAGCCACTAGCAGTACAGAAAAGGTCAAGACAGTTAAGAAATTGCTTAGCCGAATTTTCTTCAGCAATCATCATCATGTTAGTGTCATCTGCAAACATCTGCAGCCCCAGGGGAGAGTGAGCTTGGGGAATATCAAGACCAGAGATGGTCCCTTGACAGAAGCTATCCTTGACCAGCCAACCCAACGCATCACTAGAAATGGCAAACAAGAGGGGGGCGAGGGGACACCCTTGTCTAATAGACCTGCATAACTTAAAAGAGTTAGACAAGTTTCCATTAATAGCAACTTTAGAGCAGGCATTTCCAAACAAGATACTGACATATCTTATAAACTTTTTGCCAAAACCAATATCATGAAGAGACTGAAGAATGAAATCCCATTCAATCCTGTCATAGGCCTTATCAAAATCAATTTTGAAAAAGTAAGTGTCTATATTGAGTTCTTTATAATACTCAAGACTCTCCCAAATGGTAATAATGTTATCCAGAATAAATCTCCCTTTGATAAAGCCTTTTTGCTCTGGCAGAATTATACTATCCATTAAAGGACTGAGCCTTCTGGCAAGGATGGAAGCAAAAATTTTGTAAAGAGAAGTCAGGCAAGAGATGGGTCTCCAATTGTTTAAGTCATCTTTGGGACCCCTTTTATGTAAGAGCTTTATCACCCCTGTGTTGATAAAAGGAGAAAGAGACCCCCTTCTAGAGGCTTCTTGCCAGATCTTGAGAATTATGGGCACCAACAAATCCTTGAACTCCTGAAAAAACTCATAAGGAAGACCATCAATACCAGGGGATTTACCAGGCTTCAATTTGCTAATGGTTTCTCTCACCTCACCCTCAGAGAGGGGCATGTCAAGGAGGGAGTCCATTCCCTGAGGAACCATTTTCTTCCTACAAAGGGCAATGGCAGCTCTTGCACTCCACACATCAGCTCCTCTCTTGGGAGGAAGAGAGAAAACATTGGCAAAGAACCTATGGGCAACCTCCAAGTTATCCTTCATGTTAGAAGCTAAGAGACCATTACTGTCTTTGAGCATAGGGATGAAGTCCCTAGCTTTTTTTTTCCTCATAAGATCAAACATGTGTTTATTAGGCTTATCCAAATTACCAGCCCAGAATTCTCGAGATGTGACAAGGGCACCTCTAGCAAGGAGGTAATCAACTTTCCTCACTTTTTCCTGCAACTCAAGGATTTTCAGCCTTTTGGTATTAACATCAAGCTTAGAGGACTCTAGAAGATCCATCTCCTTCAATATCATCATTCTTCTCTTATACCTAATATTTTTAGCTTTATTCTTAAAGTTCTTAACAGTAATTTGGATTTCTTTAACAGCCTCTTCCCAAGCCACAAGGGGAGACCTATCTTTAGTAAAATGAGACATCAGAATATCAGATATTTTCTCCTTCACAATAGGAATTTTAAACAAGGAAGAATCCATGTGAGGCCAACCAGCACGATACGAGGGGTTGTTCAAGAACAGCTTCACAATCAAAGGCGCATGATCAGATAAAACAAAGGACCTATCAATGTCACAGTTAAAATTCCACAAATTATTGCTCCTACCAGCCTGCATGTAAAACCTGTCTAATCTGGCAGACAAAAAATTAACTTGATTTCTGTTGTTCCAGGTATGACCTGTGTTAAGAGAAAGATCAAGCAGGCTGTGCTTATTAATCAGATTAAACCAACAATGCTTCTCACCCCCAGAGATAATATTATCGTTGTTGCCGATCCTATCACCAATATTAGTGACCATGTTAAAGTCACCGGTCAGCAGTAAAACATCATTAAGTTTAGCAATTTCTTCCCAGCATTTAGCTCTTTGAGAAGCCTGGTTAGCAGCATAAACACACACCACAGTACAATTAAAAGGCTCTTTACACTTGACAGCAATCCATTGATTAGAACTACTCTTGTAAACCTCCTCAATAAGATGACTCACTCCATTAGCCACCCCAATGGAAGCACCACCTTTACCACAATGATCCGTATGGACCCAATGGTAAGAATTGGAAACCGTTTTTAGATTCGACAACAGAGTGGTACCTCCCACCTTCAGCTCCTGCAAACAAATAAAATCAGGAAAAATAGAGGAATCTTTGATCCAGTTGTTGATGGTCTTGCTCCTGATAGGATCAGTGAGCCCCTTAGTGTTAAGAGAAATAAGCTTAATACAATCCATGGACAAAGGAGAGAGAAGAAAACTTACTTCTTAAGATTCTTACCAAGATTAACTGCAGTAACCAATTACCTGACCACTTTCTTGTGGCATTTTTTGCTGCGCAAGGTAAAGAATGTTAGCTAAAACAAAACAAGAATGGACTAACTGTTAGCCTTTTGAAAGAACAAGGGTGATTCGAATACTTCACCATACTTATGGATCTGCACAAATGAAAATGCAACCCCTTCTTCGTCTCTTCGTGTCTCGAAAGGGTACAATAATCCTGCAAGGCCATCTGGACCATTTACAACGTTTCGTGGTTCTGGGAAAGCCGGCCAGTGTGTTGTTGTGCATCATCTTGAAGAGCATCTTTTAGGCCTGAAACAGTGCAATCAGCTTGGGAGTTGCCGGTCACATGAGTTATGCTCCGCCATCTCCTATTTAGTCATGCTGGCGCTGTCAAATGGCTTATGCCCCGCCATCTCCCGATTTAGTGATGAGGAAGAGCGCATTCGCCACTTCTCTGCATAAGAATTTGGAGGGAATTTCGGGTAAATTGCATGTCCTGACAAGAGGGTTATTTTCTTCTGCTTTGGCATGCCAAATACAGATGTACCGAGAGTTATGCATGACAGTCAAAGCTCACATATCTTATGCATAGTAGGATGCTTGTTGTATGCTGAATATGGAAAGAGGGTTCAATCCGTCGTCAGTCCATGTCAAGCACTAGATGCACTACCATTTAGAACCCTTTTCTCATTTCTGCGCAAACATGCTGTCAGATGTTCCTGAGCTCCTCCATGTGCACAGACTTCAGCAAATAGTAACCATCTCCATGTTTGATGCCCCTCATTACCACGCTAGTCTCCACATTTGCAGATATCACTATGACAGGCAGCTCCATTGCTAGCCCAACAAGTTTAAGAAGTCCATCCATGTCAAGCATGTACATTTGACTGATAACCACATTAAAGCTATCCTCAATCTCTCGAAGCATCCGCATAGCATCGATTTCTTTCCCAGCATCGGATGTTCCTTTTTGGCCATTGACTCTTTCCTTCTTGCCATGTAGTCCTTCCAGCTCATCATAGCATATCTGGATTTTGTGGTAGGAACCTCACAAGCTCTGCCAACTTTGATCTGTTTGGACTATCTTCACGAATCCCCAGCCTGATATTCCTAAATGAGGCAGAGTGAATATGATCCTTCACTCAATATAATTACATGCTTCAAAACTCAGAACCTAATAAACCTCGTCATGCCATTGCTTATTCTCCTTCAACTTGCCAGCTTGTTTTCCATTTCAACCCTCTTCCCTGGGCTATTGTCTTCAGGGAGTCTTGAATTTCTGGCATCATACCCTTCAACCAAAAAAAATAGATATGGGCACTCTAGACAAGTTCAAAGATCCCACTACCATACTCTTCTATCTTGTTCTGCACAGACATTTTACCCCCACTTCGTCTCTTCTGCTCTCTGCTCCAAGCAATATCATATCTTAAATTGTCAGGAAATTTCTTCAAATATGTAGTAAACTCGTCATGATAGAGCAGACTATCTGTATTGGCCACGCCCAAAAACAGCCAGCTAAGGCTTGTGAACTCGTAGTTTGGCACCTCTTCCGTGAACATTCTTCTCGATTAAGCTCTATAGGGTGCAATCCCTGTGATTGTGGCCACCATTATGTGTGTGGCCTTATCGACTTCAACGTGCTTCATTGCTTGAACAAGTCAGCTGTGCAATTCTAGCATCCCATCAATCTTCCTTTTCTTCTTTGAAGACCGTAGGCATTCGCCTTCTTTCCCCAACCTATCTGTGATTAGTAATCTGGACTAAAGGCCTGCATTATGTCCAACAGAAGATAACTCACCCTAGTTCTTTTCCTGATTGAATCTTCCTTCTATTCTAAGATTCCTCTTATCATTTGGAAGTTCATACATTCATCTTGATAACCTTTGGCAAGCCTTTTAGGGCTTACGAACACTTGAGACCATAGCATCTCACTGCACCTCATCTGCAAAAGGTTGACTCCAGTATTCTTTCCCCATAAGACTAGTTGGAAGCTCAAGCTTCTCAGCCTCTTTCACTGAAGGCCCGACGTCAAGATCCTGTGCTTACTCTCTCTCCAACAAAACTTCTTCTATGGATGAAACACAACTCTCAGCCGCTCTTCAAATCCCCCATGGTATTTTGCACCCGCAATAAAAACACCCCTATCCTAAGCCAATATCCGTTCATCACACAAATTGTTGGGTGCATTGCTTGCTAACTATCTTCTGAGCAAAATGTTTAACTACAGTAGTTTTTCCCACTCTTGGTTCGCTAATGAGCATTGGATTGTTCTTAGTCCTCTTTGAGAGGATTCCAATAACTCTTCCTCTTCCTTTCTATGCGTCTTGATCCCTCCCTTGCTGCCCTTCGATTATCTCTTGGAAATGGAGTATCACCCACAATATAAATTCTCCATATGCGCATTCACTCTCTCAGAATTCTCTCCATCTCTTAAACAGGTTTCTCCTTGTGGACGCATATAAAAGCACACTCTCTAACTTAGCCTTTTTTTCACTCAAACTTCCATTATCAAGGCAAGCTCTGAGTTACAGGATAATTATTGCAACTAAAAACTCCCCTTCTCAGCTCCTAACATCGATCCTTGTCTTTAGGACTACTTTGTTTCCTTATCAGTAAGCCGTCGAGTTAAAAGGGCCACTCAGAACCTTCCCTTTGATAAAAGAATAACTGATTTCTATATGCGCTGAATGAGAAGTAAAAGCTAAAAGCAAGAGTGCAAGGTTTTATGGAAGGGAAAGCTTTAGGCCTCTATAGTGTTCTAGCAAATGTGCAATGTGTGAGGAAAATATTTCACATACCTTGACTTTCCAAGTAGTTGTAGAGAATACCATTTCCAATTTTGTCGATGAGATGATGAGCCAAGCCTCCATTTGATGTTTTGTAGAAGAACCCCAATAAGAAACTTATTCACACATGATTAGAGAAATTTTAACAAAGTTAAAAGAAAAAATCAACATTATGACTAAAAGATTTCTAAAAACTACTCCTATCCTACTCGTGAATTGAAGAATCACCACACATGGTGGATTAGTCACCCAAAAAGGGGATCTTCATCACACAAAAAATAGCTCATCTCAACAAGTTATTGTAAATCTTGCAAGCCACAAATGCTCACAAGAGCGTAATGGAATGAAGAACTAAAAAAATCGTCATGAAAAACCTGCATACACGTCTCTTTCATGCCAAAAACCATCACGTAAGTGACAAGAGAACGCTCCCCGACAACGACGCCAAAAGTTGTTGATGTTGTAGCATCACAACTCACACGTGTCAATCTAGGAAGCATCTCATGAGACCCAAATGTTTGCATAGAAGCACTCAGCAGACGTAATGGCGCTTTGTCAAAGCACGATTAACAACATAATTAACAAGAAGATACGACATAATCATCGTTAATGATGCACATAATAGCAATCACAAGCATAATCACGATGTAATCACACATCAACGTGTCACAAGCCTTAGACAAGAAGAGAACAAGTACACATGCACATCATGACGACAAGAGAGCAATAATCTAACTACAAACTAGCATTATCTCATTACTTCTAGCAAAGCTCTCCCAAAAGAAGAGGTGGAGACCTCTTTATATACAAAATGGCAAAAAGGCATACTATGTGGGATTTCTAAACTGAAAGGATAATGAATCCCACTTATTCTCTAGTGTGGCACTCACACACACCAATACAAGAGTGCTTTATTAACTGAATGAAAGGTAGAAAAAGGTACAAATGATGATGAAAATAGAGTGGATCCAAGAAATACATGTTGTATCTTCAACACCCATGTGCGTACTTTTGGAATCAATTATGCTGTACTCAACTATCCAACGGATCCGGCATATAATGCTATAGTGTTCCAATCTACTTTGGTTAATGAGGCTACCAACGGATCCGGCATATAAGGCTATAGTGTTCCAATCTACTTTGGTTAATGAGGCTACCCGGTGGTTAACCGAATATGACATTAATCATTTTGGTCAATATGACGATGTTAAGGATGCCTTCTTACAACATTTTCGATTGAAGAAAAATGCGGCTGAGATCTTTGACTATTTGCAAAACAATAGACAAAAACCACATCAGAACATGTAGGAGTATGCAACCCTATTTCGTACTCATCTGCGGCGACTGCCATCGGCGCATGCTAACCTACCGGATGACGTGGTTACTCAATGGTTTATTAATGGATTAAACCTTGAGCTCAGACAAGTAATGATTATATGATGTGTGGGCGGTATGACCTTGGATGCGATAATAGCCATGGCATTGCAGTTGGAGCATAAAGTTGGTGGTTTCACTGAGGATCTGGATTGGTTAAAGGCGTCCAAGAGCACGAGTGAGGATCCATTGAAACAGGTGTATTGCGCAAAATGTAAGAACCTGGGACACACTACTTTTGCATGTGCACTAAACCAAATGTACTGTGCTATTTGTAATATGGCGAGTCATTCTACCGAAACGTGTCCATATAATGCCAAAGTATAGACCAGATCGACCGTAAATGCTATAATACAGGAGCAGGGACAACAAGCTACCCACTATGTACCACCGCATTTGAGAAATACTTCTTACCAAAGTTATAAAAACTACAGGGGAACGCGAGCAAACAATTTCAGATAGACCCGGTGGAACTCAGGCCATATTGGTGAAGGCATATCTCTTCCACCACCAAGATGCCATTTTTGTGGCGAGCTTGGACATATCCGTAGATATTGCAAAGAGGCATCCGAGTATGATAAACGAAGAAAAGAACGACAACATCCAATGGTAAATATGGTATATATTTCAACAGTAGATACACAAGCGATAGCAATTCAAAGACGGTACGACAAGAAGTTACAACCGACTGCTGAGATTTTTGAGCCTGGCATTCGAGAACAATAGAGAGTTTTTGCCAAAGCTAGTGCATAGGCAAGTCAAGAACCAACTGTCTTTGCCGATCCGATACCTGTGGTCCAGCACACAGTACCAAATCTACCACCGAAAGAACTGAATCCGATGAAAGTGTCACCGAAGAGTCCACCGAATTCGGTATCGGGTACGTCAACTCTTGACTCTGTGTGGAATATTTTATCGTAGACATCTATTACAATGCCGTTGGGGCAACTGTGAGCCTTGGTTTTGGGTGTACGATAACAATTCCAACAACAAATTAGTCCAGGATCTTCGTGTACACCCGCTACGGCAACTATCAGTCTAGAAATTGATTCTACGGTGGACCATGTTGTTCCTTTAATTACGGTATGGAAAAAACCACAAAATTACTCAAGTGTTAATTGACGGAGGCTCCGGTGTGATATTGCTATAGCCGCACTTTGTAAACGGTTAGGATGGACTCAGATTGAACCTGTTTAGTTTTTTATGAGAATGGCGGATCAATCTAGGGTACATCCAATGGGTTTGGTGCGTGATATACCCATTAGTCTTCAGGGAGCGGTGCTCAAAATGACTTTTGTTGTTCTGGAATTACCTGACTCAAGTTTGGATTACAACTTACTGTTCGGGAGGCCCTGGCTGAAATAAGCAAAAGTGTTGCAGGATTGGTCTGCACATGAACTTATTTTCAAAAGCAATCATCAGAAATATGTGGTACCCTTGGACGAGATGAAGCCTTGCGAACTTAATGCTCGACCTTACATGGCCGAACCTGTGCATATGCTGGATGGAATTTCAGATGATGAAGAAGAGCTTTTCTCAATGCTAACTAGGATTTGCCAGCCTTGGGTACAATCAACTTACAAGCGGTTGCAGATAATTGGAATCCGATCGTTTGTACAGTAGTTTCGCTTACTGAAGAAGTGGACTCAGTTCCGGATCAAGTTTTGAATGCCATGAATTTACACCAATTATTCCAGTCACTTGAGGATATATCCATGCCCCGACAATTTTATGTATCGAAAGATCAGCTCATCACCTGCAATTTGGGAGATGAGGTTACACCACAACCGGTCAAGCTTAAGGCTGGGCTACCGAAAACTTTTCAAAATGATCTACTACAGTTGCTGACAGAGTTTCAAGATGTATTCGCGTGGGACTATCGAGATATGAAAGGGTTGGACCCTCACATTTATCAACACCGTGTGATACTGAAACCGGATGCCCATCCAATTAAACAACCCAATTATCGCATGAATCCCAAGTATGCTGCTCAAGTGAAAGGTGAATTGGATCGTTTGCTAAAAGTAGGCTTCATTCTCCCCATTTAGCATGCAGAATGGATTTTGCCTATTGTCATTGTCCCAAAGAAAAAAAAGCAGTTGCATATCTGTGTGGATTACCGAAAATTAAATGCGATGATAGTGTCTGATCCCTTTCCACTTCCCTTTTTGGATACGATGCTCGATGATGTTGCTGGACAAGAAATGTATTCCTTTTTGGATGGTTATAGTGGTTATGAATTGGATCGTTTGCTAAAAGTAGGCTTCATTGTCCCCATTGAGCATGCAGAATGGATTTCGCCTATTGTCATTGTCCCAAAGAAAAACAAGCAGTTGCGTATCTATGTGGATTACCAAAAATTAAATGCGGTGACAGTGCTTGATCCCTTTCCACTTCCCTTTTTGGATACGATGCTCGATGATGTTGCTGGACGAGAAATGTATTCCTTTTTGGATGGTTATAATGGGTATAATCAGGTGCATATGACCGAAATGGACATACCAAAGACTATGTTTATTACAAATTGGGGCGTATATGCGTGTACGGTGATGTGGTTCGGTCTCTGCAATGCTCCCAGCACCTTTCAACGATGCATGCAAAAAATCTTCTCTCCCTACTTAACCACATTTATGCGGGTGTATCTGGATGATTTTTTGTTATCTGGTGACGCATCGACTCGCCTCTATCACTTACGGTGCTGTTTTTCTAAGTGTAGGGAGTATCATTTGTGCTTAAATCCCAACAAGTCGGTCTTTTCAGTTTCCTGTGGCAAATTGCTTGGTCATATGATTTCACAACAAGGCATTCAAGTGGACCCAGATAAAGTGAAAGCCGTGTTGAATGCTCCTGCCCCTACGACACCAAAAGAAGCTATGCGATTCCTTGGACAGATACGCTGGCATGGACGACATCTTCGGTGGCTTACACATTTAGCTATACCCTTGAATCGATTGATTACTAGCAATCCCTGACAGTTTGCGTGGAGGAGTTCCAAATTGCATTTGATCGATTGAAAACACTCTTAACCCAAGCTCCTATTCTGCAAGCACCGAACTGGTAGCTTCTGTTCCATGTTGTTGTGGATGCATCGGACATCGCAATCGGTAGTGTGCTCATGCAACAACAGGATAAGTGGTTTCACCCTATTTATTATGCTAGTCGACGATTAGATACTGCTGAATGGAATTATTCTGTCATTGAGCGTGAATGTCTAGGTTTGGTTTATTTGGTGAAGAAATTTTGGCACTATTTACTGGGATGGCCATTTACCTTTCATGTGGATCGTGCAGCTCTAGTTTATCTTGTTCGCCAGCAACATTTAGGGGGCAGATTAGCTAGGTGGGTGCTATTGTTGCAAGAATTTGATTATGAGGTTGTACATTGTTCGGGTTCAGCGCATGCTCTGGTTGATTTCTTATCTCGGCTTGATTCCGGTGAACTTCCCGTCGGAATTGATGATACTACCCCTGCTATCTACGTGATTGATTCGGTACAGGATGATTGTCAGGAGCTCCCTGTGGCACCTTCATATTATGATACTCTTGTGATCTTTCTCACTAGTGGAAGCTCCCCGACTAATACTTCTACTTCTGCTTTCCATAAACTGGCGATGTATAGTTGATGATTTCGGATCATCGTAGGACAGTTGTATTACATGGATCCATCTGGTGCGCTCTTACGTTGTATCCCTCCACATGAAGTTCCTTCGGTTATTGACATGGCCCATTCTACTCCTTCCGGTGCTCATTTTTTGGTAGATCTTACTTATCGGAAAGTTCTACACAGTGGCTTATGGTGGCCCACTATGCAGCATGACATTGATGCTTCTGTCAAATAGTGTGATGCTCAACTTGTTACGGTGACCCCCCCTATCCCTCCTTCTTCACCAAAAGCTATGCCACCTCCTCTTTCTCCTTCCAAAGCGCCCTTACCTCCTAGCCCTCCTCCTTCGCCTCATCATTCGGTAGCCATTTGCCATTCCCAACCTATCCCTTCCTCTCTCGATTACTCTCCCCTTCCTCTTCCGCAACAGTATCTGTTAATCCTTTTAGACCCATTTCTACCTTTATTGTTCCTGACTCCTTCGCTCAGTTAGCCAAAATTGGGGACTTCCTTGTATACCTCTCCAAGCAACTCCCTCACCAAATACATGATGCCCACCAGTCCTTGCATATGGAATACCAGTCCAAAGTCAATTTATTGGAAGCAGATATCGCACCCCTCCAAGAAGAGGTATTAGCTGCCAAAGCCGGTGCAAGTTTATTACAGGAGAAGATTATGACTTTACAGGGACAAATGACAAAAAATGATGACATTATAGCTACTCGTGACACTGAGATTCTTCAACTCAAACAAGCAGTGACAGACAAGGAGGATGCTATGAGTGCATTTGGAAACCAGTTAGACACCACTCGTACTCGGTTTATTATAGTAGAGAAGGCTTATCAAGTGCTTGCAGAGAAAGCATCACAAGCAGAGACCGAGCTAAAGAATCGACTATATTTGGACACATGAGCTGAGCGAAAACCTTATTTTTGTGTCTTCTATTGTTACATGTGTCATGGTGCATATCTAAGTGTAGAAGGTGGTTGTGTGAGAGATTCACTCCTAGTACATGTTTTCTTTACCATTGGTTGCATTAACCATAATGAAAGTGCACCTGCTTCTATACATTTGGTCTAGTGAGCTCTTAGTTTTACAATTTGTCATGTTTAAGCTCGTAGGATGTGTGGATGCTAGCTAGGATCACTTGTCACAATTCTACACTATTCCACACATTTTTAGTGTCATGCTTAGGGATGTGGGCCTATGTTAGGGTACCTGAGTGATGGTTATAACATAGAAGTGGAGTAGATGTGCATGACGAAGAAGTTGGATTGAAGACAAGGTCACAATTCTTGCACTTGCACCACATTTCAAAACCTATGGGTGTTTTGAGCACATTAGTAGGATTAGGAAAAATTCGGTCATTATGCATTAGGCTTAATAATTTGGGAGAGTTAGGGAAGTCATAGTTAGTTTGAATTAACAAAACAAAACAAGAAAAACCACAAAAAAAAATATTTTCCTTCTTTTGGTACAATTTCACCTAGGGTTTTTAGGCCCTAAACCACACTTGAGGTCTCATTTGTTTGCAGAGAGTTGGAGAGAGAGACCCAAATGATAGGTTTCATGAGACTTCAAGTGTGGATTGTGAACTATACAAGTCATCGTGTGCCTTGAAAATTGAGATAGAAGACCATTCAGGTATGCTCTACAAGATTATGAATTTTATTTTGTCAAAACTATACCACATAGGAGAAACAACACCACCCGAGTGTCGTGATGCATGTTTTGAGGTTACTAAAAGCTTTTTTATCAATATAGGAAATAAGGGGATATAAGAGATCACAAGGAACACAAAACATAATTTTGACCTAGGAAAGTCCAAATTTCATGACACTTGGTTGAGCCAAGTATCATTGAAGCCAAATTCCCAAGTATTGCTGACACCTGGCTGATGCCATCAACACTTATCAAGGGTCGTGAAATCTGACTAGTATTATTGATACCTATCAAGTATCACTAAAACTTGGGAGATATCACTAACATCTTAGTATCACCAACACTTGGGTATTATTGACACCTCCGAGGTATCACAACACTATGGTGTCATGGGCCAAATATTTCCAACACTCATCGAGTGTCCTCTATTATCAACACCTAAGTGTCATGTGTTATGTGTCACGTATCATTGACACCTAAGTGTCATGTGTCATGTGTCATGGGTTATGTGTTGTGTGTCATGTGTCATGGGTTATGTGTTGTGTGTCATGTGTGTCATTGATATTTGATGTTATTATTAGTGTCCATGTGAAAGGCCAAATGGCCATCGCACACTTTTGTATATGTTCTTCACTAAAACATATAGTGGCATGTTTAGGCACGTACTCGAGGTTTGATCACATTTGTAAAACCTAGGAAATCTGAGTTTGTGCTCTTTGAGTACTTGTCATGGTGAGGTTTTCTTAATCGGGAGACACCCAAATGTTAGGGTTTCTTTCATGATGCAGGTGGAAGAATTACCCAACCTCACCATAAAAGATGTATGCTAGCTTTTCATAGGTGCTCGATAAGCCTAGTTGGCTTCTTTTTGTTAAGTGTTTATATGTAGTGGAGTTAGTGATTCACTATGCAAGTTTACATGTCAATACTAGTAGTTTTATGAGTTTTTTACATTGGTCATATGCTCATTTTTCATATGAGACTCTAGCAAAAAATTTCCTTATTTTAGTTTTTGTGGTTGATTTTACTCCTTGACACACTTATTGGTGTGAGCACATACATTCTCGCATAATACTTTTGGTTGTTCATTGATCCATTTTTCTAGGGAGACTACTAAATTTTTCCTAGAATCGGATATTTGACCATCCTTTTTTGAGCATTAGTGGTGTTTTCACTATTCTAGCTCCATTATCATTCTACCTAGTTCTCTATCATCATGGCATCAAATATCTTGGGCACATTTGGTGGATCAAGGTCTAGTGCCAATGTTCCCAAGAGGAGTTATAACTTTCAGGGCAAAGACCATTTCAAGATACAAAAATTTGATGGCACAAAATTTGTTTTGTGGAAGAATCAAATTAAAGATGTGATGATCCAAAGGAGGCATTGGAAGTTAATAAATGGAATCTCAAAGAATCCTATTGATATGGATGATGATGCTTGGGATGAGTTGGATGAAATGGCTAGGTCTACCATTGGATTACAGCTAGTAGATAATGTTTACTTTACAGTATTTGATTGTGTAAGTGTAGAGGAGCTTTGGAAGAAGTTATGCAATATATATGAAAAAGAAATGACATCAAATAAAGTGTATCTGATGAGAAAGTCAAATGACCTTTGCATGAAGGACATAGACAGTGTTGTTGCTCATCTAAATGAGGTTGATGCTATATTCTCTTAGTTACGGGCTTAGAAAATGGACACGGATAATGAAAATAAAGCAATCTTGTTGTTATGCACCTTGCCATCATAATGAGATATGTTTTGCATAACTATTAGCAATAGTGTACCTGGTGGTAAACTGGTCTATGATGACATATGTGAAGCACTCTTGAGTGAGGAGATCCATAGAAAGTCACATATAAAGATTTTGATTCTTACCAAGGAAAGAATCAACAATGTGGCAGGAGCAAGAACAAGGAAAATAATGGTCAACGGACTAAGATTAGAAGTAAATCAAGGAAGATGGATATCAACTATCATTATTTTCATAAGAAAGGACATATGAAGAAATATTGCTATGCATCAAAGAATGCTAAATGTAACGGACAAAATGTTGATTGGGCATGCTAAACAGTTACCTACACCATCTGCTTCGATTATGAAGATAGAAGAAATTAATGCTATTTTTTATGATGGTGATCTATTGACACTTGACAATGCTCTTATGGTTGATTCTCTTTCCCACAAAGGGCTGCTAGATTCTAGTGCTTATTTCCATGTGGCACCACATAGAAAATGATTCTCTACCAATACAACAAAGTCTCTTGTTACCCTAAGACTTGGTGACTCTTACTAGTGTGATGTTCTAGGGATTGGAGATGTGGTTGTGTAGTTCATTGATGGTTCAAAATTCACTAGGCATAATGTATACCAGGTACATGAGTTATCAAGCTAAGGTCAACTTGATGACCTTAGTTACAAAGGTCAACTAAGGTCAACTTGATGACCTTAGTTACAAAGTGGTTTTCTATGCTTAGTCATTTCGCATGTCAAAGGGAAATATGGTTATTGCAAAGAGAAGCAAAGTTGGCTCACTTTATCCTTTATTTGTGTCACACAAAGAACACTTGTTAGCTATTACTAAACAACCTATGGCTTGTATTTGGCATGGCCGTTTTGGCCACATATGCCATAGTGGAATGGAAAATATTTCTCATTTTGGCTACTTACCTGCATTATTTTTCTTTGGTTTTTCATTTTGTGAGCATTGTCAATATGGAAAGACAATTAGGAAGATGCATAAGATGCACAATGACTCTTCAATTAAGCCTTTAGATCTGGTTCATAAAGATGTGTTTGGTAAGTTCATTAGGTGGTTCTCTTTTGTCACAGTATGAAGAAAATGTATGATGGGTGTAATCCATCCCTTAGGATGTGGTTTTGCAAGAGATTTTGTCGTCAGGTCTTTGGAATTCGATGAAGGACAACATTAGGTGGACTTTGACGACAACGATCCAAACAGTTACATTGATGTAAGTGATTGTTTTGTTTTCAATTGACATAGAGAGAGAGAGAGATGAAAGAAAGAGAGAGATCTAGAGAAACATAAAGAGAGAGAGAGAGAGAAGGAGAGAGAGAGAAAGAGAGGGACATATACATATACATACACACTCACATATGTATACACACACATATGTGCATACATACATGCACACACATATGAATATACATACACACATACACATGCATATGCATACACACATACACACATGCATATGCATATGCATATGCATACACACATGCATATGCATACACACATGCATATACATACACACATACACATGCATATACATACACACATACACACATGCATATGCATACACACATAGACACATACACACATGCATATGCATACATACATACACACACAATACACACATGCATATACATACATACATACATACACACATGCTTATGCATATACATATGTATATACACATATGCATATACATACACACATATGTGCATACACACATACACATTCATATGCATACACACATGCATATACATACACACATATGTGCATACACACATACACATGCATATGCATAGACACATACACACATGCATATGCATACACACATGCATATGCATACACACATGCATATGCATACATACATACACATACAAATTGCATATACATACACACATACATATACATACATATTACACACATGCATATGCATATACATACATACATACATACATACACACATGCATATGCATACACACATGCATATACATACACACATATGTGCATACACACATACACATGCATATGCATACACACATGCATATACGCACACACATACACATGCATATGCATACACACATACACACATGCATACACACATACACGTCATTTAGAAGTAACCTCAAAGAGGAACCGACTTTTGGAGTTTTTCGAAAAGCAAGAAATGAAGTGTGGGGAAGACAAAACGGTATTTGTCAACTCGTTTTAGTCTTTGAAAGTTTTAAAACATCATTCGAACAATTTTATCTTTTTCATAGATATTGACTGTTGTATTTGTTGAGGGAAAATGGGAGGTTGATAGCCTAACGCAGTGGCTATGTCCGATTGGACGTATCAGATATTTCTTTAGTAGTGAACTATGATCTACCATGTGAAATCCACATTGCTATATCGTTTTTCAACGAGAAGGATGCTTCTCTTGCAAAGCCTTTGGTGGATTTATCAAAAGAGGCATTTTGTAATGGAACAAGCCCACTCTATCCGAATTCGCGTTAGGCACTTCAGCTGGAACCTAAGGCACTTTGTAGTGATTAAACAAGCTTAGTCTGACCGTAATTCTCGATTGAAGCCACTAATTGTACTGAGATTCAATTCGTTGATGAAACAAAATGTACTTGTACTCCTGCGTGCAATGTGACCTGGAAATAACCTAAACTCTGTCGTGGTCAGATTTTCATGCTGATCGAAAGCGAACAATCTGTGAATACACACACATATGTGCATACACACACATATGTGCATACACACATGCATATGCATACATACATCCACACACATATGCATATATATACACACATGCATATACATACATACATACATACATACATACATACATACATGCATATGCATATACATACATACATACATACATACATACATACATACATACATACATACATACATCCATACATACATACACATGCATACAAACATACACACACACATACATACATTATATATATATATATATATATATATATATATATATATATTTAAATATACCAAAAATAGGATTTTTTAGTTTTTACACACATACATACATACAAACATACACACATACACACATACATACATTTTTATGAAATATTAGGGGAAAATCTAAATATATAAAATATAAATAATTAAATATCTAAAAAATAGATCTTTAATTTTTAGGGTCTATATATATATATATATATATATATATATATATATATATATATATATATATATATATATATATATATATATATATATATATATATATATATATATATATATATATACATACAATTAAATATACCAAAAATAGGATTTTTGAGTTTTTACACACACACACACATACATACAAACATACACAGATACATACATACATTTTTATGAAATATTAGAGGAAAATCTAAATATATAAAATATAAATAATTAAATATAAAAAAAATAGATCTTTAAATTGTTAGGGTTTATATATATATATATATATATAATTAAATATACCAAAAATAGGATTTTTCAAACATTCACACATACATACATACATTTTTCTAAAATTTTAGAGAAAAATCTAAATATATAAAATATAAATAATTAAATATCTAAAAAATAGATCTTTAAATTTTTAGGGTTTCTATATATATATATATATATATATATATATATATATATATATATATATATATATATATATATATATATATATATATATATATATATATATATATATATATAATATATATATATATACACAAAAATAGAATTAATTTATACAATGAAATATATGTGAAAATGTCTAAAAAATAGATCTATAGATTTTTTAGGGTTTATATTTATATATATATATATATATATATATATATATATATATATATATATATATATATATATATATATATATATATATATGTATATATATATATATATATATATATATATCCTAACATCTCCACATTGGATTAGATGGGATCTCCACGTACACCTTGGGGAGCGCATGACCATGACGACTCCAAGATATATCGCATACGTGATGGAGCTCCGGTCATGGATGCGGTCGAAAAGTCCATGCATCAACGTATTCGATAGCTTTGCTCCATACAGTTTGGACATTCTTTCATGTTAAAATGGAGCGAACATGATAAAGATTCCAAAAATTATATCACTCAATCGATATATGAAGAGTATCGGCCAACACCTGGGCATCCTATTGTGAGCTCAGAATGGATTCAGCACACGACACGTGAGGTGATGTCTCATAGGTGGTCCGAGGCTCGCAATGATTTCAAGGCAGACTTACTGAAGCCTATATGGTTAGATGTTGAAGAGTGGGAATCGATTGAGGATGAGAAGCAACATACTCCTAACCGATATGTTGGGGATGTAAGGGTCATGTGACTTTACCCCCATATTCATATATATACATCATATATAGAGCATTGCCTCAAGGGAGATCATTATGTGGGTTTCGAGGCTCCCACGCATATCCGCGCGTCTCTCCTCTCTTCTCTCTCGTTCCATCTCGTCCTTCCTCTTCTTCTTCTGCACTCCAAACCCCTTCATTGGTATCAGAGCATGTTGAAGGTTAGTGTGCAAGAAGCTTCAATGGAAGCTTAGGTGAGAAGAGGTAGAAGTGCAGGTCGGCATCTCTTGACAGCTGTTCAGTATTTCGGTCATAACTCGAGCTAGGAAGCTTGGATTGACGCGTTTTAAAGTTCTGTGCGTAGCTAACACAGAGAGCTACAACTTCACAGAAGGGTGCAAAACCTGATTCGGACTTCTGAAGTGCCGAAAATTCGAAAAACGCAGAGAATTGTAGAAAGCGAATCTACATTGAGTAGGACAGCAGGTCGGTTTTTTTGTCATAACTTGAGTTCTACAGCTCGGAATGCGATGATTCAACTTGCTGCTTGTAGCTTGGAAAGATAGCTACAACTTTGTAGAAGAACTCAGATCTAGATTCTGAGTTTTAGGTTGCCGAAATTGCAAAATACAGAGCAGTACTGTTGTAAGTGAAATTGAAATTGACAGCAGGTGCTTGTCTTAAGCATATCTTGAGCTACGCACCTCCGATTGAGGTGTTCTTTATGTCGTTACGTAGCCAAGAAGTGGATCTTGAAGTTTGCTGAAGACCAAAAGTTCAGATTCAGAGGTTATCACCTCTGAAACAGCAAAACACAGAGCAGTACAGTTTTGCACAAACAACCCTAATTGCACTTGGAGGTTGAATTTGCTTTGGAACTTCTTCGATAGAGAATTTTTGGTGTTCAAGCTCTTATTTTCAGAGCTTCAAAGCATTGTACATGTATGATCATTGTGGTAGCTCCTCCATATGAGAGTAGAGCATGATCTTGTCACGTGTTTGGCATGTAAGATGACATTGTGGTATACTCTTTTTGAGGTTTATGTCATCATGAGTTCGATCATGGATGTATAGTGGCATTGTGGTCTATATCTTGATTATGCCACTTCGTTACGGATTTACTTTCCGGTTGCACATACTTTTGTGAGAGTTGACATTGGATCTTAGTTGGTACTTGTATCTTTTGTTTTCTTTGCAGGTACAGGATCCAGATTGGAGCCTCAGTTACACGTTTGTTTGTCACCGTTATTAGCATTTGGTCATTGATTGATATATATTTGCCAGTGTGATTCTTGGCTTATGTGGATGATGATTCCCACATGGTTATTTTGGTTCTAGAGTCCATTTTACAGAGGAGATGCTACCGAAATTTCATCGGCTTTTATGCTAGAAAGGAGCTCTTGTGGATCTTGAAGCTTTTGCGATAACTTTGGATCATTGACTATCTCCATTCACTTGGACTTGGTCACAGGTTGTTTGTGACAAGTTGGACCATCTTGGAGGATTTATTCTTGAGTGGGAGTTGTATTGCCATTGTATTGACGTGTATTGCCATTAGTTTTTTGGCACATGTAGTTGCCATTATCCTCTTGATTTATATCAGTGACAGGTGGTGACAGATTATTCATTGTTCTTTGCTGATTGGTTATCTTGTTTGATTGCTCAGTTTTCAGGGGATACTCTGTCGAATTTTTCCCAGGATTCTTTCACATCTATTTGGTCCCTTTGGAGACTTGGTGAGCAGGCTTATGCTCATGGTTTTATATGCATGCTAGATGCATGGTTATGTGACAGGTGGTTCACATAGTTCCTTCTCCATCGAGACATTTGTGATATGACTTATGCATATGGATATGCAGGTGTGATCCTATTCAGGATAGAGTATTGTTTCTAGTCTCTTGTTATATTGCTAGTCTATTGGATTGCCAGCATGGTGTCTTCTCGATTTGATGGCACTGACTTTCCGAGATGGAAAGCTCAGATGTGGCATACATTGGTTCGTGCAGGGTTACACATGTATGTGCATAGAGATGCACAGAGGCCTCGTGACATGCCCGATCACGTATGGATGGATATGGATGCATTGGCCAGCTCCACTATCCGATTACAGCTTGTGGATTCTATATATGAGTCTGTTATGTATGAGGAGACGAGTAGTGCATTATGGCAGAGACTACATGATATGTATGTGAGTCCATTGACTCATGTGAGACATAGATCACATCGACGACTTCGATGTTGGCACTGTGGCCGTGATGGCCATACTCGACGACGTTGCTTCAGGCGGATGCGACGACGACGTCAGAGATATGCACGTGATGCAGGTCAGGTAGTAGTTTCAGGAGAGTCTATAGCAGTTGATTATGCTAGTGATGGTGATATCACTTTCTCCTATGGTTCATCTCAGGATTCCTCTTGTTCATTGGATAGCACACATATGGCTTGGTTGCTTGATGCATTAGCTACTTTTCATGTTACTCCACATCGTGAGTGGTTTTGTCGATTCTCACGTGAGAGTCGTGGATGTGTGCAGTTGCCTGACGGTACGACATATGACATTGAGGGTGCAGGAGATATATGCCTTATGCTACCTAGTGGAGCATCACTTATGCTCAGACATGTACGCTATGTGCCTTCATTCCCTATGAGCTTGATTTCAATTAGCCAGTTACAGGAGAGCAGATGTTATGCATTCCTTGGTGAGCATCATTTTCAGTTGCAGTTGGGACAGCTTATGCTTGTCAGAGGTGCCAGGGTTGGGCACAGGTATCCACTGCAGGTACTTCATGTGAGAGACAGTCTCGTCTCAGTGGGAGTTCAGCCTTATGTGCGATGTGAGACTCGTCATGTCTCATTTTGTCTACCGACACATATGTCTATTGACATTCATGATGCACATGTATGGCAGGATTCAGATGCTCAGATGGATGCACATGTAGAGCATGTTTTGGATGCTCATGATGCTTATATAGAGCATGATTTTGTTGATCATATGGATGCTCATGTAGAGCACACTTCGGATGATCAGTTGGATGCTTTAGAGCATGATATGGATGCTCATGTAGAGTATTGTGATGATACTCAGTTAGAGTTAGATCATCAGTTTGACCTTGGTGTTGATGTTGTGCAGTTAGCTCATGTGGAGCATGATGATACACTTGGTGTGGTAGAGCAGGATAGCTCTCATGGTATACAGTGTATGGTAGAGCATACTAGCTCTCAGGATGCACAGCTAGATACATCCTTGGTTGCGAGCATGGCTGATTTAGATGCTGAGGAGTCAGCAGTTATGCAGTCATTCTTGGATTCGCTCATGCCAGATGTTGACATAGATATGTCAGGACATGTTGGTCTTGACGATGGTGCTTTGGATGCCTTGGATATAGGCATGGCTGACATACTTAGGTTAGCCAGGATAGCACATGTTTCTTCAGCATTCGAGAGTCTGATGTACGAGCTGTTATGCTCGAGACCAGACATTGCAGTTGCTATTGGAGCATTTGCACTTGGAGTTGTCAGTCGTTCGATGATTGACACATGCATAGAGCGAGTGGGAGCTTTGCAGGAACTTCATCAGTTCTTGCGTCAGTCATATATGAGCTCGGCTCTTGTTGATATGAGTCTAGAGCAGTTTGAGGTGCATGGATACACCTTGTTCGAGGCGGTTGGTGTAGGCTGATCTGGTATGGGTAGAGATCCAGACTCTTCCTGTACATTATTGTATAGTCCTACATCATTCTTTGTATATGTTACCACTTATGGTCACATTGACCCTTAAGTGGGAGATTGTTGGGGATGTAAGGGTCATGTGACCTTACCCCCATATTCATATATATACATCATATATAGAGCATTGCCTCAAGGGAGATCATTATGTGGGTTTCGAGGCTCCCACACATATCCGCGCGTCTCTCCTCTCTTCTCTCTCGTTCCATCTCCTCCTTCCTCTTCTTCTTCTGCACTCCAAACCCCTTCACGATATCGTCAGCAGTGAGATGCGACGGCCACATGTTTAGATACGGTTGGAATGTCAAATTTGGGTAGCGGCGGATACGATAGTATGCGCTACCAATTTGCAAGTATCATTTTAATTATTGAATTTGTTTGTGTTAAGCACATCATGTATGTTCATCTAACATTTTGCATATTTATTATAGGAGTTTGTAGTGGGTCATCCTCCGACGCGAACCGAAGAAGCTTATGGATATCGTCATAGATTGTGTGCATTGTTGCAAGACTTAGAGGGACACAGTGCGATCATTTCATGGGAGAATCTATGATGAGGTAAACTTATAGCTTGGTTTCATATTTTTAGTTGTTGTTTATAAATATCATATCAATTTGTTTCATTTTATGCATATGCTTTGTTGAAGGATTGTAGATGTAAAGATTTTGATCCCCTAGAGCATAGGTATGGTAGTGCTTTGCCACAATTTTGTATTACACTCATATGTGGCAATGATGCACCATAATTTTATATTCAGTTTCTATATGGAAGTGCTTTGTCACATTTTGTATTCGGTTCCTATATGGAAGTGCTTTGCCACACTCTTGTACATGTTGCATTTATGGAATATACAACTTTTTTGTACATGATTCATGGTTCATTTTGCTCATCTCTTTTGTGTCCGACAGTCTTTTGCTCTATGAAATCATGTTTTGGTTGCCATTAGAGTACACATCACATGTACTTGGTTTTCTTTGGGCAGAGTGTATTGTCTTTTGCTAAACAACATCATGATAATGTTGCTATAGCAAAAGACAATACACTTTGCCCAAAAAAAAATTTGCAGATATGGTCGTTGGTATAAGCGATGGTACTCCGAGAAGATCGTCGGTATAAGCATTGGTACTCCCAACACGGTCGTCGGTATGGACATCGGTATTTTTGACGTTTATATTGATGCCCATACCGATGCATATATCGATGCCTATACCGGCACTTTAATTCCGACACGTATACCGACAATTACACCAATGTCGTGGCCAAAATGCGCCTGTTCAATTTCCTCGGTAAAAGCCTCGGTATACGCTCAATATGTTGTAGTGTCAGTAGACTGGGAGATGAGAAATATGAACTATCTTTGTGTGATCTGAAGGTTACTATGTGAGCTCGAATGTATCGAAATGCAAGATAGGTATCAAAGCAATGATTCAGGCGCCTAATTAATTTGCATGCAATAACTCAGTATCTTTGACTCTCGCATGCACAAAAACACGCAAATGAGTTATGGTGAAAATTTTTGAAGAGATCGAGTTTAAAACCACAAGATAATGGAAGCTGATGTAGATTGAGATTTGTATTTGGATTTGCAAATACGCTCATGTCCTTGAGAGAATTCAAGGAGACGTTGCTCTTAGTGCAGTTTTCATCATCTTCGCCTTGTCAATGGAACAAAGAAACTTTTGCTACAGGAAGAGGAGGAATACCATAGGTGCGCAGGCTGCCCAAAGGAAGGTTGAGGGACCAAATGGCAAGATGCTGAACTCGAGTGGCAAGATGCTGAACTCGAGTGCACTCTTTTGGAAGATTCATACGAAGTATCAATTGATGGGTCTCTCCTTCGTTCTCATGAGACTACTAGAGAAGACCCATATCAGAGTTCTTCGGGTGATGATTTTCATTCTCATGTTCAACGTACATGCTGGATAGTGTTAATATTAATGAAGAAGATGGAATCGATCTAGTTTTGTATAAATGCCGTGGTGACAATGAGGATGGTTTTCTCTGGGCACGATGACACAGAAATGTGTTTTGAGATACCAGCATCTATCAACAATCATATGATGTCACATCAAATGGAAGGTGTTAAGTTTCTCTTTTGTCTATATAGTGAAAACAAGGGCAGGATTCAGCTTGGAGATGATATGGGCGTAGGGAAGACCATACAAAAACGAAAAAAAACTATGCAAAGGAAGGATCCAAGTTCTGATCGTTTCCCCAATATTTATTTTGAAGAAGTTGAAAGTAGGGAGTTTGCATGTAGTGTTGAGCAGATTTGATACATTTCGTATACATGCCAAAAGTTTGTCTATGGTTGAGTGGGACTGTATAGTTATGGAGTAGGCTCATTGTCTTAGGAATAATAAGCCTGACCTGTATAGAGTCTGCTGGACATTTCAGACAATGAGGAGATATGGATTTACAGGGACAATAATGAAAAACAAACTAATGGATCTTTTCAATATATTTGATTGGGTTGTTCCTAATTGTCTTGGAGCAGGAGAACATTTTAGAGAGTATTGTGAGGAACCCTTAAAACAAGGCCAATGCATAAGTGCTCGTGAGAGGTTGGTCAGAATAGCAAAACAAAGAAGGCACCGCTTGGCTAAAGTACTGAAGAAGTACTTTTTGAGAAGGGAGAGTTGTTTGAAACCTTCTGAACCAAGAACTCTTTCGCAGGATCATAAAATCCTCAACTATGGAGGATGTAAGAATGACCACCATGGGTTTTAGTTGACAATTCTATTCAGAGGAATATACATAAAGAAAAGTGTGCTGAGGTGTCAGACATTGTAAGTTCACTACAACATACGAGGGGCATACGGACACTGCCTATACCGACGGTCACTCTTGACGTCGGTATAAATGTTGGAAAAGTCCACTTAAAGATACAGACGGTCACTTGTATGACCATTTAAAACGGATCGTCGGGATGTCTTGTGACCGCCAGTATGAACGTCGGTATATGCGTCGGTATAAGCGTCACTATGAGCGTCGGTAATTTATTGGAAATTTCCGACGTGCATACCGACGCTCATACCGACGCATATACCGAGGTCGTGTTTTAAACATATCGGGAACCCGAGAGCACCACGACCATCTTTTCAGCCACGACTATCTCCTAGCTTTATGAATCCCTACTGGCTCTACTAGTAGACATATGCGTTCGACACCTCAGCATGATACAGGTTCTGGCCCGGAGGCTACTATTGTGGAGATAGTGCGACGGATGTTGTGTCATCCGCTTCTACTCCTAGGACGAGTACCTCAGATGTAGGTATGTCACAAAGATACACCACGTGGAACACCACATACACCTTGGGGTGCTCATGACCATGATGACTCTAAGGTGTATAGTATTTGAGATGGAGCTACGATGATGGATGAGGCTGGCAAAGCAATGCGTGCACGTATATGACAACTTTGCTCCATACAGTTTGGACACTCTTATCATGTTGAAATGGAGTGAACAAGATAAAGATCGGAAGAATTATATCACACAAACGATTTATCAGGAGTTCCGACCGGTCGATGGACAGCCTATTGTTAGTTCAGAGTGGATTCTGCACATCGCACATGAAGCTATGTCCCATCGACGATCCCAGGCTCATGACGCTTTCAGAGCAGGATTAGCAAAGCCTGTATGGTTAGATGTTAAGGAGTGGGACATGATTCGCGACGAGCAGCATGAGACTCCTGATCGATATCGCCAGCAGCGAGATGCCGCAGCCATACGTTTAGATACAGTTGGACCGTCACATTTGGGCAGCGGTGGATATGACACGATGCATCACGAGTTTGTAAGTACCATTTGATTTATTGAATTTTTTTGTGTTAAGCTTCTCATGTATATTCCTCTAATGTTTTGTATATTTGTTGCAGGAGCTGGCAATGGATCATCCTACAACAAGAACGGAGGAGGCTTATGGATATCGTCATGGATTGACTGCACTATTTGAGGACTTGGAGGGACGTGGTGGGGTCATTTCATGGGAGCGTTTGCGATGAGGTGATGAATTTATAAACCTGGTTTTTACTTGTTCTTTGTAAATATCATGTGAATTTATCTCATTTCATGAATGTTCTTTGTTGCAGGACTGTTGATATGGAACATTCTTTGCATGTGTATGGCAATGGCACACCAAAATTTTGTATTTGATTTTTATATGGCACTACCTACCTTAGTGCCACATTTTGCTAAAAGCGTTATATATGACAGTGGTTTTCCATACTCTTGTACATGCTTCATTTATGAAATATATAACTCTTCTTGTACATGGTTCGTGGTTCATGGCTCATTTTGATTATTTCACTACAAGAAAAAGGGGGGCGTAGCGACGCCCCCAAATTGGAAAAAAAACGGGAAGCGTCGCTTATGACGGTCAAAATTTCGAATTTTTTTTTCCCCGACCCTCGTCGCATAAGCGATGCTAGCGTCGCTTAGACGACGTTAATTAATGAGCGTCGCTAATTTCGTCGCTGCCTAGCGACGGTGGGAGCGACGTTGGCAAACTGCAGAGCGTCGCATATGCGACGCTCTGGAATGTAAAAAAAAAATTTGATTTCTCCCGGCACATTTGTGCCGGGACTTGGATGCAAGCAAAAAGAGACCGAGAGAGAGAGAGTGAGAGAGAGAGAGAGAGCACGCGAGAAAGAGAGAGGGTCGCACAAACTAACAGCAAGCAGGTATGCGCACACACACACACTTACATACACATAGATATGTACACACACACATATACACACATAGACACACACACACATACACACATACACACAAATACACACACATATACACACATACACAAATAAGGTTGCATACACACATGCACACATAATGCATACACATGCACACACATATACACATACATAGACACACACATACACAGACACATACACACACACATACACATACACACACACATACACACATACACACACATATATGCATACACACACACATAGAGAGAGACATGCACACACATACACATACATGCATACATAATGCATATGCATATGCGTACATCCATACATACTTACATGCATACACACACGTATGCATACATAATGCATATGCATATGTGTACATACATACATACTTACATGCATACACACACATATGCATGCATAATTCACATGCATACATACACATACATAATGCATATGCATACATACACATACATAATGCATACACACACATATGCATACATAATGCATAGACACACATACACACATATGCATACATACACACATAGACACATACACACATAGACACATACACACACATAGACACATACACACACATAAACACATACACACTCATAGACACACACACACACATAGACACATACACACTTACACAGATGCATTCACACACATACACATGCATACACACATAGACACACATATACACACACATACACACACATATATGCATACACACACACATAGAGAGACATACACACACATACACATACATGCATACATATGCATACATAATGCATATGCACATACACACACATAGACACATACACACACATAAACACATACACACTCATAGACGCGTAGAGACACATACACATAGACACACACACATACACACACATATACACAAACACATACACACATAGACACATACACACATAATGATGCATACACACACATACACATGCATACACATGCATATGCATACCTACATGCATACACGTACACATATAAACACATACACACACATAGACACATACACACATAGACACTCATAGATACACACACATACACATAGACACACACACATACACACACATAGACACACACACATGCAAACATACACACATACACATGCATACACACACATACACATGCATACACACATATAGACACATATACACACACATACACACATAGACACACATATATGCATACATACAATAGAGAGACATACACACATAAACACATACATGCATACATATGCATACATAATGCATATGCATATGCATACATAATGCATATGCATATGCATACAATGTACATACATACTTACATGCATACATAATGCACATGCATAGTACATACACACACAGACACATACACACATACCCATACACATACACACACACAAACACATACATACTCATAGATACATACACATAGACACACACACATACACACACATATACAAACACATACACACATAATGATGCATACACACACATACACATGCATACACACATACAGACACATGTACACACACATTCACACACATATATGCATACACACACATAGAGAGACATACACACACATACACATACATGCATACAAATTGCATATGCATATGCATACATACATACTTACATGCATACATAATGCACATGCTTACATACACATACATAATGCATACACACACATACACACATATGCATACATAATGCATATGCATATGCATACATAATGCATATGCATATGCATACTTACAAACTTATATGCATACATAATGCACATGCTTACATACACGTACATAATGCATACGCACACATACACACATAGACACATACACACACATATGCATACATACATGCATACACATACACACATAGACACATACACGCACATAGATACATACATACACATAAACACATACACACTCATAGACACACACACACATAGACACATACACACATAATGATGCATACACACACATACATATGCATACACACACATATGCATACATACATGCATACACATACACACACATAGATACATACACATAAACACATACACACTCATAGACACACACACATACACATAGACACACACACACGCACACATATACACACACAAACACACATAGACACTTACACGCATAATGATGCATACACACACATACACATGCATACACACATACAAACACATATACACACACATACACATATACACACATATATGCATACATACACACATATATGCATACACACACATAGAGAGACATACTCACACATACACATACATGCATATATATACATACATAATGCATATGCATATGCATACATACATACATACATACATACATACATACATGCATACACACACACATACACATACATATACACACACACATAGATACATATACACATAATGATGCATACACACATACACACATATACACGCACATACATACACACACACATGCATACATACACATACTTAATGCATACACACTTACATATGTACACGTATATATATTGATTTCTAACCATTTTGTTTTATATGTTAGGTATTATGGATCACAATAGAGAGAGAAAGGCGAAACTCACTCTCATAAAAAGTCTTATGAGAGCAAGAGTTCCGTCTGATACTCTAGGGGCCATAATGCGTGATTACGTAGAGGTGTCTGATGAGGAGCTGGATTATACAATCAAGATGCTTACCTAGCAATCAGACGAGGGCTCTTCTGTGGCTCCACATGCAGGAAGAGAGCTAGCTGCTCATAGGTATGTTTTGTTTTCATAAACTTTTTTAATGATATTATAACACATAGTTTTATTTATTTCTATCTATCTATTTTCAGGACACCTATACCACCTCCAGCACGTGATAGCAGAGCAGAGTTGCCTATGAGGACATGCATAGGTGCCTTAGGATTAGAGTGCAACATAGAGCTAGAGGGGAACATTGTGTATATAGGGAATGGATTGGAGTTCAAGAGAAGAATGCGGGCACTATGCGACTCTTACCTGCGCTTTATCCACTTACCGTGGAAGTAAGGAAAAGTTTTACATATAAATTGAAATATATATCTTATGTTTTATTTACATTATGTTTTTTATTTTTGTAGTGAGCATGATGAGAGGGATAAGAAATATGTGCTTAGTTCACTTGAGACAGAGTTTGGGACAGGATGGTCCCTTAAGTGGTTTTTAAAAGAGATGCGGACACTTATGGCTCATCGTCGCGACAATGCACTGTATGCACTGCTTTTATGTATATATATGTGGATATGAGTATGTGTGTTTATGCATGTATGTATGTATATGAGAGAGAGAGAGACTAGAGGTATAAATACACGCATACACACACATGCATATATACACACAAAACACATGCGTATGCACATATAGATACACATACATACACAACACATGCATACGCATAAATAAATAAATAAATAAATAAATCCTATTTCAAAAATTCTAAATTGAAAACACTAATTTCGATATTAGGGTTTTGAAATCCCTAATTTAAAAACTCTAATTCAACTTTTTAGCCATATGTTTGAAGTATATGTACACCTCCGACGTCCTACTAGAGAGATGTCTCTCCTCCCAACCTTATGCCTCTATATATAGCTACTCGAATCAACGAGGATCATAATATATGTAAAGATATATACACATCATGTAGATAGGATACATAAATATAAAATGGAGTAGATATATTATGCATCACACATACATGCCTAAATGCACACATAAATATATATATACATACTAACATATTTACATGTACACATTTACACATAGACATATATACATATATACATGTACACATCACATATACATGCCTACATGCACACATAAACATATATATACATGCATACATATTTACATGGACATATTTACACATAGACACATATACATATATACATGTACACAATTATAAACACTTGCATATATTACATGAATACATGAATATTTTACATAAATGCATATGCATATATACACATATGCATATTTAACACATGTATACATATATCACACACATGCAAACACATACATATACATGAAATACATATATATGCATACTAACATATGTATACATATAATACACATGAATAGACACACATATGCATACATACATGATAAAAATTTGCTCCTCGAAGATAAAGCTATATATAAAATAATTAGGCATACCCCCGAGCTTCATGTTCTAACTTAGAAGAACATGATTTCATCTCTCTAATAGGATTCATCGTTATTCAAGTTAATAAAAAAAACCTATTATCTGATATCCATTCAGAAGCTTCAAGTTATTGATCGATAACTAGAGTACAATTTACTGTCTAATCTGCTCATATATTTTCATTATTGCCATCATTTTGGTAAGACATCAATATAGTCTCATCTTCATTATCCTTATTGATTTCATTTATTTCTTCTATTGTTAAATCTATGTTCTCATGAATCACATCATCTATTGATGGATTAATATCTATTTCTAGTAATTCCTCTTCCTCATCAGTAGAATGAGCATGTAGAGAATTATCCTCTTCATCAAAAAGATTAGTATCATTATCACGTATAATGATTCTAATTTCTATTTCAGATGTTGATGTATCAGTATCTGATGCTGAATCATCAAGAGGACTTTCTTTGATCTCTCTAACAATAAACTGTTCAAAGAATGACCTACCTCTAGGTTGCACATGAATGGCTTGCCACCAAGGATGAGCATCTGGGTTTTTATAAAAAAATGCTTGTTCAATATGCCTAGGAAGAATATATGGTTCTTTAGTAGATCGCATTACCTTGGAAGAATCAATTGCCCAAAACCCAGATAATTCCCTTCTTAACGTAGAATTACTACCTTTATACTCCGCTCGAAACCAGTCAACTTTCAAAATGACCTATCAAAATATATAACAACAAAAACCCATTATTAGGTGCTTAAAAAAATAACTAACTCTAAAAAAAATATATAAACTTTTTTCTACCTATTTGAATGTACGAAATGAAATTTCATAGATACCAACAATAGTTCCTACGTAACCAAGCTCGCTATCTATAAGGTTCGTGTCTTTTGAGCTAGCACGTGATAGTTGCTTGAAAGAAGCAACAATACTAGAATCCTCTGTTTTACGTAAAGAATCAATGGCTTTGATTCTAATATGTTGTCCAAAAGCCCACATATTAGTAAACATTCGAGCCTGCAAAATAAATTCAATTAGTAAATAGAAACTAACATACATATATGAAAAAAAAAAAAAATTATTTTAATAAAATTACCTTTCGTTCACAACCTATCATTAACTCTCTTTGCTCATCTGAGATTTCTTCATTATTTGCGTTGGCGCCTTGCAAACGACTATATAGCCAATCCGTGAAAGAACGTATATCTGTAATCTCATTATTATCGAGATTACGTCTAGATCTTTTGTTTTTTCGCCTTTTACTTTGGAGACTTTGAAGTTCCTCGTACTCGCTAAGGAATGCTTGCATGCATTCGCTATTATATGCTACAAAGTAGAAACATATTTTTTTCTTGAAATGTAAATAAGAATGGAATCCCCTTACCTGATAATACCTCATCTGTTATTTTTGAAGAAGACTCGTTGGTCCATGCACGTGGAGCTTCTTCATGAACTCTTTCAAGGTACTCACTAATGTAATACATGCACTCTTCAAGCATCCAACCCTTTGCCATGGATCCTTCTGGTTTTGCTCTTTGTCGCACATAACCTTTTAGTATTCCCATAAATCGCTCGACCCGAAACATCCATCGAGTGTTGACAACACCTGCAATCTCTATCTCATCTACAAGATGGACTAATAAATGAACCTGAATATCAAAAAATGAAGTAGGAAGTTCTTTTTCCATCAAACATAGTAGCTCTTTGCATTCACGTTTTTTTGTGGTATCGAATTTTTATCGATCTCTTTGGATGTAATCCACCTATACATATCATAAAAACAATTATAAAGAAGTTAATTAAAAAATAAAAGATATCCAATATTCATACATATTAAATATAAAAGTATCATAATTACCTTATAAGTGATCCAAGACAATAGATCACATCTCGTACTCCTTTCGTTGTACATCCATCGATAACCAAAGGTAAAATATGTTTCAAAAAGTTATGCCAGTCATGGGTCTTTAACCCAGATAAGCTCTTATCATCCATAGTAAACATGTTTTGAAACGATGCTCCATATCCTGTAGGAGTCTTAATCAATTGAATTCTATTGTTGATAGTCTGTATCTCTTTTGTTGTAAGTACCCAAGGAGCAGATGCATAAGTCGTTTCTTGTCGATGTCTATCAAAAACTGGCCATAACTTTGGTTTGGATTTTTGATCTTTCAAATCATTCCTTGATGCTGTGGTATCTTTTAGTCCAAGAAGATGCTGCCATAGTGAATAACCAATATTTTTGAATATATGCATAGGATCAAGAAAATGACATACTTTTAACTCTTTCCAATACTCCAAAGAATACCATATTGATATGTTCTCAGCGAGTGCCAATTTTCCTTTGCCTCTATTCACACACTCATTATCTGAATCATCACTGAAGCTTTCTGCTTCTGGATCTATCAGAGGTCCATCTGTCCATTTTTTATACCAATCCATAGGCGTCATAGGTTTTGGATACTGGCCTGTTTCAAGCTTTCCATTAAAATGTATCGCTTCTCTTTTAGATCTTAATGGATGATCATCAGGCAAGAATCATCGATGTCGAACATAAATATTTTTGTTGAGATTCTTACTATAGGTTGATCTCAACCAATCACCACAATATGGACAAGCTTTATAGCCCTTAGTAGATATTCTTGCATCATGAAAAATGATAAAAATATAATTAGATTAAATCATATTTATTTACATGCATATTGAATAAAAAAATTACATCAATACTTGAACATACGCCATATCCAGGAAAATCGTGAATAGTCCAAGCCACAATACCACGAACCGTAATATGTCTTTCATTGATGCTTTTCGATACATCAATGACATTAATACCTCTCCATAACTCTTGAGGATTGTCAATGAGAGGAGCAAGATATACATTCATATCTTTAACTTGTCTTTTGCCTGGGATTAAAAGTGAAAGCATTAAATGTTCCTTTTTAATGCTAAGATATGGCGGAAGATTATAGTTTATGACTACCACTGGCCATGTTGACCATTTACTGGATTTCATGGAGAATGGATTAACCCCATCTAATGCAACTCCTAACTTTAGATTCTGTGGATTTTGTGCAAATTCAGGCCATGTAGAATCAATATGCTGAAAAGCAACACTATCATGAGGAATTCTGATTATTCCATCAGTACTTTTGTGATAATGTCCCCAAGTCAAAAGCTTTGATAATTCGGGGCTTTGAAACATATGTCTAATCCGTGGAGCCAATGGAAAACAACGTTTTAATTTTTGTTCGTCAACAGATCGTCGTGTAAGCGATGCTATTTGTCGTCGAATAGGGGACAATTTTACCGTCGCTTATGCGACGGCAACTAACGTCGCCTACGCGACGCAAAAAAGCATCGCTTATGCGACGCTTTTAAATTGCGTCGTTTTAGCGACGTTTTATGGGAACGTAGCAATCCCGTCGCATCACAAGTCGTAAATACCGTCGTTTTCTGCGTCGTTTAATCGACGGTCGGCGCGCGATGCTAATTACGATGCAAGTTGCAATTTTTTAGCGACAAAATTATGTCGCCTTAACTGTCGCTATACGCCCGTATTTCTTGTAGTGTTTCTTTTGTGTCCAATAATATTTTGTTTTATGAAATCATATTTCGGTTGATATTAGAGTACACATCACATGTACTCGGTTTTTTTGGGCAGAGTGTATTGTCTTTTGCTAAGCAACATCATGGTAATGTTGTTGTAGCAAAAGACAACACACTCTGCCCAAAAAAAATTTTGCAGATATGGTCGTCCGTATAAGCGATGGTACTACTAGTAATGCCATTGGAATACGCATCGGTACACCTAGCGGGCGTCGGTATATGCGACGGTACACCAAGCAGTGGCGTCAGTACAACCGTCGGTATGGGCATCGGTAATACCGATGTTCATACCGACACTCATACTGATGGTTATACCGATGCCTATATCGGCGCTATAATATCGACGTGCATACCGACACCTACATCGACGTCAAAGGAAAAATATGCGCGTTCATTTTCCTCGATAAAAACCTCGGTATACAGTCGATCTGTTATAGTGATTTATTTAAATACCAAAGTCTGAAGACAGTAGCAAGTTCTCTTAGAGGATACTTGGGCCATATTTCTATGTATCTTTCAGAATAACTCATTGCAGAGTGTGATATGCTCATTGCATGTGGTCACGCGACATGATGGAACATACAAAATATCATGTGGTTGTTGGCTTTTAAATGGAAAATATCGACCCTTGTGGTAATTTGCGAAGAAGTTTTTGAAGATTATAACTTCTCTAATAGCAACATTGAAGACTGAAGAGCATGGCGACGAAGATTCCCTTACGACGATTGCTTGTCAATTCGAGCTTGAAAAACGAGCGAGTGCTCAGCTTGAAAACAAACTTTTGTAGATGATATACTCATTCCAACCTTCTCAAATAGAGGCAGGTGTACGTTCTTTGGTGGTGACCACCCTGTTGGCGTGTATAGCATTCTTCTTGCTCAACCCTCCTCCCTCGACCTCTTCATCTGTTGCATGGTTCTTGGTCAAACATCATCCTTCTACTAAGAATCCATATTTCCCGAGGACGAGCACCTACATTAACCATTCACTTGGTGAACCTTTTGGGAAGTATGGTTCTTTCGGAGCTATCCAAGGATACAGATAACCTACAGGAAAACAAAGGATAGATAACTTGTCGGCATGGTACAGAGGAAGAGAAGATGGAACTCCTACAAGATGTATGCACACACCTTTGGAAGCATCAACTTGACTTTGGCTCTTCTTGTAGCTATCATGCGAAAACTAGCCTAGCAAGGAAAAGGCCAACAAACATTTCAAGCTTTAAGATAATTGGTTCTTTAATTGTTAGTTTGTAAAAGTAGGGAAGTGTTATTTTATTTTGTAAGTTTGTATATTTGGCACATGTTTGTGCCTTAGGGACATTTATTTTAGCATGTGTTGGTGCTCTGTAAACATTCATTATGCCCTAATGCTAAGGGGAGACATTATATTTGCTTTGTAAGAAAGAGCATATGTGAAGCAGACGCAAGTGCATTTCAAGGCATCAATGAGCACATGAAGCTGGAAAGGTCGAGGCATGACATCTCTTGTGACATGGTAGAGCCATCACAACATTGGATCTTTCGAGGGAAGATTCCTTTACACTTTATTCCTCTTTTGGTTAAGCACTTTTTTGCAACATGTTTGATGGTTCATGTGCATGTGCTTGAGGATTTTATTCATACAAAAGCATGCACCATGTATTTAAATGGGTTTTCACCATTTTGTATGATCAAATCGTCTTTTTGTGCTTATCATGCAGGAAATTTATACTTGGTATGGGATTTTTTATTAATCTACTTTTCAAATAGGTTTATGATCAAGTTGTTATAGGAACATAGAGAGAATCTATCTCATGGAGATAAGGAGTAATCTCACTTATTTCTTGGTATAAGAAAATTTATATACTCTCATTTGAGAGAACTAGATATCTTTAAGAGATACATATACTCTGTTTAAGAGTTAGTGAAGGTAAGAGACCTTCAATAAGAGTCTCTTAGTACTAGAGAATATGGAGTGTTGAGGGAAATGCCCAGATGGAGTTGTATTTTGATTTATTAGAAGGCAATGTAGCCAATTAACATTAGGGCTAACTATTCTATATGGCATAGCCTAGATGGAAACCACTTAGAGTGTTTGGTATCACTTATGGGTTTCACAACGAGCATTGATACATGTTCACACGACTCAGTTAGGTCTTAGTATTGACCTTAGCTCACTTAGGACTTATGGATTCCACTCAGAGAGGAAGTTAGATAGGATGTCATATAGTAAGGGAATCCAGTAAGTATCTAAACTTTTTGGTACTTAAGAACTAGCTCGCCTTGGTGGATTGAGATCTTTGTATCATAGCCAAGATAGTCTAGTTATACCATATGGGATTCGTGAGAATCCACAAGATATGATATATGAGAGTTGCATCTTTGTGGTGTGAATTAGCTATATGATTTGTTTAGTGGAATTTTGCTTCCATGGATCAAAGATGAGAACCACTGGTATGGGATGGTGGGGATCATTTCCCTTTGAGAACTCTTCTTCTATGGTCAGGGAGAAAAGGGCTCATCATCCATAGAGTATGATTTCTATTAGACTTGGGAGATATATTTGGTTGGATATCACTTAGTTTATATTTCCATAGTAGAGCAATGGCTCTATTTACATAATTATTCAGTCTATTTCTATAGTAATCTTCCTTCACATGGGAGTTTAATTCTCAATTGATTAGGAAGTAAAACAACTTGAGAGCTTGTGTTCTCATTTATGGAAGGTAGAGCCAAATGAATCCATCCGAGTCTCTTCTAAGGGAAAGGGAAAGTGGAATAGATTCCACTGATCGAACCTTCTTCCTTAGAAGAGATGGAGGGAGTTTATTTACTCTTCAGCGGATATGACACGATGCATCACGAGTTTGTAAGTACCATTTGATTTATTGAATTTTTTTGTGTTAAGCTTCTCATGTATATTCCTCTAATGTTTTGTATATTTGTTGCAGGAGCTGGCAATGGATCATCCTCCAACACGAACGGAGGAGGCTTATGGGTATCGTCATGGATTGACTGCACTATTTGAGGACTTGGAGGGACGTGGTGCGGTCATTTCATGGGAGCGTTTGCGATGAGGTGATGAATTTATAAACCTGGTTTTTACTTGTTCTTTGTAAATCTCATGTGAATATATCTCATTTCATGAATGTTCTTTGTTGCAAGACTGTTGATATGGAACATTCTTTGCATGTGTATGGCAATGGCACACCAAAAATTTGTATTTGATTTTTATATGGCACTACCTACCTTAGTGCCACATTTTGCTAAAAGCGTTATATATGACAATGGTTTTCCACACTCTTGTACATGCTTCATTTATGAAATATATAGCTCTTCTTGTACATGGTTCATGGTTCATGGTTCATTCTGATTATTTCTTTTGTGTCCAATAATATTTTGTTTTATGAAATCATATTTTGGTTGATATTAGAGTACACATCACATGTACTTGGTTTTTTTTGGGTAGAGTGTATTGTCTTTTGCTAAGAAACATCATGGTAATGTTGCTGTAGCAAAAGACAATACACTCTGCCCAAAAGAAAATTTACAGATATGGTTGTCGGTGTAAGCGATGGTACTACTAATAATGCCATTGGAATACGCATCGGTACACCTAGCGGGCGCCGGTATATGCGACGGTACACCCAGTAGTGGCGTCGGTACAACCGTCGGTATGGGCATCGATAATACCGACGTTTATACCGACGCTCATACCGATGGTTATATCGACGCCTATATTGGCGCTATAATATCGACGCGCATACCGGCACCTATATCGACGTCGGAGGAAAAATATGCGCGTTCATTTCCTCGATAAAAACCTCGGTATACGATCGATCTGTTGTAGTGGTTTATTTAAATACCAAAGTCTGAAGACTATAGCAAGTTCTCTTAGAGGATACTTGGGCCATATTTCTATGTATCTTTCATAATAACTCATTGCAGAGTGTGATATGCTCATTGCATGTGGTCACGCGACATGATGGAACATACAAAATATCATGTGGTTGTTGGCTTTTAAATGGAAAATATCGACCCTTGTGGTAATTTGCGAAGAAGTTTTTGAAGATTATAACTTCTCTGATAGCAACATTGAAGAGCATGGCGACGAAGATTCCCTTACAACGATTGCTTGTCAATTCAAGCTTGAAAAACGAGCGAGTGCTCAGCTTGAAAACAAACTTTTGTAGATGATATACTCATTCCAACCTTCTCAAATAGAGGCAGATGTACGTTCTTTGGTGGTGATCACCCTCTCTTGGTGTGTATAGCACCTAATTTTTTGTGGCTTCCTTCTTGCTCAACCCTCCTTCCTCAACCTCTTCATCTGTTGATACCGCATTCAGTGCTTTGGCTGATCTAGAGACCAACATCTCAGCATGGTTCTTGGTCAAACATCATCCTTCTACTAAGAATCCATATTTCCCAAGGACGAGCACCTACATTAACTATTCACTTGGTGAACCTTTTGGGAAGTATGGTTCTTTCGGAGCTATGCAAGGATACAGATAACCTACAGGAAAACAAAGGATAGATAACTTGTCAGCATGGTACAGAGGAAGAGAAGATGGAACTCCTACAAGATATATGCACACACCTTTGGAAGCATCAACTTGACTTTGGCTCTTCTTGTAGCTATCATGCGAAAACTAGCCTAGCAAGGAAAATGCCAACAAACATTTCAAGCTTTAAGATAATTGGTTCTTTAATTGTTAGTTTGTAAAAGTAGGGAAGTGTTATTTTATTTTGTAAGTTTGTATATTTGGCACATGTTTGTGCCTTAGGGACATTTATTTTAGCATGTGTTGGTGCTCTGTAAACATTCATTATGCCCCAATGCTAAGGGGAAACATTATATTTGCTTTGTAAGAGAGAAAGAGCATAGGTGAAGCAGACGCAAGTGCATTTCAAGGCATCAATGAGCATAGGAAGTTGGAAAGGTTGAGGCATGACATCGCTTGTGACATGGAAGAGCCATTACAACATTGGATCTTTCGAGGGAAGATTCCTTTACACTTTATTCCTCTTTGGTTAAGCACGTTTTTGCAACATGTTTGATGGTTCATGTGCATGTGCTTGAGGATTTTATTCATACAAAAGCATGCACCAAGTATTTAAATGATTTTTCACCATTTTATATGATCAAATCGTCTTTTTGTGCTTATCATGCGGGAAATTTATACTTGGTATGGGATTATTTATTAATCTACTTTTCAAGTAGGTTTATGATCAAGTTGTTATAGGAACATAGAGAGAATCTATCTCATGGAGATAGGTACTAATCTCACTTATTTCTTGGTATAAGAAAATTTATATACTCTCATTTGAGAGAACAAGATATCATTAAGAGACACCTATACTCTATTTTAGAGTTAATGAAGGTAAGAGACCTTCAATAAGAGTCTCTTAGTACTAGAGAATATGGAGTGTTGAGGGAAATGCCCAAATGGAGTTGTATTTTGATTTATTAGAAGGCAATGTAACCAATTAACATTAGGGCTAACTATTCTATATGGCATAGCCTAGATGGAAACCACTTAGAGTGTTTGGTATCACTTATGGGTTTCATAAGGAGCATTGATACATGTTCACACGACTCAGTTAGGTCTTAGTATTGACCTTAGCTCACTTAGGAGTTATGGATTCCACTCAGAGAGGAAGTGGGAAAGGGAAAGTGGAATAGATTCCACTGATCGAGCCTTCTTCCTTAGAAGAGATGGAGGGAGTAAATTTACTCTTAAAATTGTCTATTTAGAGTGGCATTCCTCTATCATAGACAATAGGGAGATCAGATAATTAGTGGGTAGATCAAGCCTTGAGTAAAGACTCTAGAAAGAAGTGGTTATATCTACTTCCAGTGATTGTCTATTGACATTAATGAGACTGGGAGTGGAGTGATGACTTCTCTTTAGGGTTTCTGGGAGATGGGGATAGATCAAAACTATTGGGTTACCAAACTCTCCATTATAGTATGGTTAGGTTTGGGTCAGTTGGCACTCTATACTTATCTTCCACATTACTATTCCATAGAGGATGCATCATATGGACTCAGGTCATTTGATCATGATGTCATTATAGGAGTAATAGTTTGGAAGTTAGGTAAATATGGGTGATAATAGACACCATATAGATGGTTTCCAACCTTAAAGATGTTCTCTTAAGAGGCTTCTTAAGTGGAAGGATATGGGGAAACAATGCATAGAGATGATCATGTATTAGTCATACATGGGGTCTATGGGAATCCGAGCACTTTCATCTATCAGTACATACATTTCATTGATATTTTAGAGGACAAAAATATTTCCAAGGGGAAGGAATCTCTGTGTGCTTTGAAGGTTGCTATGTGAGCTTGAATGTATCGGAATGCAAGATCTTTACTTTGTCACTTTCATAGATGATGCTTTTAGAAAAGATTCTGTATATCCTATCAAAGCCAAGGGTGAGGTTCTCTTACTTTCAAAACATGGCTTTCTTCAATTCATACTAAAAAAGGAACTATAGCTCAAGGATTTATGGTTAGATAATGGAGGTGAGTATACCTCACATGAACTCTACATGTTCTATCAGTTTAGAGGAATTTGTGGAGAGTTTACAACTCCTTATAACCCAAAAGAGAATGGTGTAGCTGAGAGGATGAATATAACTATTCAAGATAGAGTAGTTTCTATCCTCCATCACGCCAAACTTTCACAAGGATTTTAGGTAGAAGAAGTATTGACTCCAATTCATGTGATTAACCTTTCACCTAGTACTACCAACGGTCTAAAAGTGGTACAAGAGTTATGGACATGGAAGCCACCATATTATGTTCATCTTTAAGTTTTTGGATGTGACCCATATGGTCAAATACCATAAGAACACCTAGATAAAAGTTGGACTATAAGTTAAAAAAAAAAAAAGCATTTTTCTTGGATATGGTTGAGAAGACCAAATTAGGATATCGCTTATGGGATTCTAAAATACGATTGGTGATCAAAAGTAGTGATGTCATTCTCAATGAGTCTAAGTTGCATAAACAACCCATTAAGGAGGTTTAAGTGAGAAGAGTGGTGCTTGAGGATAGTAATCATATAGTTAGCATTCATAAGAATGCTACACGTAGGGATGTTCAAGAGAATGTCAAGTAAAATCAATCTCCAAATGTTCTTGTTCAACAACCATTGAGACATTTTGCATGTGACTTGTTGGTGCAGGGCAATCAACAATTGATGTTTTGATGAAGAGTTGAAGCCAAGGACTAAAGAAAAGATCAAGATATGAAGTATGAAGGAAGTGCATATCCAGAAGATGAAGATGTGTACACATATGTACATTAATTCAGAGATAGTTTACTTATACTTTTGTATAGTCAGGAGCTTGTAAATATTTACCTATATATACAAGGAAAAATGTCGGGGAAAATATGAAAGAGTGTAGAATACAAGAATCCAAAAGAATTAGAAGTAATTAGACACTTGAGAAGTGTGAAGATTAGCTCTCTCATCCAGATGTAAAGATTTTCCAGTAATGGAAGAAAAATTGCGCCCGATGTTTCTGTGCATTCTCCTTGTGTGCTTGATCATTTCAAGAATCCTTTTGTAGACATCTAAGTCCATAGTTAATGAGTCTATGGTTAAAGTTTGAGAGCCTAATTGTAAACAGGCTGTGAGAATTATGAGTAGGAACATTCATATGTGAAGAAGTGTTCACTGTTTCCTGAAACAGGTGCAAGATTTGATGCTAATGTTTTGGTAAGTTCTCCTTCGACAGTGTAAAGTTTTGAGCAAGCAAGCACTAAATCTTTAAGTTAGAAGGTAAGCTACCTGTGGCTAAAAGCATTTGCATAAACGGGTTCTAGATTGAGAGAACCAAGTGTTAGAAGTTATAGGTGTCTCAATCGACTTCTCAGAAGAACAGTTTTAGACATAGGTGACTTGTTAAATTCATTTCTCAAGATCTACTGAGTCTTTTGAAGTGTTTTAACTTGGAGGAGGTGCGCAAGCTATAGGCGACACCTTATGCAAAGTTTTATAAAAAACTTTACACATTTGATAAGTCAATGAGAGAGATATGTGCAGTAGACTTTCTATAGAATCATCTTCTTCACAGTTTATCCAAAATCTTTATAATTGATCATTAATCCTCCAAATTGGGAAAGGTTTTGAGTTACCCTTGATATAGAGGTGCTCTAATTTCAAGAGTAGATTGTTCTTATGGAGATTAACACTCTCCATCATGACTCTCATCCATCTGATGCATATGTTTCAATTTTGTATTTTTTTATGCTAACAGATGCAAGTGAGACTTCTTGCTACAAAGAAGCTATGCAGATAAAGGATCATGTCAAATGGGAGCATGCCATGACGAGTGAATTGGCTTCTATTCAGAAGAATGGTACTTGGTATTTGGTACCTTTGCCAAAGGGTAGGGAAGCTTTACCATGTAGACGTGGATATAAGCTAAAATTCAAATACGATAGTGCTTCTCCAAAGTACAAACCAAGATTGGTTCCAAATGGTTTTAAGCAACAACATGGTGTTGATTTTGAAGAAATATCCTCTCTATTAGTCAAGATGACTACATGTGCATGGTGCTTGGATTCTTTGCAATGGAGAACTTAGAGTTAGTCCAAATGAATGTGAAAATTGCTCCCTTGCATGGAGATCTTATAAATGAGATCTGTATGGAACAACTAGAGGGTTATGTAGTTCCTTGGAAAGAAAGTCCACTTTGTAAGCTAAAGAAGAGCTTGAATGGACTTAAACAGTTCCCTAGACAATGGTACCAAAATTTTGATGCTTTTATGAAGTCTCAAGTTTCTCAGAGGATTGAGGATCATTGTCTCTACACGAAAATGCTCTGATGGTAACTTAATATGTTTGATAATTCATGTCGATCATATGTTGATTACTAGGAAGTCCTCTGATGACTTGTCATTGCCCAAAAAGAAGTTGATTGAGACATTTGATATGAAGGATTGGGGGGATGCCAAATATATTCTTGGCATGTGCATTACTCATGATAGGAGTAATGCAGCTTGATAACTCTGCAAGAGAGAATAAAAATTCTACAGTCTTTGGGTATTCATGCATGCTTGTTGATAAACAAGTGTTTCAGAAGGTTAAGGTAATTTTCCTTTTGGTTGGGCACACTCATGATCACATTGATCAAATATTCAGTACCTGTTGGATGTGATGGCTGGGTACAATCAGAAGATCAAGTTGGTGCTGCTAGACCTGCTTCACACCTGCCCTCTTTTCTCTTCAGATATGGTTAGGAGACTCCTTGAGCTTCCAAATGACACCAAGAAACTATATATGTGCTTTACAAAATGATTGAGTAATGACCAAATCAAAACAAATGATTTTGAACCTTCACTACTCCAAAAAACTTTCTATTCCTGTATTGATACCTGCTCAGTCCTAAGCTTAGTGTGTCCAGCACACTTGCAATTGGTTCAATTCCTTCTGGGAGTATTAAATTAACTTAACAAGCTACCATTAGCAAGTTAAATCACTCCAAATAACAAACTATACACTGAGCATGATCTTTAGCAAAATCAGAGACACCCCCGACTTTTTAGGAACAACACAGAAATATACCAGTGACTGCTTCGACTGTGATTTCTCCCAATTGGCTGAATAGAATGACTTGAAATTTTGTAGTGTTGTAGAATGCTTTGAGCTGGTTCCAATGAGCCCTGGATCATCAAATTTGGTTCAGTAGATCTTGAGATATGCCCTGTTGAAGTTGACAGACTTTGAGGTGAATGACTCAGAGAACACAGAGTTAAGAACTATGAGTATATGTATTGAAACTATCAAATGTACATTCCCATTGGCATGTAGAGTGATGCCCAATGGTACTCAGAGGTGTAGGCTAAGTAGTAGCTCTCACACACTCTATGATCTGCTTGGATTAGCCTCGGGGAGTGAGCAACAAGACCCGCGACTTTTTCATAGTTTTTTATAAGTCATCACTTGAGATTTGAATTTCAAATTCAAATGTAGGCTCCCTCAAATCTCTCATCTAATCTCATGGAGATATTCTCTCCATCCATAACTTCTAATTTCTACGACTTTTGAAGGTGGGTGAGATTACAAGAGGTGAGTTAAGTCACTTTGACTTTTACATTGGATAAAAGATAATAAAGCATAGGCATGTGTTCCTATGGTATATGGTTCACATGAATACATCCTTCAAGGGTCCAAACTTTTATGCTTTCCAAGGGTCCAATAGTCCAAGCTTTATGTTGAGTCTTCAAGGCACACAACAAAGCCAAGTGTTAAGGCTTGTTTTGCACCAACAGCTCCCCCTCAAGCCAAACACTTGCTTGAGTCTTCATCTTTAGTCTTCAATGATATCCTGCAATCCAATCATGGATTTAAACCTGCATAGCTTGCTCCCATCCAAAGCTTTTGTAAGCAAATCTGCACATTGAATATTAGTGGACACATATGATAATTGGATTTCCTTGCTAAGTAATTTCTCCCTCACATAGTGGTAATGAACCTCTATGTGTTTTGTCCTAGCATGATAAACAGGGTTAGCAGCTAGGTGAAGTGAACTTGTGTTATCACCAAATATGATTGGTGGCCTTGTGTATAGGCCCAATTCTGAATAGAGTAACTTCAACCATATTGCTTCTTGAGTAGCATTGGCTAGCCCTCTGTACTCTGCCTCAGTAGATGATAGGGCTACTGTGGGTTGTTTCTTGGATGACCAAGAAATTGGTTTATCACCTGCAAAGCATATGTAACCAGATGTACTCCTCCTGTCATCCTTGCAACCTGCCCAATCTGCATCTGAGTATACCTTGATGTCAATGTCTGATGAATATGGATAATATAAACCATGATTTTGTGTTCCCTTTAGGTACTTTACTATCTTCTTAGCTGCCTCCAAATGTGGTACTCTTGGCTTATGCATAAATTGGCTAAGTATACTAACACCATATGAGATATCAATCCTAGTTAAGGTAGCATAATTAAGACTACCTACCAAACTTTGGTAACCTGTAATATCCTTGAGTTCTTCTCCTTCATGTGCACTGAGTTTGTGGTTGACCTCCATAGGAATGTTTGAGGCTTTAGCTTCCTGCAAATTAAACTTCTTGACCATGTCCTGAATGTACTTCTTCTGAGTAATGAATATACCTGAATTTGTATAGACCAATTCAAGCCCTAGGAAGTACTTTAATAATCCAAGATCATTGATCTTGAATTCCTTCATCATTTGACCTTTGATGTGTCTAATTCCTTGAACATCATTTCCTGTAATAATGATGTCATCAACATAGACACACAAGTATATTACCTCTGAATTGTTCTTCTTTATAAACAATGAAGTATCTGCTTTACTCATCACAAATCCTTGATCCAAGAGATAGGTTGTCAATCTGTAATTCCATGCTCTAGGTGCCTGCTTCAATCCATACAGAGCCTTCTTCAATTTGCAAACATGATTTACCTTATTGGGATCCTCATAGCCAGGTGGTTGTGACATGTAGACCTCTTCAGATATCCATCCATTCAAGAATGCATTCTTCACATCCAATTGGTACATGTTCCAATTCTTGGATGCAGCTACACTCACCATGATTCTGATAGTTGGCATCTTTGCCACAGGAGAAAAAGTCTCCTCATAATCAATGCCTTGGGTTTGTGCAAAACCCTTGGCTACCAACCTAGCTTTATATCTGTTTATTGTCCCATCTGAGTTCCTCTTGAGTTTATAGATCCATCTGGATCCTATCACCTTCATGGAGTCCTTCTTGGGTACCAAGTCCCAAGTATCACTCTCCTTGAGAGCCTCCATTTCTTCATCCATTGCTTCCTTCCATTCTGGTTTAGTAATAGCTTCCTCAAATGTACCTGGTTCTTCACTTAAGATATCCTTTGCAAGATATACAGAGTGCTTGGTTACAAGTGAAGTATCATAACCATACCTAATAGGTTTCTTCTTTTCCCTTGAAGATCTCCTCATAGCTTGAGTTGAGGATTCTGGATTATCTTCAAGTTGCTTCATCTTCATCTTCCCTTTGGATTTCCAAGCTTTGAATTCTTCAATGTTGATGGTGTCTTCATCATCTGAGCTTGTGTCCTCATTCTGAGTTGGTTCTTGCCTGACAAGCTTTGGAAAGTCTTCTTCCATATCATAAGGTAGGCTAACTTTCCTGCACTCATTATCATACCATGAATCATTTTCATCAAAGATTACATCTCTGCTTACCTTGAAGCCTTTGTTTGAGGGGTTATAGAACCTGTATCCTTTCTGATTCAAATCATAACCAATGAAGATACACTTTTCAGCCTTAGGGTCTAGCTTTCCCCTTACCTGTGAGGGAATATGCACATATGCAACACACCCAAAGATCTTGCAATGATCCAGAGATGGTCTCTTACCATGCCAGGCCTCATAGGGTGTCATTCCATCAAGTGTCTTTGATGGCAACCTGTTGATTAAGTATGTGGCAGTAGATACGCTCTCTGCCCAAAGATAATTTGGTAGTTTTTTCTCATTAAGCATAGACCTAGCTGTTTCCACAATGAGTCTATTCCTTCTTTCAGCTACCCCATTTTGTTCAGGTGAGTACCTTGTGGTAATCTCCCTCTTGATGCCTCTTTCCTGCAAGAAGTCTTCAAAGTCATTGGAGAAGTATTCTCCACCACCATCAGACCTTAACCTCTTCAAATGTCTACCTGTTTGATTCTCTACTAATGCAAGATACCTTTTGAAACAATTAAATAGTTCATCTTTATGTTTCATGAAGTACAAAACAGTCCATCTGCTATAGTCATCAATAAAAGATACATAGTACCTTGATCCTGATATGGATGGCTCTTTGCTTGGTCCCCAAACATCTGTATGCACCAATTCCAAGTAGTCTTCATGCATAAAACCTTTTTTGGTATATGGCAATCTGTGTGACTTACCAAACTGACAAGCCCCACACTTGTATATCATGTGTTGCTTGGATACATTAGGTATCCCAAGCACACATTGATCTCTACTCATTTGCTTTATGGTCCTTTCTCCAATGTGACCCAATCTCTTGTGCCACATCTCCAATTCTGATAGGGTTTGGTCCTTATAGTTGTACAAGGCAATGTTCTTAGTATCTTCAAGTTCAAAGGTAAATAGTCTACCTGATTTCTCTCCCTTGGCTACCCTTCTGAATCCATGTCTTGGATCCTCCACATAAGCACCATGTTGAGTGAACCTGACCTGTAGACCTTTTTCAACAATCTGACCTACACTCATCAGATTCTTGGTGATTGTTGGAACATACAATACTCTGCTTAGCAAATTCTAATTACCATCACTTGTTTTGACATTACCTACTTTAACCACTGAGTGTTTAGTGTCATCACCTGTCTGCACTTGGTGCTTGCCTTTAGGTTCTTCCAAATCAGAGAGTAAGGCAACATTCCCAGCTACATGATTAGAACAACCTGAGTCAATATAGAACAAATGATCATCATTGATACCTGATTTAGATGTCATGTTCATAATCAACAAGGAATCATCTTGATCCTCTGCATAATTGTTGTAATCCTTTCTGTTCCTGTATCCTCCTTGATAATTGCCATTGTGATTGTAGCTATTGTTGTAGTTATTGTTGTAATTATTGTTGTAGCCATGGTAGCCTTGAGATTGATTGAATCTGCCTCTGCCTTGGGAGTATCCTCCTCTTTGGTGACCTCTTCCTCTTTGATTCTTGTAGTTCTTGTAGCATTCATCTGTAGTATGGTTAGACAAGCCACAAATATTGCATGGAGATTGATTATAGGGTCTCCCCCTACCTGACTTACCTCCTCTGCCCCTACCTCTAGATGATCTACCTCTCCCTGCATAGTTTGCTTGGGAGGTGGATCCTTCTTCATCAACTTTCTTACTTTTACCCTTGTCTTTAGACTTCTTATCTGTATATAGGGCAAAGGGATTGTTACCTTTTGATTGCTCTCCATTCTTTGTGATCTTTGCTTCATGTGTGAATAGTTGTCCAATCAAAGTTGTTAGATCAGGTGCTTGGATGTCCATATACAAGTCCATTGCAGTGGTGAAGCTTTCCCACTTGTCATCTGCTTTGAGTCCATTGATCACTTGTCTGACTATTTGCTCTTCTTCAATTTCTTCTCCAACACTTGCAAGTTGATCTGCAATGTCTTTGAATCTTTGGTGACAAAATCTGAGACACATTGTTTTGATTGCTTCCTGAGAGTTGTAAACTCAATCCATAGCTGATTCTTTCTGGCCCTTGTGCTTGATGAGAAGTATGTTGACAAGGTCTCCCAAGTCTCTTGGGAAGTCTTACAGTTCCTAACATGAGGTAGAAGGAAATCAGAGATAGAGTTTAGAAGATATGACCTTGCCAAAGCATCTTTAGCACACCATTGATTAAGTCTCTCATGCTCATCCTTTGTAGGTAGGCCTCTGGTTTTGAATGAGGGCAACTCCTCATCTCCTGATATGTATCCATACAAGCTTCTCCCTTGTAGATAGGTCTTCATTCTTAATGACCATGCCTGGTACTTATTTCTATCCAATTTGTCAATGAAAGAAGGGAAACCATCACCCATGATTACCTTGTTTTGCTCTGATACCACTGTTGGATGTGATGGCTGGGTACAATCAGAAGATCAAGTTGGTGCTGCTAGACCTGCTTCACACCTGCCCTCTTTTCTCTTCAGATATGGTTAGGAGACTCCTTGAGCTTCCAAATGACACCAAGAAACTATATATGTGCTTTACAAAATGATTGAGTAATGACCAAATCAAAACAGATGATTTTGAACCTTCACTACTCCAAAAAACTTTCTATTCCTGTATTGATACCTGCTCAGTCCTAAGCTTAGTGTGTCCAGCACACTTGCAATTGGTTCAATTCCTTCTGGGAGTATTAAATTAACTTAACAAGCTACCATTAGCAAGTTAAATCACTCCAAATAACAAACTATACACTGAGCATGATCTTTAGCAAAATCAGAGACACCCCCGACTTTTTAGGAACAACACAGAAATATACCAGTGACTGCTTCGACTGTGATTTCTCCCAATTGGCTGAATAGAATGACTTGAAATTTTGTAGTGTTGTAGAATGCTTTGAGCTGGTTCCAATGAGCCCTGGATCATCAAATTTGGTTCAGTAGATCTTGAGATATGCCCTGTTGAAGTTGACAGACTTTGAGGTGAATGACTCAGAGAACACAGAGTTAAGAACTATGAGTATATGTATTGAAACTATCAAATGTACATTCCCATTGGCATGTAGAGTGATGCCCAATGGTACTCAGAGGTGTAGGCTAAGTAGTAGCTCTCACACACTCTATGATCTGCTTGGATTAGCCTCGGGGAGTGAGCAACAAGACCCGTGACTTTTTCATAGTTTTTTATAAGTCATCACTTGAGATTTGAATTTCAAATTCAAATGTAGGCTCCCTCAAATCTCTCATCTAATCTCATGGAGATATTCTCTCCATCCATAACTTCTAATTTCTACGACTTTTGAAGGTGGGTGAGATTACAAGAGGTGAGTTAAGTCACTTTGACTTTTACATTGGATAAAAGATAATAAAGCATAGGCATGTGTTCCTATGGTATATGGTTCACATGAATACATCCTTCAAGGGTCCAAACTTTTATGCTTTCCAAGGGTCCAATAGTCCAAGCTTTATGTTGAGTCTTCAAGGCACACAACAAAGCCAAGTGTTAAGGCTTGTTTTGCACCAACAGTACCTTCTCTAAGATGTTGGCACACCATAATTCTTTTACTATTCCAATATTATCTGTGTTGATTTCTGAAGCATACACTCCAAAGCCTGAAGTTCAACATCTTACACAGATTTATGACTTTAGGCAGTCTTTCTTAGCAGGTATTGATAACATTACTAAGGTTTTGGCTCCATTAAACAACATTAGTTTGAACCATGTATTCTTGATGAGGAGGCTTAATGACATTACTCTTTTATTGGCAAAGCAATAATCATGTTCTCCAGGGTGGGAGCCTAAAGATGGATGCATATTTTTATTGCATGTGCCTAATTTGTCTGTGGATGGTGCAAAACAAACACCATGTGAAGATAAAAGCAATATGGAAAGATGTGGAAATGTGGTTGAGCAAAGCAAAAGGTGGATGCATGTACTTATGGAGAAGAAGAGATAGATTGAGCATGCAAAAAAAATATGTTGGCGATCAAGATGTATCTTGGTGGGATGAGTTTTTTAACCATCAAGAAGAGATGATAAAGAATACCATTGCAGGGCATTGGCCGATTGATATTCCATTCACATGGGATTTTAGCACACAAAGATCAGTGAAGGTGGCCCAAGCATGTAATGCAGATACACTTCAAAGCTTTATGCATCCACCAGAAAGGAATATTTATGTAGGCCCAAGGATTACAAAACAGGATGAAGCACGATGGCAAGGAAATTTGAAAGAAATAAATGTTGGAACACTTATTGGAGTCCTTGTTGATGGTGATGGGGCTACTAGACCATTTTGGGTAGCAAACGTGTTAGAGGTCATTAATGATATTGATCAAAGAAGAATAGAGGCTTTGATAGTCCATTGGCATTATACATTAAGTAGTAATGCATTCACTGGTAAGTATAACTTAGAAATGGTATGTGACACTGGCAAACAAACAGGCTCAAAAAAGAACAAGAATATTCGAAGTACATCCACCCGTAAAATGGATGATGTAGATATTCTTGTTTATGATTTTGCCTTGACAAAAACAGGGCACTTGAGGAAAGCAATGATCAATATGATAAAGACAAAGCTTCTTGATGTATGTGGAACATCTAATCATAGGCAAACAATAAGATCTTTGCATGAGCTTATAGAATTTGGTATGTACTTGGATGATGATAGAGCTCTTGTTGATATAGAAGGAGAAACAATCTCAGACTGAATCAGATGCATCTGATGATGGGGGTGTAGACATAGATCAAGAAAGTTATGAACTAATTTGAAAAGCTATGACATTGTTGGTCCTTTTACAATTGCTCGAAAGCACTTCACATAAAGAAACCATGTTCTATTGCATTTTTGAATCACTATCGAAGATCCTCTATCAAGATATGTTTAATCTTTATTTTTTATATAAGATTTTTTATCACTTTTATATTTCTCGTATAGATTCAGAAGATATCAATGCTAAATAGGTCCAAATTTTAGGCACGTTTTTACCTCCTAAATTTTCAAAAAATGATAAAAAATGTGAAAAAAATTCATGTTGAATTTTGAAATGTATGTATACTAGTGTAAAGGGTTTTCAAACATAAGATGTAATTTGCTTGATTTTTGACAAGGGAGTTCTCTTTTCATGACATAGTTCTCATTTGTTATGATTCACTATTTATGAGCAATCTATACCATTTGCTAATTATCATACCACAATAGTATCAAGAAAGAGTTTTGTGGATATAAGACCTTACATAAAGTTTAGCATTGGGGATCAAGAGTCTTTAATGATAGATTCACTTGTGGACTAAAGAGGTGCCTTGTGTAGCATCATATCCTCCTCAATAAGCAAGTTGAAGTTAAATGTCACTCCAATAGAAGCATACATGATTGGAATAGGAGGAAAACACAATGTGTATAAGAGAAGTGACTCTACCACTTCATTTGTGTAATGTCTCAATGAGACATACTTTATTAGCCTATGAGGATGCTAATATACTAAAAGAACTTATCCTAGGGCAAGATTGGATCTATGAGTATGAGGTCACTCTCAACTTAGCAAAAGGGTTTGGATGAGCTAAAATAAAATGCTTCAAGGTGTATATACTTCTTGAAGAAAAAAACTTACCAAGCCAAAGAATGACACACAAGATTGTCGGTTGCATGAACTTTTGCATGATCTAGATATGAAAAATTGTTCTAATTTAATGGATCGGCTTGCTATTATTGGTACTCCTCCACTTAAGATGTATCCAATGATAAATCGTACTCTTTGCAATCATCATTCCTTATTAGATTCTACTCAACATACTAATAGATTAATAGACAGACTAAGTGAAGCAGAAAATGAGCGAGAGGTGACATGTACTGAAGAAATAGGAGACAAGGTATTATGGATTTCTAAATTTGAACCAACAACATATCAAGTGAAGTGCATATGGACTCCTAAGGATTAAATCTCAAGGTACCTACAAGCCACTATGACACAAGTTAAGCGAATGAAATAGGAAAGGCAGGTGGTTAAGATCACAAGGAGATTCCAAAAGAAATGAGCAACAAGCGAACATCATGGGTACCAAAAAATCTAATACAAGCTCAAAGAAAATGCCACCAATTGTCGGTACCAAAAAGAATTCCACAAGCACAAGAGGGGAGGCATTGATAAAGAAGGAAATAACTACTCAAAGTGGGCAACCACCCCAAAGGAATAGTCATTACTTGAGAATAAAGCAACAACAAGGCAAGGATGAGGCCACACCACAAAGCATGAGATTCATGACAATCAAAGGATGATAAGGACAATTATATCCAAAGAAACATAGCCAATTGAGGAATAGAAATTTACTTTGTACTCTTATGGTAGATTAGGTTTTCTTCTTATCCTCACCAATACACAATTTTTTCACATGAGTGTTAATTGTAAGGCTTCAACTATTCCATGACTAATGCTTTATGTTGAAATGCCAAAAAAAAAAGAAAAAATACACAACAAAAAAAAATCAAAAGATAGGTAAAAACAAAAAAGTGGAGAATCAAGGTATGAAGTATGCACACCGATGAAGTAATATTGGTCACATAGTCAACCACCTAACACCCACAAGGAGGTACACTATGAGCTGCATGCACACTCAAAGATTGAGCAATAACCTACAATGGATGCTTTCCAATGTACTAACAAGTCTCCATGATTATACAAAAATGAATGGCCATGGAAAAAGATAAAGATGCCCTTCCAATGGCATCTTTGCCTAAGGAATGTGCAATAAAAGCTTGAGGGCATTGGTTGAGAGATGAACAACCTATAAAGGATGATATTTTAAGTCACCACTCAATTCCATCATTTTGTAGTACTAAACCAAAAATTCAATATGATTCACAATATGCCATGCCACATTTCAAGAGATGTACTCAAGTCATGAACACTTTGCATCCTGTTGAGGATCAACCTTTGATTCGAGAAGGTCTGCTGAAAGATTTCAAATGAAGATTGAAGATAATCAAATTTACCCTTTGATTTGATAAGGAATCATTTGATTTATTCAAGGATGGGATGGTGGATTTAAATGATGAAGATCATGATGCCAAAAAGAAGACTTTTTTCAATATCAAGAGATTAGATATTGAAGAGTTTGTTATCACTTATGGAATGGCAAAATTACTAGAGTTTATTTTATTGACATTTTAATTTTTCTTCTTGTTTTGATGTATTAGATGAAGGTTTGTGAGGGCATGGACTGGTGTGGACTTATTTGGATGCATGTGAACATAAATAGAGAATTGTATTTTCCATATATTGTGTAAATAAAAGTCCCATGTAGAGGGTTATATTTAAAAAATTATAAAAAATAGTGGTTAAGGATCACTTTAGAAACTTACTCTTGTAATAAAAGCTAAGGCTCACTGTAAAGGTGGGCAAATTTTTACTCACATGCAGGCTTTTCGAATCTCTCATCCTAATTGTAACTTCTATATTCGGATGTAATGAAAATCTATAAATACATGCATTTTGGATACTCGATCGATAGAGTGTGTGAGGGGAGATTGTACCCAATACTATGTATTGTTTCATCTATTGCACATCTTTGTTTTTGTGTGTTTCATATTTTGTATTGTCTTTGTGTATGCACGATTGCAAGATCCTACAATAGAGTCAGTTTGATTGGTGCATCAACACTTTTGCTTTCCAAGTATGAATCACTATACTAGCCCCCAAAAGGTCATAGTGCAATTACTCTCTCATACCATCAAGCAAGTAGTTATTAAAGGTGATTTGGCACCATGTGATCAAGATAGATTATTTGAAGCAAAGAAGCAATGGGGAACTAAAAATATGGAGGAGTTTTTTTTACCATTTTGATCTATAATGCTTTGCTGCAAAGACAAGTGTTACACCACAAATTCAGGGGAAAAAAGAATGCAAAAGTATGTCGAACAAGCACAAGTTATCATGGTAAAAACATTGCACGTGTTATCTACATCAACACTGGCTCAACCACCACCTATTACACAAGAACTTGAAACCACTTTGACAGATACACACATGGATTTTGAAGGTCAAGTAGACCTCATAGTACAACACATCACTACACATAGTCAAGCATAAAGAGTGAGAGATGACAAGTTGGCAAAAGAGTTAGAAGACTAGTAAATATGAAGAACTTGCGATTGAATAATAATCCAACTCTTACTTTGGGAG
>CM035436.1:64473536-64491036 GCA_020310875.1 Ceratopteris richardii
GCACTTTTTTCCCTCTTTAGGAGGTTTTTTCCCCCGGCTTGTACATATGCCTATTGCCCTAACGGGCTACTAATCTTTGTACATTCTAGTGGTAATTCATTCAGTATTTTGTGTTGTGATCCAAGCTTCTTCTTCTTCCTTATGCTGTTCACATGCTTCCACAGATGTTTAACTTCAACAATTGGTATCAGAACAGGTCGTCGCTTCATCTAGGGTGTCATTGACACCTTTCCAGTTGCAGTCTCAGAATCGCACAAAATTTGATGAGCATACTTAGGATGTTTTAGAGATCAAAACAGCTTTGCTTTGTGGTGCCAAAATCGCAATTTGAGCTCATTTCCACCTCCAAATGCACATTGCAGTGCTTGTGTAGGCTATTTCGTCTTTCTGTGCCCAAGATATATACCAGTTTTGGTTTGCTAGTATAAGCATCTCGAAGTTTGCTACAGGTTTAGTAGAACTTGTACAGGTAGTTATATTCAACTTTTTTAGATACATTCATTTTTCTGCATCAGGGTATTTTAGTCAGTGGTCATGGCTAAAAGAAGTGATGTATTTCGTATGTTGGTTATTGAGGATAAGTTGGATGGTACGAATTACCCATTGTGGGTTATATGATGCATCATGTATTGGTCGCAAAATGACTATGGAATATGTTAGGGTGTTGAAAGACATCCTATTACACTTGCGAATACATGTCCTACAAACACAAGTACTGAAGCTGATGTAGATGGTGTTGAAGATGGTGATATTCTGTAGATTCTTGTTCGTGCTGTTGTTTTTGTTGCACCTACTACAGAGCAAATTTGTTGGGATGGCAGAGATGCTCAAACACATGCATTGACAACTTTCTCTATCAAACATGCCATTATCTCACATTCACTCTTGCAAAATAGCTAAGGATGCTTGGGATACACTTACCACATTGTACCAGGCCAGGAATGAGGCTCGTGTTGCTTACCGCCGAAAATAGTTGGAGAGTGAGCACATGAATGAAGGTGATTCTATGGACAGTTTTCTAACAAAGATCAAAGATTTGAAGGAACAATTGATTTTTGGAGATGAAGTCCTTCCTGACAGTTCGCTTATGCAGACTATTCTGAATGGTCTTCTCGACTCGTATCAGAGTTTTGCTTCTACTCTTCATTTGATGATGAAAGGCAATCCAAATGCCTTAACATTTGAAGAGTTAGTTTTTGTTTTGTTGCAGGAAGACCGGACTAGGCAGAACAAGTCTATTATGCATGTTGCAAATCAAGCTTTCCTGGCTAGTCAGATGGCAAAGGTAAATGGAGCTCTTCTACTAGCAAGCAGAAATCAGCAAGTGCTGCATATTTGAAGAAGGAAGACAAAGATGAGAAGAAATTAGAAAAGCAAAAATTGTTTTGCAAATACTATAAAGCAAATGATCATGTCATTAAGAGCTATCCAAAACTGGCTACTAAAGATGCAAAGAAGAAAGAGGCCGGAATGGTTGTTGTAGAGGCCTCTACACCAAAAACAGAGTTTGCTAATCTTGTGCAGGATGAAGAATGGACGTTTACTACAGTTTGCAGTTTTGACCCATCTTCTCATGAGCAGTGCATGTCTGCACTAGACTCAGATGTTCAGTACTTTGATAATGGGGTGACCAAACATATTACCTCATAGCGTAGTTTCTTCTCTTCACTCAAGCTTTCCCCTACAAGGAATATTGTAACATGCAGCTTATATACCCATTTACATGGTAAAGCTTTCCTTCCATTTGGCAAAGGTGCTAAATCCCGAGTACCATTCCTGTTAATATAATCCAATTCACTCTTCATGGCATGCTCCCACTTGACATGATCCTTTGTCAGCATAGCCTCTTTGTAGCAAGAAGGCTCACCGACATCTGTTAGAATAACAAAATCTAAGCCTGCAACATATCTATCATATGGATGTGAGACACGTGCAGAACGTCTCCATGGTTGCTGAACAGGAACATGTGCAGGCTCATTTGAATGGACATTTTGTTGAACATCCCTATGTGCATCATTTTTATGCATGCTAACTGGAGGACTAGTATCCTCAAACACCACTCTTCTCACTTCAACCTCCTTAATGGGCTGTTTATGCATTTTAGACTCATTGAAAATGACATCACTACTTCTGATCACTGTCCGTGTTTCAGGATCCCATAAGTGATATCCAAATTGTCCTTCTCGACCATATCCAAGAAAAATGCATTTCTTTGACTTATGGTCCAACTTTTGTCTAAGATTCTTGGGTATATGAACATATGCTTCACACGCAAAAACTCAAAGATGATCATAATATGGTGGCTTCCCTGTCCACAGCTCTTGTGCCACTTTCAGACCTTTGGCAGGACTAGTTGAAAGGTTAATCACATGAAATGCAGTCAATACTGCTTCTGTCCAAAAGCCTTGTGAGAGGTTTGCATGATGCAACATAGAGACTACTCTATCTTGAATAGTTCTATTCATCCTCTAAGCTACACCATTCTCTACTGGGGTATAAGGAGTTGTAAACTCTCTAAGAATCCCTCTAGACTGACAGAAAATCTGAATTCATGTGAGGTATACTCACCCCCATTATCTGAATGTAAATCCTTAAGCATAGTTCCTTTTTCGGTCTCAACTGAAGCAAGCCATTTTTTGAAAGTAGGAAATACCTCATCCTTCGATTTGATAGGATATACCCAAACTTTTCTAGTAGCATCATCTATGAAAGTGACAAAGTAAAGAGAACCACCTAAGGACCTAGTGGGCATAGGACCACACACATCTGTATGAACGAGATCTAAAGGTTGAATTGAAGATTCAATGTGCGTTCTATGCACATTTTTGGTTTGCTTTCCATATTGACAATGCTCACAAAATGAAAAAAATCAGAGAAAGATAACACAGGTAAGTAGCTAGAACGAGAAAGATTTCCCATTCCACTACTTGATATATGGCCCAAACGACCATGCCAAATACAAGCCATAGGCTGTTCAGTAACAGGTAACAAGTGTTCTTTCTGTGATACAAACAAAGGATAAAGTGAGCCAACTTTGCTTCCTTTTGCAATAACCATATTTCCCTTTGATATGCAAAAGGACTGAGCATAGAAGACCACCTTGTAACCAAGGTCATCAAGTTGACCAACTGACATCAAGTTGCGTGATAACAGAGGTACATGGCATACATTATGCATAGTAAATTTTGAACCATCAATGAATTGCAGAACCACATCTACAATCCCCACAACATCACATTGGTAAGAGTCACCAAGTCTCACAGTACCAAGATACTTTGTTGCATAATTAGAGGACCATTCTCTATGTGGTGTCACATGGAAAGAAGCACCAGAATCTAGCAGCCAGGTGTGGGAAAGGGAATCAACCATTAAAGCCTCAGTTGGCACAGTACTATCAAGTGTCAACACATTAACATCATCAGAAATAACATTAATTTCTTCAATCTTCACAGTCGAAGTAGATGGTGCAGGTAACTGTTTAGCATGCCCATCAACATTCTGTCCTTTACCTTTAGCATTCTTTAATACATAACAGTCTTTCTTCATGTGTCCTTTCTTATGACAATAATGGCATTTGATATCCCTCTTCCTTTATTTACTTCTACTCTTATTCTCTTGACCATTCTTTTCCTTGTTCTTTCTCCTGCCACATTGTTGATTCTTTCCTTGGTAAGAATCACAAACATTATATGCATCTCCACTCTGAGTGCCAACCATAGATTTTTTGCGAATCTCCTCACTCAAGAGTGCTCCACATATGTCATCATAGACGAGTTTACCACCAGGTGCACTATTGCTAATAGCTGTGCAAAACGTATCCCATGATGATGGCAAGGTGCATAACAACAATATTGCTTTCATTTCATTATCCATATCCATTTTTTGAGCCTGTAACTGAGAGAATATAGCATCAAACTCATTCAGATGAGCAGCAACACTATCTGTGTCCTTCATATGAAGGTCATATAATTTTCTCATTAGATAGACTTTATTGGATGCCGTCTCTTTTTCATATGTATTGCATAACTTCTTCCAAAGCTCCTCTGCACTTTCACAATCTAATACTATAAAGTAAACATTATCTACCAGGTGCAAGTGAATGGTAGACTTGGCCATTTCATCTAACTCATCCCAATCATCTTCATCCATGTCAGCAGGCTTCTTTGAAATTCCATTTATTGGCTTCCATTGCCTCCTTTGAATCAACACATCTTTAATCTGATTCTTCCATAGAGCAAAAATTTGTGCCATTAAATTTTCGGATCTCAAAATGGTCTTTGCCTTGCAAGTTATAGCTCCTCCTCAGAACACTAGCACTAGACCCTGATCCACCGGATGTGCATGAGACCTCTGATGCCATGATGGTAAAGAACTAAATAGAATGATAATGGAGCTTGAAGAGTCCGAACACCAACGAATAAGTGTATCAAGGACTAAATTGACCACTATATAGTTGACAAAACCAGAAATCTAGAAAAATTTTGCCAGAGTATCCTCTGCAAAATGAGTGTATGACTAGTGTCAAAATATCATAAAACTACAACTAATGACATGTTTTCCTGCATAGTGAATCACTGACTCCACTGCATATAATCAGTTACCCAATAGAAGCCAACTAGGCTTATCGAGCACCTATGAACAACCATCATACATCTCCTATGGCGACGCTGGGTAAGTCTTCCACCTGCATCACCGAAGAGACCCCGACATCTGGGTGTCTCCCACTTAAGAAAACCTCTATATGCAAAGAACGTAACCGCTATATTAACGACCACATGGACGTACATAAGTGGTATCCACAGAAGCATACATAGTGTGTATGTGCTCAATATATGCAGTAAAATGACACTAAAAGCTGAATACACAGCCCAAAAACGAGTCAATAACGCTTGCAAGTATCTACCAACTCTGATATTTTAGGCTCAAAAAACTTGCATAAATTTGCAGCAATTGCTCCCACCAAAACTGAAACCTTTCGAGAAACCTGTGGTTTTACGATTGTGGCTGAAAACACAGATGCAAAGGTTGATATTTATTTTTGGAGAAGTACAAAGAACACTCTTCTTGATGTTGTTGGACGTGTGTGAAGAGAACTATGTGTGGAAGTACTCCAAAATGGCTCCAAAAGACACCCAAAAATGCTTCAAAAATAGGCTTTGAAAGCAAAGAATGAAGCTTTGAGGGACCAAAACATGTTCAAGGTAATGTCAATCTTAGTCTTTCCCCTTCTTCAGAAACCACAAAGTGTAGCTTAGTGGCAAGAGATTGCCACGGTTAAGCAAGCTCCGAGGGGGAACAGTACTGGGATGGGTGACCTCCCGAGAAGTACCGGGAACCTCTATATTCCTTGATCGTTGAGGTCCTCCCTCACACGCAGCCAATGGCACCAACGGTGACTTCAGTGACTCGGATGACAAGAAATGCCAAGGTCTATGCCTTGTTTGCCGCCTTGGTCGTAAGCCTTGGAGAAAGCCTTGGGGAAGGTGGTCGCTTCGCTTGCACAAAAGGAACAAAGCTTTTGCCTCGAATTGCTCTGATACCAGTGAAGTACTTTCGATGGCGATGCACCACAGTGCGCTCTCCTTCTCGAGAGCTTCACGATGATATGCTCGGAGTAGAAAACCAAGCTCCTAAGGCCGCACACAAGACTCCACACAGAGGCTGCAGAATACACAAAAAACACAGTACACAGGGAGCACGAAGACAAACTTCTTAGGTCTTACAAATCCGGTCGAACTTACAGTCTGTGACTAACCAGGCCACTATATGTTTTATTAAAGAAAATATACAAAGAAATGTCCAGTGGCCATTTGGCCTTTCACATGGACACTAACGGTAACATGATTTGGGGCATTTGCAAAACTATTTGGGCATTCAATTTATGCAAGTTGATGGTAGAATGGCTTTGCGTCAAATGAAATATATTGACACATTATTGCATCATTTTGTGCTTGAAGACTATAAGCATATTGCCGCTCCTATGGAGACAGGTTTACAATTGAGTCTTCATGATGTTGGAGATGCATTTGATGCAGTTCTCTATCAGCACGTTATTGGGTGTGTGATTTACTTATGCGGTTACTGGACCAGAAATTCAGTTTGCTTCCTCACAGATGAGCAAGTTTATGCATTGCCCAGTCGTCAAACATTGGCAGGCGGTTAAGTGCGTCTTTCGCTACTTGAGTGGTACCCGGCTACTTGGATTGTTTTATCCCAAGGGGAGATCACTACCACTAGATTTGCATGCTTTTTTTGATAGTGATTGGGCTAGTTGCTATGACACTCATGTGTCCACCAGTGGTTTTTGCTTCATGCTTGGTAGCTCATGTATATCTTGGTTGAGCAAGAAGCAGCTTACTATGGCCACTTCTGGTTGTGAGGCTGAGTATAGGGAAGCTTTCACAACGACTATTGAGTGTGTGTGGCTCAGATGCCTTATGGTTGATTTGGGTATTAGTCAACCTTCTGCCACCAGCATCTTCACTGAGAGTCAGAGCGCATTGGCAGTTGCGAGGAACCCTGTGTTCCATGCTCGCACTAAGCATATTGAGGTGCATTATCATTATGTCAGGGAGAGGTTCTGTACTAGGGAGATCAACTTGGCATATGTGCCCACGCAGGAGAACATTGCATAGCTTTTTACGAAGGCTTTGCCTAGGGAGAATTTTGAAGCTTTCTGCAAAGCTTTGGGCTTACTTCCTTTTATGGATTGATTCCACATAGCTTGACACTTCCTTATCCATGAGTGCCAACTCCTTGTTCATCGCATCACTCCGAGGGGGGATTTGTTGATATATTTAGGTAGTGATGTGTGTGAACACTCTAGGACCACTGAGGCACTTTTTCCCCGCTTTAGGAGGTTTTTTTCCTCTCGGCTTGTACATACACATATTGCTAACGGGCTACTAATCTTTATAGATTCTAGTGGTAATTCATTTAGTATTGTGTGTTGTGTTCCAAGCTTCTTCTTCTTCCTTGTGTTGTTTGCGTGCTTCCACAGACGTCTAACTTCAACAATAAATATATCTTTGTTTTCTCGCCAAGAGACTTTGATGCCAATAGTGTAGTGTAAGTCACCAAGGTCCATCTCAAAATCTTTGGAGAGTCTTGTTTGAACATGTTCAATCATAGATTCATTGCTTCTTGTCAACATGAGATCATCCACATAAAGAAGAACAAGAACAATATCTTTTCCCTTGACTTTATAATACAACTATGATCATAATTTCTTCTTTGAAAACTTTGAGAGCAAAGATGCTCATCAATTTGTACATACCAATCTCAGACCATACAAACTTTTGTGAATCTTTCTTCAAACCATACAAACTTTTGTGAAGTTTGCATACCATGTGCTCCTTACCTTTGACAATGTATCCTTCTCATCATTGCATGTATACTTCTTCCTCAAGTAGGCGATTAAGGAAGGCATTGTTTACATCCATTTGCTTCACCCTCCACTCAAATATGGAGGCAAGGGAAAGCAATAACCAAGCTAAACTCATTTTTGCTACGGGGTATATGTTTCATTATAATCGGGTACATATTGCTGAGAATAATTTTTAGCTACTAACCTTGCTTTGTGTCAATCAATCTCGCCTTCCTTAATGAATTCAAGTTGTAGATCCACTTAGAGCCAATTGCTTTCTTATTGGGAGGTAATGGACATAAATCCCATGTCCCATTTTGGTGAAGAGCATCCATATCTGTGTCCATAGCTTCTTGCCATTCTTTTTGAGTATTAGCAGCCTATATATTGAGGGATCTTCATAGTGTAAAATATAGCTAAGCAAAACAGCTTAACTTTGTTGAAAATATGAGGAATTACCTCATTGATATGCTTTGAGGTTGCATTCTAATCCTTGAAGACCTTCTAAGAGTTGTAATAAGAAGACAAACATCAAGAATATGGGTTTGGAAGCCAAAAGCGCCAACCGCAAGGGCTACAAAATTTAAGCAACCACTCAAAGATGAAGAAGTCAAAAGTGACCTGTATGTAGCCAAACGCAGTTCTAAAATGGATCCCTATAAGGAGGAAAGATCAATTGTCATTTGGGGATCCCATGGGTACCTCCAACAAAGGCTGCATCAACATCTTCAAGCAGCATTGAAAACCTCGACAGGCAACAACCATGTGCCTTTGACATAACCTTGTCTTTTGCACCATTCGGGTCATGCATTTCCAAAGTATGCATTAATATAGGGCCACATTCCACGGCCGTGCATAGACACAATTGAGAAATCTCGGGCACATGAGACACACTTGACATATGTAAAATATTTTCTTGATACTTATCTCTTTCCTCTTGTTTTATGCCATTGTTCACAAAATGGCAAAAAAAAAAGAGAAAGTAGGAAAAAAAGGGAAAAAAAGAGAAAGGACGGGACCATGCGCTCAAAGAATTTCATCAGTGAACTATCAACAAGGAAATCCATCAACAAGCTAATGGTCAATCGTCGTGATGGGTGTACAGCACAAAGAGAGGAAGATCAATGGACCTTTCATCATGGTAAGAATTGTATGCTTCAATAACACTATAACCATTATAGATTAGGAAAGCTCTTCGTCAGCATACCCTTGAGCACTTAGATCAAGACCAAATTTCTTGCACCATACTTCTTCCAATGCATTCCCAAGTATGCATGCATAGGGCCACATTACAAGTCCATGCACAAGGCACATATGTTCTTCAACCCATGCATTAACACACTTACGCATCATTCATTATGGGTCACATGTACTTGCAATCCATGTTTAAAAGATCCAAAGGACATCAGTACCTATAAAGCAATTAACAATCGACAGCTGCGCAAGATCAACATTGACAAGCTCTTTTGAGCAATGAACAATCTTTAAAAGCACAATTATACACCATCCACCTCAAATCCAAGGAAGAAGTACATACAATGGAACCAAAACTTGCATAGGCTAGCAGTGGAAAACTGAAGAACCCGATAACCGAACAAGCTACGTTTGGAAGATGGACTGCTCTTGTTGATACATGAAGGACACTACCTCTCAAAGTGCTACATGGAACAACCACTCCAACAAGGGTCTCTCAAGGATGAATGACTCTAGAGGGGGGGAAGTGTTGACACTCAAGGTTGGGCACAAAGCATGGAAGCGCATCAAAGAAGTGGGCACACAAGAAGAAGAAGCATGTAGGGAGCTCCAAGAAGCGCATATCAAAATTTCAGAAGAAATCCCTATAAAAATAGTGATTTTCATCACTAAAAAACATTGTAAATACCATTTCACAGTTTTGAAACTCCATTTTGTTCAAGCCGAGGAGTCCTCGACCTTGAAGAGTATTAGAAGTACCATCCTACCAATTTTCATAATTTTTAGACTCCGTTTGAGCCCTCAAATAAGCCCTGGAACTTAATTTTTAACTAGGTCAGACACTAGCTCTGGATAGGGCCAAAACCACTTAAAAAACTATAAAAAGAGCTAGAGAGCTCATTTTTGAGGTTATCTTATTGTAGATTTGAGCTTTTTTAACATATTTATTTTGTAATCGAAGTCCTTCCATTGTTCCACTCTTTGCTCTTGCCTTGTGCACATGTGTGTATGTGTGTGCATGCTTGTGTGCTTTCACTCACGCACTTGTGCCTTAACTTGCTCACGGTCTTCATACCAGTCCTCACATCTCCATGGATTGACATTTATGAGGTGAATCTCCTCACGTTAGTATTTACCATTGTGCTAGAGTGACACCAAGGTGCATTATCACTATGTGAGAGAGCGCCTTCATGCAGGAGATATTGATTTGGTATATGTACCTACGCAAGATAATGTGGCAGACATATTCACCAAAGAAGTCTTCAATAGGAGAGCTATTCATCAAATAGCATGATGTGTTGATTGCTTTAGCCCAAAATATGTTTCTTAGACCTTTGTCTTTGAGCATGCATCTTGTGGCTTCAAATAATATGTTCTTCCTCTCAACCACTTCATGTTGTGGAGTGTAGCTACAAGTAAGTTGTCTTCAAATACCATTTTCAAGTAGATAATGGCTGAAGTCCTTTCATAAAAATTCTCCTCCATTGTCAGATTGTACTGTCTTTAGTCTTTGTCATGTGATATTTTCAACCATAGCATGAAAGTATTTGAAAATCCAAAATACTTTGGCTTTTGACTCATAAAATAAACCCAAATATATATAGAAAAACTATATATGAAGGTGACAAAATAAATATTCCCTACAAGTGTGGGCTGATTCACATACATCAGCATGAACCAATTCAAGTATGTCATGTGCCCTTGATTTGCTCTTTGAAAATTTACTTCTAGTATGCTTTCCAAGGCAACATGCTTCACATACCTTTCCAATCCTTAGTAATGCTAGAATGCCAATGATCATGCATTTATTCTTCAACATCCACATACTATTGAAATTCAAGTGTCCATACCTCTCATAGGCATAAATGAGGTTGCTTTATCACTGGCCATTGTTGAAACTGTTGAGAATTCTAACTTGAAAAGTTTTCCTTGATTCTTTTCGATTGCAATAACTTTGTAATAGTTCTTTGCATATACATTGTTGGCCTTCAAACCCTATTTCAGCCCCTTTTTAGGCATAGCTCCAACTAAAAGTAGATTGTTGATAAGAGATGGTACAAAGAGAACATTCCCCAATGTCTTTTTCTCTCCTATCCCCAATCGAATGGGTATGTCACATTTCTCTATAATAGAATTTGAGTGCTATGTGCTATAAAGATAGTAACATTATGAAAATAATCAATATTTGAAGAATATTCAGCATGTGAAGTCATATGAGAACTTGGTCCATTATCAATCTACCATGGTTCCTCTTTGGGATCATGTGTATGGGTTGATATTTCTTCCAATGATACAAGCCAAGGATCCCCTTCAAAGTGAGTGGATTCTTTTCCACATTCTCCATCCATGTTGTGGGTTGATTTTCCTCTCCCATTATCTTGATTACTCATGTAATCTCTAGCAAGATGGAAATATCTAGAGAAATTGTAACATTGTATAGAATCTACCTCTATCTTTTCCTATTCCTCTACCTCTCGAGGAAGGATGTCCTCTTTCTTGGAAAGATTGATTACCTTCATCATTTTGTCAATCTTGGTTGTGAGCGGGTTGATGTCTTCCTCTTCCTCTTTATGTGCAAAATCTCCTTCTTTCCCTTGATGAGAAGAGTGCTTTGTCATTTCATGTTGATAACTTTCCTCAATCATATATTGACTTCATGGTAGCCTGCCTTTAATCTTCATTTCTAAATATTTGCTCCATCTCATCAAGTGATGGCTTCTCCTCTAATATGATGAGGCCTTCAACTAGGCCTTCATATCCATCTCGTAATCCATGTATGATGATTGTATATTCTAACATGCACATACTATACAACTAGATGGTATGAAAGCATGGGTTGTTAAGCAAGCCAATGCCCTTACTGTGGATAAATATTTACTTAGAGAATTGTTTCCTTAGTTTAGCCTACCTCTAGAATTAATATTTGATCAAGGTACCCATTTTATGGATCAATTAATGCATAATATTACGGAAGGATTTGTTATGAAGCAAAATTCAATCACCATATTAACAATGGTAAATGGATTCACCAGAAGTACCAACAAGGTGTTGCTAAGGATTTTGCAAGAATGTCTCATAGAGCATTCAATAGATTGGGAGCAGTATTTACCTACAACAATCTAGACCTATAGACATGTAGATGAATGCATGCAGACTCTATGTCCATTGGAGGAACATAGGTATGACAGCTCTCTATTGTTGCAAGAAATGCAAGTTTGACCAAAAAATTGGCCGAAATATAATCTAAGAGGTCCTATTTTAAAGATTGACAATGTAGTTCTATTTTTTTATTCCAAAGAAAATTCAAAATTATGTGAAAAGGCCCATTATATATTGACATCAAACTTGTTCCTACCACTTTTACTTTACAAACTCTCATAGAATTTTGATCCCTACCCTGGTAAATGGATCTAAGTTGCACATGTACCAATAATGATGTACTCCACTATCATTGCCTACCCACATTCCCATGTATGGCAGTCATCATCCCCTGAAGCCATGAAAAATCTCTCTTGACTTTCTCAGCTCTCAACTTTTCACCTCCTCATTATTCAACAAGTAATGAGCCTTGTTCTAAAACTATCTTCTTCTTTGCCTCACTCACTTATTTTGTAGCAGCAAGATGCATCGTGCCTTAGTCTCTTGCACTCTTATCAAATACATAAACCATGGTGAAGTACTGACCCTATCAAGCCATGCTTAGAAACATCCTCCCTGATATGGTGCATGATTATCTAGAGCACCAAAATCTTTTGCAAGTCACCCTCATAGTTTGGTACCACATCTCATGTATCCACAAAGCCTTGAAAATAATCAACCAAATACAACAACCAACTTGGCCAATCAATGTGGATGATTCATCTCAACAACAATTACCTACATGTTGTTGCAAAGGTTATCACCAACAAATTATGCATTTTTGTTCATGGAATCATAGGGATTACAAAGTATCAACTCATCTTGGAGGTAGTGATGACAGTCAACAAGGCCGTTGACAATGAGTACCCAATCTTGAGTGGACATAGATGGAAAGAAGACATCCTTAAGTTCCTTATTCAAGTGCTAAATTTTCAAGGGAAACACTTCACTATTAGCCTGAGAAAGCACCTTAACTACCCCCTTGAGTACAAAAAATGATTGGCTGCACCCCATGCTGCGTATATAAGAAGTCCCTTGGATAACCATGTAGACTCGTGATAAGTGGTCCTAGATAAAAACCTCACATCTTATGAACACACTCGTGGTGTCTTGACTTGATCATGTCAAATTTTCAAATTAGGAGCTAAACTATCCAAGTGCACAGAAGCACGTGCACTTTTCATTATGGTTGATTCAATCCATGGTAAAGCAAACATGTACTAGGAGTGAATTATCACACACAATCACCTTCTACACTAAGATATGCACCATGAAACCTAAACCATAGTAGGCACACTGAGTTTCCTATGCAAAGTTATGGCCAAAAAACAACCTGCTAGGAACCACCTACTTGCACATGAGATTCTACAAGTCGGATTTGAGAGATTCAACTTGGCATGTGTAGCTTGAAAAAGAAACTACAAGTTTTTAGAAGAACATACTTCCAAATTCTGAGTGCTAGGTCGTTGAAATCACAGAATACAGAGCAACAATGTTGCAAGTGAAGGTGAACTTGACAGCATGTGCTTGTTTTGTGCATATCTTGAGCTACCCACCTTTGATTGAGGTGTTCTTTATATTGTTATGTAGCTAAGAAAGAGTTCTTGAAGTTTTCGAATTCAGATTTGGGGGTTATCACCTCTAAGATAGCAAAAACAGAGTAGCATATTTTCACCAAAGGAACCCTAGTTGCTTTGGGAGTTCCATTTTGGTTTGGAACTTCTTTGAGAGAGATTTTTTGGGTGTGCAAGCTCTTATTTTTAGAGTTTGATGGCCATTTATGATCACTGTGGTAGCTCCTCCATATGAGAGTAGAGCATAATCTTGTCATGTGTTTGGCATGTGAGATGACATTATGGTATGTTCCTTTTTGAGGTTTATGTCATCATCAGTTTGAAAATAGCATTGTCAGTGGATGTATAGTGGCATTATGGTCTCCAACACATTTATACCACTTTGTTATGGATTTACTTGCCAGTTGCATATCATTTTATGAGAGTTGATCTTGGATCTCTGTTGCTACTTGTATTCTTGTTTTTACGCATGTACATGATCCAAATTGGAGCCTCAGTTGCACATCCATGTATCACCTTGATTGGCTATTCTATTAGCATATTTTCATTGATTTGATATTGTGGATGGTGATGCTCACATGGTTAGCTTGGTTCTGGAGTCCATTTTGTAGAGGAGATGGTGCCAAAATTTTATGAGCTTTTGTGATCTACTAGAGTACTCTAGTAGATCCTTCATGCTTGTGTGATAGCTTTGGATCATTGCTTATCTCCATTTACTTGGACTTGGTCACAGGTTATTCATGACATATTAGACCATCTTGCAAGATTTGTTCTTGAGTGGGAGGTTCGCCATTGTGTTGCCATGTATTACTATCAATTTTTTGACATATGTATTTGCCATTATCTTTGGTTGGATCAGTGACAGGTGGTGACATGTCACTTATTGTTCTTTTGCTATTGGTTATCTTGTTTGATTGCTCAATTTACAGGGCATACTCTATCAAAATTTTCCCATGATTCTTTCACATTTACTTGGTCAGTTTGGAGACTTGGTGATCAGACTTATGCTCATGGCTTTATATGCATGCTAGATGCATGGTTATGTGACAAGTGGTTCACATGGTTTTCTTCTCCAATGACACATTTGTGATGTGAGTTATGCACATGGATATGTAGGTGTGATCCTATTGAGGATAGAGTATTTTTTTCTAGTCTCTTGTTACATTGCTAGTCTTTTGGATTGCCAGCATGGTGTCTTCTCGGTTTGATGGCACTAACTTTCCAAGATGGAAAGCTCAGATGTGGCATACATTGGTTCATGCAGGGTTACACATGTATATGCATAGAGACACACAGAGGCCTCATGACATGCCTGACCATGTATGGATGGATATGGATGCATTGGCGAGCTCCACTATCCGGTTATAGCTTGTGGATTCTATACATGAGTCTATGATGTATGAAAAGATGAGTAGTGCATTATGGTAGAGACTACATGATATGTATGCGAGTTCATTGACTCATGTGAGACATAGATCACATCGACAGCTTCGATGTTGGCACTTCGGTCGTGAGGACCATATTGGACGACATTGCTTCACGCGGATGCGATGACAACGTCAGAGATATGCACATGATGCAGGACAAGTAGTGGTTTCAGGAGAGTCTATGGTAGTTGATTATGCTAGTGATGGTGATATCACATTCTCTTATGGTTCATCTCAGGATTCCACTTGTTCATTGGATGACACACATATGGCTTTACTGCTTGATGCATTAGCCACTTTTCATGTTACTCCACATCGCTAGTGGTTTTGTCGATTCTCTGGTGAGAGTGTGCACTTGCCTGATGATACAACATATGACATTGAGGGTGCATGAGATATATGCCTTATGCTACTTAGTGGAGCATCATTTATACTCAGACATGTACGCTATGCGCCTTCATTCCCTATGAGCTTGATTTCAATTAGCCAATTACCGGAGTGCAGATGTTATGCATTTCTTAGTGAGCATCATTTTTAGTTGTAGTTGGGACAACTTATGCTTGTCAAAGGTGCTAGGATTGGGCACAGGTATCCACTGTAGGTACTTCATATGAGAGACAGTCTCATCTTAGTGGGAGTTCAGCCTTATGTGCGGTGTGAGACTTGTCATGTCTCATTTCATCTACCTACATATACGTCTATTGACATTCATGATGCACATGTATGGCAAGATTCAGATATTCAGATGATGCACATGTAGAGCATGTTTTGGATGCTCGTGATACTTATGTAGAGCATGATTTTATTGATCATATAGATTTTCATATGGAGCGACACTTTGGATGATCAGTTGGATGCTTTAGAGCATGATGTAGATGCTCATGTAGAGCATTGTGATGATACTCAGTTAGAGTTTGATCATTAGTTTGATCTTGAGTTGATGTTGTGCAGTTAGCTCACGTAGAGCATGATGAGACACTTTGTGTGTTAGAGCAGGAATCTCTTATGATACACAGTGTATGCAAGAGCATACTAGGTCTCAGGGTGCACAACTAGACACGTCCTTGGTTGAGAGAATGACTGATTTAGATGTTGATGAGTCAACGATCATGTAGTCATTCTTGTATTCCCTCATGCCAAATGTTGACACAGATATGTCACGACATGTTAGTCTTGATGATGGTGCTTTGGATGCCTTCGATACAGGCATGGCTGACAGACTTAGGTTAGCCAAGATAGCACATGTTTCGTCAGCATTTCAGAGTCTAATCTACGATTTGTTATGCTCGAGACTAGACATTGCAATTGCTATTGGAGCATTTGTACTTGGGGTTGTCAGTCGTTCGATGATTGAAAATAGGCATAGAGCGAGTGGGAGCTTTGCACTTCATCAGTTCTTACATCAGCCATATGTGAGCTCGACTCTTGTCGATATGAGTCTAGAGCAGTTTGAGGTGCATGGATACACCTTGTTTGAGGAAGTTGGTGTAGGATGATCCATATGGGTTGAGACCTTGACTCTTCTTGTACATTATTGTACATTCCTACATCATTATTTCTATGTGTTACCACTTACGATCACATTGACCCTTAAGTGGGAGATTGTTGGGAATGTAAGGATCATGTGACCTTACCCCTACGTTCATATATATACATCATTTATAGAGCATTGCCTCAAGAGAGATCATTATGTGGGTTTCGAGGCTCCCATGCATTTGTGCGCATCTCTTCTCTCCTCTCTCTCCCTCCATCTCCTCCTTGCACCTCTTGTTCTGCACACCAAAGCCCTTCACAGTTCTCTTAGTTGAGAAGAAGAATAAAACTTATCGAATGTGCATTGATTATAGAGCCATTAACAAGATCACAATAAAAAATGGATACCCTATTCCGTGAATAGATGATCTCTTAGATAAATTACGAGGCACTCGTTTCTTTAGTAAAATTGATCTTAAATCGGGTTACCATCAGATTCGTATGATGCAAAGTGATATTTTTAAGACTGTATTTAGAACTCAAACTAGTCATTATGAATTTATGGTAATGCCATTTGGACTTACTAATGCTTTTGCTACATTTGCATGAATGATGAACAACAATTTTCTTGATTACCAAGCTTTTGTTCTTGTATTCTTCGATGATATACTTGTTTAGTGTAAGAATGATAGTGAACATGAAAAGCATCTTGAAACAAGTTTTCATTTGTTATGAGAGAACACACTTTACGTTAATCCTGAAAAGAGTTACTTCTTTCAACGTAAGCTAGACCATTTAGGACATATTATTTCAAGTGAAGGCGTGCATGTGGATCCAAAAAAAGATTAAAGTTATAGTAGAATGACCTACACCACAATCTGTCAATGATGTTCGTTCTTTCCTTGGGTTGGCTAGTTTCTATAAGAAGTTTGTTCGAAATTTTTCTTATTTGACACTGCCTCTTACTTTATTATTGAAAAAGAAAATAAAATTTGCATGGGACTTACTCAACAACAATCCTTTGAAAAACTCAAACATGCACTTTCACATGCACCTGGTTTACAGTTACCTGATTTTTCACAACCCTTTCATGTTGTTATTGATGCTAGTGTAGGAATAGGTGTTGTTTTAATGCAAAATTATTATCCCATTGCATTTGAGAGTAGGAAGCTTAGGCCCTCAGAAAGGAATTATAGTACATATGATAAAGAATTGTTATCCGTTGTGCATGCTTTGTGAATTTGGAAACACTATCTTATGGGCTTTGAGATCTTAATCAAAACCGATCAATAGGCTATTAAGCATTTATTAAATCAGCCCTTAATCTG
>CM035436.1:64496036-64688536 GCA_020310875.1 Ceratopteris richardii
GCTATTTAGTTTCCTTCAATTAAGTTTTGCAGTGAGGGCATTGTCTAGGTTTTTATTATTTATGCTGAAGTTGCATTGTACTTCATTAATGCAACATGAACCTTCCTTATTGACAGAATTAATAACCAACTACTTTTTTGCCGTCTCTCCCTCTCCATTCATCTATCATTTTTCTTGTTGGGCATAGACTATAGTGATGTTTATGAACTTTTATGTTTTTTACTGTCATATTCATTATATAGATGCATATTGAAAATGTCTTGCATGCTTTTTGTAGGAGGGAGGGACCTGATTAAGTGTCTTCTGAGTAGTTCGGGATGCCAAGCTTACAGTGGAAAATGAAAAATAAAAATCATATACAAATCAAGCCGCAGAAACTTTACACCTATTGAAGATTTCATAATGAAAATTATGTAGTAAAAGAAGCGTAGTCCCAGAATTAAAATTGAAAGTAAGAAAATTTAATCAATTGTTCAAATATTGATGTACCTGGAGTTTTAATTTAGAAACTCCATATGAGTGTGGGGTTTAGAAACATGTGTATAAAGGCACCTTTGAGGAGAGACATTTGTTGGGAAAGATACATGGCTGTTTGGAAGGGTTATAGTAGATTTCTTCGAGAGTTTTTGGCTGTGTTGATTGCAATGGAGTTATCTCAGCGATAAAACTCTTGCTAAGGTTAGCATTCCCAAATTTACTCTCCACACATTTGTCGCCCTTTCTAAACATCGTTTTTAATGAGGTTACTAATCACCAAGGGCGTTACCAACAAATGCCATCTTTTCTCTTTGTCCAATCCTTAGGATTACACAACTTAGATTAAGACTTTTATGATCGAACTCAGATGTGAAATTCCTAGGAAATGCATTCTTTTATGCCATGAGATTGTCAATCCATACTTATTACTAGATAAGACATGAGAGTAAAGTTTAGGTAGTGTTGAAATTGATTGCATGATGGAAGGGATCCCACGTGGCTTATCTTGTAAGAGTTGAAGAGTTACAAGTGAAGAGTCGTATTCTTTGTTAAGAGACATGTCAAGTTGTAAGTAGTTACAACATTTAGTGAATAATCGTATTTCTTGGATTATTAAACATGTTCATTGGATGTATAGCTTCACCCTTTTGTAGAGATTTAACAATTAAGTGTCACCATCACAAAATATAGCATGCTTTCAGTTGAGAGCACACTTTGGTGAAGATTCTTGACTCTTGGCAAGAAATGGATCTTTCCAATTATGGGCCGTGTCATTTGAAATAGTATACATTCGATCAAAAGTTGCTCCATTTCCACAAAAGGGTGTCCCCTTTATACGAAGTTTTGTCCTCATTCATTCGAAATATCAATAATTATTAATTACAAAACATGATCTCATCTATTTTGTTGGAGTGATATCTTAATTTATGCAACGTCTATTTTGTTGGAGTGATATCTTAATTTATGCAAGCTTGAGAGTTACATCTTGATGCAATTGAGGAAGTGCTTAGATACATTCAAGGCACTAAAGTCCATAAATTAGGAGTTATTCCATGAGTAGGGATGTCATAGCTATGTGGCAAAGCTATGCATGATAAAGTTTAAATTCTGTTACTTCTTTTTTTGGATAGACATACAAGTTGAAGATGCACTTTTGTTTCATTTTTGTTGTCATCTTTTATTTATTTTTTCTTTTCGTTTATTTAATTTTCCCTTCTCATTTATTTATTTTTTAATTTTAATATTAATTTCTCCTTTTCCATTTTTATTGATAATCTCTTTTAATTATTAGTTTTATTTTTATTTCTAATGTTATTATATTTTATTGTTTTATTTATTTATTAAAATGTTTATTTTAAAAAGTTTATTTCTTATTTATTATCATCATTTTTTTAAAATATGGATATCTTTGGTTGTTGTTGTGTTCTACTAAATATTAATTAGCCTTTTTTTTTAACTTTGTTTTATTTCTTTATTTATGTTTTTTTCTTTTTAATTCTATATTTACTAATTTAATTTATTTTAATTTTTATCTATTTGTTTTTTTTTGTAATATTCTTTTTTCTTATTTTATTTTGTTTCCATTTTGTATTGGTTTTCTTGTTTGTATATATATTTTCATGACTTATATTGATCTTATATTTTATGTAGGCTCTTGCTTTTGTGTTGATTTTTTTATGTGTTTGTATTTGCGCTCTTTATCTCGAGTTCATAGGTTTGGATAACTCTAAACTTACAAAGGTGTATATTATTCCATGTGTAAGAATGTATTTGATAGGGTTGAGATGTGGTGCTGAGGGGTAGAGAACGCGCGTATGTGCCTCAAAAGATGGAGGCGTTGGGCAGAAATAAAGGCGAAGCTGAGAGGGAGAGAGGGAGAGAGTCGACCAACTTTGGAGGTGGCTGCTCTAAAAGTGAGAGAGCCAAAAGTGTTATTAAGTTATGCTATATAGAACCTTTTTTAGGGTTGGCCAAATTCACATTGAACTTGGGCCGAAAAATAAAGAATAAGTGACTTAGCCTTTATAAATAGGCCTATACACATGTATACACTATAAAGGGGTCATTTAGGGCTTTACCCAACAACCTCCCACTTAAAGGCATAAATGACGCCTTTAAGCTAAGTGACTCCCACCATCTATATACATAACTGAAGTTGTGCTTTGGGTAAGCACTTAGTGAGAACATCTGCAGGGTTCTATGATGTATGGACCTTAACCAATGTAATAACTCAAGCACCTCTCAAATGAAGTGATATCACACATCAATATGTTTTGTGCGTGCATGGAACATGGCATTCTTTGCCAAACATATGGCACTCTGGCTATCACAACCAAGCATAGGTGCTCTGTCAGGCAAACCAAACTCACTGCAAAGACGTGCTAACCATATTGCTTCCTTGGAAGCTTCAGTGGCTGAAATATATTCAGCCTCGATAGTAGACAAAGCAACAATCTTTTGCAATCTGCTTCACCATGATACAACACCACTTGCAAGAGTGAAAATACAGCCACTTGTGGATTTCCGTGTATCCACATCACCTGCCATGTCGAAATCACAGAATCCCTTCAGCTCTAATGGGTCCTTTCCATAACTGAAGCCTTTGTTTTTAGTTCCTTTCAAATATCTCAAGATAGATTTGACTGCCTACCAATGAGCTCTACCAGGATTAGCCATGAATCTGCGCACAACTCCCATTGCATGAGCAATGTTTGGCCGAGTAGCAACCATATCATACATAAGTGAACCACAAGCTGGTGCAAATGGAACACGCTTCATGTAATTGGCTGCATCATCATCTTTGGGACAGTCATCCTTGGAAAGCTTAACATGTGGCTGCAATGGCACTCCAAGAGGCTTAGCATCAGCCACACTAAATCTGTCCAGCACTTTTTCATTGTACTTTTCTTGGGATACATGCAAAGTATGCTGCTGCCTATCCCTTTTTATTCGCATACCAAGAATATGCTCAGCTTCCCCAAGGTCTTTCATTGAGAATGCAGAGTTCAGCTGCTGTTTTAGAGCATTCAGTGTGCTCTTTTTCTTCCCAGTCAGCAGCATATCATCTACATACAGTACAAGAATAATTGGGCTGCCATCTTCATCCTTTTTGGTGTGCAAACAATGATATGCATGGCTTCTTTTAAACCCATGTTTGAGCATAAATGCATCAAACTTCTTATACCATTGTCCGGGGGCTGTTTCAGCCCATATAAGCTCCTTTTCAGCTTGCATACCAGATGCTCTTTTCCAGGAATGGCATATCCTTCTGGCTGTTTCATGTACAGCTCTTGGTCTAAATCACCATGCAAAAAGGCTGTCTTAACATCCATTTGGAATAGTTCCAAATCCAAGGGAGTTGTGAAAGCAAACAACACACATAATGTGACCATTTTAACCACTGGATAGAACACTTCTTGGAAATCAATGCCCTCTTTTTGGGCATATCCCTTAGCAACCAGCCTTGCCTTATACTTGGGTTTGCCATCAACAATTTTGATTTTGTACACCCACTTGTTGGGAATGGCCGTCCTTCCTTTGGGCAACACAACCAAATCCCAAGTATCATTTCCATGCAGGGCCTTTATCTCTTTCTGAATGGCTAACTCCCACTTCTTCTTGTGCTCACATAGCTTTGCCTCTTTATAGGTAAGAGGTTCACCCTCATCTGATAACATAATGTAATGTGGAGGTACATCAACTTCTTCATCGTTAATGGGCTGCTGTACATCATTTCCAGCCTTGTTTTCAGCATGAATAGGTGGCTGCATATGCCCTTCACGAGCCTCTTCTTGCTGTCCAACATCATCTGGCTCAAAAACCACTGGATGATCTATATTTTCAGCCATATGTGGTGCATTCCGGGGGTCTGAAATAGGCCTAACATGTGACTGGTATTGCTGAAATGTGACCTTTTTATGGTCATGTTTTGAGGCAACATTATTTTGTAGCAGCCTTGCCTCATTAAAAACATCATCCCGACTACGTATGACACTCTTGAGCTGAGGTAACCATATCCTATAACCCATTTCACCTTCTTCGCCATAACCCATGAAGAGGTGTGGATTTAGCATCAAGCTTACTCCTCGACTTAGGTCTTATGTGTATGTTACATCAAAATGGACAAGGTCTAATATACAAGACTTACGAGACACACCAGAATAATGAGAACTTTTCACTTGCTTTCCACATTGACAATCATTACAAAAGTCTAGCTTGGTGCCTTTAACATCAAGCTTCTTCAAGTTACAAAGTTTGGATAGACCTTTTTGGCTCATATGGCCAAGTCTTTTATGCCACAATTCCATATGAGAATTAATCTCAGCCAATGCAATGAATTTGCAAGACAAGGCATTTGCATGGAACCAATACAAAGTTCCTCTTTTTGTACCTTTTACAATCAACCGTGATCCTTTGGTCATCTTCCATGAGCCTCTTTCAAATAAAACACTGTAACCATGCATATCCATCTGCCCAACAGAGAGCAAACTCTTCTTGATTCTTGGTACATATCTCACATTATGGAGGACCAGCTCATTTGTGCCATTTGTTGAAAGATGCACAATACCAGTACCTTCAATAGGACATGCATGATTATTCCCAAGGTATACATGGCCATGGCTAACCGCATGAAAAGTAACAAAACACTCCTTGACAAGAGTCACATGAAATGAAGCACAAGAATCAACAATCCATGTCTGGGATAATGCCTCATTTACGGGCAATAAAGCATCAATTAGATCACTTTTAGTTATCGATATGTCCTGTACATGAACTTTGCAAGAGACATCATGTGCATGAGCATCATCGGCTGATATAGTAGCACATAGAATATCTTCCATATCTGAAAGCTCCTCAATCACAACACTAGAGGCCACATTGGCCTTCTCCCTTTCTTTTTGGCTGTCTTGTCCATCCGTCTTGTCTTCTTTCTTGTCCTTTCTTTTGTCTCCAACATTCTTCTTTCTCTCAAGCTTTGCCTTATAGAATCGGCCGTCGGGTTTCTTATGGCCTTTCCTACCACACTGATAACATGTCACATCAATACCCTAGTACCTTGTTTTGTGCTTGAGTTTTCCCTTTCTTTGCTTTTGCTCTTACTCCTCTGTGAATGAGAGCCCTTCTTCTTTTATCTTCCTCTGACCACGTTTGCAAAAGTGCCTCCTTCACCACTTGCTTTTCTCCTGATTTCTCCATTCAATATAAAACCCCTCACACCATCAAAAGTAAGATTGGGGCTGTTTGATAATGAGACCACCAAGGTCTCCCAAGAATCAGGAAGTGTCATAAGCAAAAAGATAGCTTTAAGCTTATCATCAAAGGGAGGCATCCCTGAGTCCTGCAACTGTGAGAGAGTACCTATAAATTGAGACAAGTGTTCTGCAGCGCTCTTGGACTCATCCAAGTGCATGCCAACTAATTTCCTCATCAGATGTACCTGATTAATAGGTGTGGTGTTCTCATAGGTGGCCTTAAGCTTTGCCCACAACTCTGAAGCTGTAGTAATGCCCTTGAGGTCTACAAGAATGTCATTAGATACGGCCATTTTTATGTAAGTGACGGCCTTTCTATTGAGATTATGCCATGCATCATCTGACATGTCTTTTGGCTTTCTTGCTTCCAACGCCTTGTCACAATCTTTGAGGAAGAGAATTCTTGAATTCGCTCCTTCCAAAGATCAAATCTTGTGCCCTCAAACCGGCGAATCTCAAAGAGATTCTTCATATCTGAGGACGATGATGCCATGGTTGCACAAATAAGAGGTTAATGTGCTGAAATTTTGGGCAAAATGCACCAAAATCACAAAATGCACCAAAATTAGGGTACCACCTCAAAAAATAGTGCACAATAGCTTCAAACTTCTGTAGGAGCAAAATGGAGCAAAATCGAGCCGATTGGAGCACAAAGTCAGAATCTGAAATTTTTTGAAAAGTTTTTGCAGAAAATTCCAGCAAGCTAATTTGTGCTTGAAATCAACAAATTTGACTTCTTTTGACCTCAATGTGCGTACGTAAGGCTATAATGCAGCCTTTAGAACCAAATAGGAGCAAAAGCCCCAAATTTTGCTTCAGAAATTTCTAAAATTCTCAGAAAAATGCCACAAATTGTTGTACATAAGCAATTTCTTTTGCCTCCTGAAAACAACATGTTATGGGCTGTTGAGTCACCCAATGTGATCCTCTTGGCCTCGGAGCAACTTTCTTTGCGATGAAATCGAAGATTATCGCGAAAAGTGGGGTTTTCTTTGCTGTACAACACCTGCGCAGCATCCTTGAAACCCTAAATCAGCTCTGATATCAGTTGTTAGGGTTGAGATGTGCTGAGCGGTAGAGAACGCGCGTATGTGCCTCAAAGATGCAAAAATGAAGGCGCAGCTTAGAGGGGGAGAGAGAGAGAGAGTCGACCAGCTTGGGGGGAGAGAGAGAGTTGACCAGCTTTGGAGGTGACTGCTCTAAAAGTGAGGGAGCCAAAAGTGTTATTAAGCTATGTTATATAGAACCCTTTTTAGGGTTGGCAAAGTTCACATGGAACTTGGGCCAAAAAATAAAGAATAAGTGACTTAGCCTTTATAAATAGGCCTATACACATGTATACACTATAAAGAGGTCATTTAGGGCTTTACCCCAACAGTATTTCTGTGATATTGATTGGGAAGGTTTTACAATTGTTAGAAGATCTATATCAAGATGAGTTTTCATGCTCCTTTAAGCATTGCCTTATGAAGCTTAAAGGAATGACATAAACTAGAAACAAAGTAAAGAGATCATGTGGCAGAAGAAGCAAACCAAGGGCCTAAATATACATGTTGCTTGTACCATGGACCATTATAGTTTTTGATAATAGGAGGATTATTCACTTGACAAAAACTTCTCTATTTCATACCAGGACTAAACATACAAGAGCCCATTATCCTTGTATCAAGGAGAACATATTACCAAAGGGCATGCGGTATTGAAGTATGTAACGAGTGAAGGCCAAGATATTTATGTGATCATAAAGTATTTTTGATGGTGTTAAGTGAAGAAGATTTGAAGAAATGCTCCATATAAAGAGCGTGAATGAGCTTGAGGGGACCATTGGATAAGTAAGCCCATTGATCTTTTAAGTTCATACTATAATAAGCTAATTGCAGGATGATGAGATGATCAATTGAACCAAGTCTATTTTGAACTTGATGACAAACATTGCAAGTGGGTGAAAAAAAAATTGTATGAGTAAAGCTCCAAAAATTGAAGCAACACAAAAAGCTATCTTAAGTAGCAGGGCATGCTTGTTGGGTTTAATTGGAAATTGATATAAATCAAGACATTTTGAGCATGAGGTCACTCAATAAAAGAAAGCACAATTCATTTGATTCATTGAAATTGATCTTGAAGCTAGTAAGAACTTTTGATGTAGCCTCCCTATTTTGGGAACTTTTGCAAATGTAACCTTACCTTCATGATAAGTATTTATTTATTTGGGCATTCAATGGTGCTAAAGCCTATAGTTGGCCCTTCAAATCTTTGTTTCAAAAGGTTAGTCTTGGCTCCTCATGTTTGCAACATCTTTAGATGTGTTAGTCACCACCCCCCCCCCCCCCCCCCCCCCCCCAAAACCAAAAAAGAGGGAAAAAAACATGCACATACACACACACGTAAATACATTATTACATACATATACACATACTTTTTTTTTTTTGGTTTTGAAAAGTATTTTATTGTTATCAATAATATGCACTACGATACATCCTAAGAAATGGTATGAATAATAAGATGTGTGCTAGAGTACTAGTATTATGGAAAGGTCAAAGAAGCCATGAGAAGGCACTCTCTCAAAAGAGGAGGTATGACATGGGAGAACATATGCCTCTTCTCAAAGACATGGGCATCCTTGGTTGTCATAGCTGCACCGGTTCGTGAACCGTTTGAAATGGTGCGTTTTTTAGGTGCGTTCAATTCGGTACGAACCGTTTCAAATAGAGCTCTTGAGCTGAACCTGAAAAAATTCGTTTGTCAAAAAACCTTCTTCTTCACACACATTATGCACCGGAGTTTGAGGCTTCTTTTTGCAAGTGTTCTTGGCTTGAGACTTGAGTGAGAGATCTTGAAGGGTGAAGCTTCAACCTTCCTCTTATGCCCTCTTACTACATAGACTATCGTGCACCAACCTATGTGCATTATGCCTATGTCAAATGGTTAATTTTGTCTACTCTTTTCATTGAAGTTTAATTCAAGTTCAAAGTCACAATTTCAAATGAATCAATGATGAATCATAAATATATATGTATTATGGATCACGCATGTATGTTTGAACATTGAATAATAATAACTTATATATATATATATATATATATATATATATATATATATATATATATATATATATATATATATATATATATATATATATATATATATATATATATATATATATATGTGTGTGTGTGTGTGTGTATGTATATATGTATATACATATATATATATATATATATATATATATATATATATATATATATATGTGTGTGTGTCTGTGTGTGTATGTGTGTGTGTGTATATGTGTGTGTGTGTGTATATATATATATATATATATATATATATATATATATATATATATATATATATATATATATATATATATATATATATATATATATTATATTATATTATATGACGCACCTTACGCACCTTACCTCCCCGTACCATTCGGTTCATGCACCTTACACTCACCGAATTGAACGCACCTAACACACCTGCTATGTTGGTTGTCAGACAAACCATAAAACCAAAACTGTAGTTAATTAATGACCCACATGGAGGGTACATAGATATGTATGTTATGTATGCATGAATGCACATGGGTGTATGTATGTATGTATGTATGTATGTATGTATGTATGTATGCGTGTATGTACATATGTATGCATGCATAATGTATTTATATATGCATGCATGCATGTGTGCATATGTATATACATATGTGTATATCAAAGTAACATGAGGATATGTACCTTGGTCCCAAGGATATAGGGGCCATAGTACAAGAAGAGGTTTAAAAACGAGATTTAAATCGAGGTTTAAATCATTTAAATCGTAGAGGTTTTTAAATTCGAAAATAAAAATCGGGGTTTTTATTCACTGTGAGAGATTTTTATATTTTGAAACATAAATGTATGTACCAATGCAAAGGGAAGGTTGAAGCAAAGGGAAAATAGAGAAGGCTGAATTGGAAAGCAACTTGCACGGGGCTGATCATGCTGAGTGCTCTTGAAAAAAATCTCTGAAAAAAATCCAAAAAATCTCTGAAAAAATCCAAAAAATCTTTGAAAAAATCGTAAAAAACGTTCCAACGATTTTTATTGCGATTTTTATATAAAAATCGATGATTTTATTGTACTATGATAGGGGCTTCACATCAGCGTGCTTTATCTTGTGATCTTCTCTTTTACAAAGGGATGCTCTTGGGACATGTCTTTGGCATATCTCTATATGAAAACATTAAGGTAAGATGATAAAATTTTCTTTTCCTGAAAGAAAAGGCTCCAACCCTTTGTTGCTTTGGCTTCGATCTTTCTTAAAACATGCATAATAAAGACCCATAGACCTTTGAGTTTCACAAGTGTAGTAGCCCTCATAAGTGACCATGGGGTCTTTGTCGCCCCGTTCCCAGAGCCATTCAAAGGTGTTGTGAAGGTGCATGAGGAGGACACTATGAACAATTGGTTTGGGGGCTACAAGCAAGGAATCAATAAGATCATGCTTGGTGATCTACATATCTTGGGCATGACACATAATGGAAGCATCATAAACATGTGCATACTGTCTTCGTGCTTGATTTTGACATCCAGAGATCATGTTTTGAATCGATGACATCATCAATGATATCATCAATTCGTAACTTCCCTTGAACCGCCCTTGGAAAACCTATATAAGGAGGGGTTGGCCACATTCATTCGCAGTCTTGCCAAAATGTTAGGGGAGCATTAGATTGCGCTATCTGATTACTGTAGACAAGATTTCAGAAATACACTTTTGATTACAAGAACACCCACGTAGGGAAAATGATACAAGAATACGTAACTGATACAAGGTATCCCACAACTCGGGACTGATAGGTATGAATAACTGGATCAGAGATGATACAAGATGTCCCACAACCCGGGACTGATAGGTTTGAAGCAAGATCTCTGGGTTACAAAAACTCCCTTTAGGGAGATGAACTAGACAAGATCTCGTACTACGAGATTACAAGAGGACAAGGCTAGATGTCTAAGGACTAGACTAGACAGGACTAGAACAAGGAACAAGACAAGAACTGGAACTGGAACTTAGAGAGTACTTACTTGGGAGTCATGACTCCTTGAGCTCTCAAGATTGGTATTGGCAAGATTGAGAATGAATGTGGCCAACCCCTCCTTATAAAGGTTTTCCAAGGGCGGTTACCAATTGATGATGTCACCAATTCGAAACATGATCTCTGGATGTCAGAATCAAGCAAGATGGCAGTCAATCTTAGGGTTTTGGCACGTTCCAGACGCAATGGAACGTGCCAAATTCTGAACCAATTATGAGATATAAAAGTCACATGGAATATGAGGTTGAGAAGATCTCCTACGTGGGTGTTCTTCCAGTCAGAAGTGTATTTCTGAAATCTTGTCTATTGTAGTCAGAGAGCACAATCTAGTGCTACCCTGACAAGTCCTTGGGGCCTTTTATCCCCAACAACCTCCTATCTAAAGGACCGAGGAGGCTCCTGTAAGCTAAGTAACTCCCACCATCTGTATACATAGCTGATGTTGTGCCTTGGGCAGACACTTCGTAAGAGCATATGAAAGATTCTGTGAAGTATTGACCTTGATCAAAGTGATCAGGCCATCCTCTAAACCTCTTTGATGAAGTGGTATCTCACATCAATATGCTTTGTGCGAGCATGAAACATGGCATTCTTTGCCAAACATATGGCACTCTGGCTATCACATCCAAGAACAGGTGCCTTTTCAGGCATCCCAAACTCATTGCATAAGAAGCTTAACCAAATGGCTTCTTTGGAAGCCTATGTGGCTGAAATATATTAAGCCTCTGTAGTACATAGTGCAACTATCCTCTGAAGTCTAGAGCACCATGAAATAGCTCCACCTGCAAGGGTTTATACATAGCCACTTGTGGACTTGCGTGTGTCCACATCACTGCCATGTCTGAATCACAAAATCCTTTTAGCTCCAATGGACGCTTTCCATAACATACCATTTACCTTTGGTCCCTTTCAAATATCTCAAGATAGATTTGACTGCCTCCCAATGAGCTCTACCAGGATTAGCCATGAAACAACTCCCATTGCATGAGCAATGTCTGGCCGAGTGGCAACCATAGCATACATAAGTGAACCACAAGCTGATGCATATGGAACACTCTTCATGTAATTGGCTGCATATCATCTTTGGGATAGTCATCCTTGGGAATCTTAACATGTGGCTGCAATGGCACTCCAAGAGGCTTAGCATCAGCCACATTAAATCTGTCCAGCACTTTTTCGATGTACTTGTCTTGGGATAAATGCAAAGTATGTTGCTGCCTATCCCTTTTTATTCGCATACCAAGAACATGCTCAACTTCCCCAAGGTCTTTCATTGAGAATGCAGAGTTCAGCTGCTGCTTTAGAGCAATCAGAGTGCTCTTTTTCTTCCCAGCCAGCAGCATATCATCTACATACAGCAGAATGATTGGGCTTCCATCTTCATCCTTTTTAGTGTACAAACAGTGGTCTGCATGGCTTCTTTTGAACCCATGTTTGAGCATAAATGCATCAAACTTCTTATACCATTGTCTGGGGGCTGTTTCAGCCCATATAAGCTCGTTTTCAGCTTGCATACCAGATGCTCTTTTCCAAGGATGGCATATCCTTCTGGCTGTTTCATGTACAGCTCTTCGTCTAAATCACCATGAAAAAAGGCTGTCTTAACATCCATTTGGATTAACTCCAAATCCAAGGGAGCTGTGAGAGCAAACAACACACGTAATGTGGTCATTTTAACCACTCGAGAGAACACCTTTTGGAAATTAATGCCCTTTTTTGGGCATATCCCTTAGCAACCAGCCTTGCTTATACTTGGATTTGCCATCAACAGTTTTGATTTTGTACACCCACTTGTTGGGAATGGCCTTCCTACCTTTGGGCAACTCAACCAAATCCCAAGTATCATTTGCATGCAAGGCCTTTTATCTCTTCTTGCATGGCTAACTCCCACTTCTTCTTGTGCTCACATAACTTTGTCTCTTTATAAGTGAGAGGCTCACCTGCATCTAATAACATAATGTAATGTATAGATGGGTCATATCTATTCACTGGTCTACTAGGATGTGTAGATCTTCTTACCCAATAATCCACATTATCCAGCAATGGACCTACATGAGGAGGTACATCAACTTCTTCATTGTTAATGGGCTGCTGTACATCGTTATCAGCCCTGTTTTCAGCATGAATAGGTGGCTGCATACGCCCATCAGGAGCGTCATTTTGCTGTCCAGCATCATCTGGCTCAATAAACACGGGCTCATTGTCATTTCCAGCCTTATGTGGTGCATCCCGAGGGTTCATATCAGATTTAACTGGTGGCTTTACAGGCTGAAATCTGACTCTTTTATGGTCATCTTTAGGGGCACAATTGTTTTTGAGCAGCCTTGCCTCATTAAATACAACATCTCGGCTGCGTATTACCTTCTAGAGTTGAGGTAGCCAAATCTTGTAGCCCATTTCACCTTCATCTCCATAACCCATGAAGATTCCTTTCATAGACTTTGCATCTAACTTGCTTCTCAACTCAGGCCTCATATGCACAAAAGCATCACAACCAAAGTTGCATAGGTGGTCATATGAAGCTGGTTTGCCAGACCAAACCTCTTCTGGAATGCCATCTTTTAAGGACATATGAAGGGATCGATTGCAAACATGAACTGCAGTTTTCAAAGCCTCTCCCCAAAATCCATGATGGAGATTTTTTGTGGACAACATGCATCTTACCCTCTCACATAAGGTCCTATTATACCTTTCAGCCACACCGTTGGAAGAGGGGCTGTATGGGATTATTAGCTCCCTCTTAATACCAAGATTTTCACAAAATCTATTGAATTCAGCACTTGTAAACTCACTCCCATTATCTGTACGTAAGAAAGACACTTGCATATGGACCCATGCTACGATCAAGGCATCATGTATTTGTATATTGTACATGGGATTTCCGTCTGAGAAAGCCCTTATTCCACATAGTGCAAGGTCGATACCTGCATGTGATATACAAAGCCAATCCAGAGTACATTGTCCTTCTGCTGCAACTCACTAACAAGCTTCACAGAGAGTCCTTCATAGTCCTCCAATTTCAGCTTTCTACCTGTTTGGCTGATCACAAATGCATGAAATTTCTTAGATGCAGCAAAGGCTTCATCTTTAGATTTTAACAAATATACCCAAAGCTTCTTGGAGTAGTCATCAACAAAAGAAACAAAGTAAAGAGCACCCCCATAGATTTTGTGGGCATGCTACAAACAAAAATCAAGTTTTGAGCCTTTAACATCAAACTTGTCCAAATCACATAGTTTATCAAAGCCTTTTTGGCTCATGTGGCCAGGTTCTTTATGCCATAATTCCATATGTGAATGGATTTCAGCCAAAGCAATAAACTTGCTCAACAAGGCTTTACCATGCAAGCAATAAAGAGTCCCTTTCTTTGTACCTTTAACAATCAGCCTAGAGCCTTTGATAAGCTTCCATGACCCTTTCTCAAAGAGGGTACTATATCCATGTATATCCATTTGCCCAACAGAAAATGAGCTTTTCTTGATGCTTGGTACATACCTTATATCATGCAAAACCAGCTCATTAGTACCATCCACAATGAGATGCAGTGTGCCAATACCTTCAATAGAACAAGCATGGTTATTTCCAAGATATATATGTCCATGGCTGCCTACATGAAAGATAGTAAAACACTTAATAGGAGTAACATGGAACGATGCACCTTGATCCACAATCAAGGCCTATTCAAGAAATTTGGGAATTATTCAAGTCCCATTTTTATTGCTTACTATGTTAAATTCTTACATTAGATCCCAACCTTGATATCCCATTTATAATAAAAGTATCCTTAATATTAAAGTATCAATCTAATATAATCCAATCAAGAGATACTAACATGTTGTAGGTTGTGAATGAGTCAAAATGTAAAACATTGGAACACAAAGAACTGTCTCAAAATCCTGTGTAATTCCCATTTTTCGTGAATAGGTCTTAATCCATGTTTGTGACAAAGCATCATTCACAGTAAGCAAGACATCAATCAGATTCCTCTTTGTGACCTGCATATTTTTTGCATGAATATTAACAGAAGCATCAATAACTTTGGCATAATCTACTTCCATAGTAGCGCAAAGTATATCTATTGGGCTATTCGACCAATGTTTTCCATGAATCAAGTAAGGCCACCAACAAAAAGATGGCCTTAAGCTTATCATCAAATGCAGGTAATCCGGAGTCATGCAATGGTGAAAGAGAACCTGGAAAAGAAGATAAGTGCTCATCTGCACTTTTTGACTCATCAAGCTTCATACACACTAGCTTACGCATAAGATGCACTTGATTTACAGGCGTGGTATTTTCATAAGTGGCTTTGAGCTTCTCCCATACCTCAAAAGAAGTTGTAAGACCTCTCAAATCCATTAAAATTTCATATGATACAACCATCTTGATGTAAGTGATGGTCTTCTTGTTTAGGTGCATCCATGTTGCATTTGTCATATCTTCAAACATAGTGTAATAATTCGCGAATTTTTTGCTAGAAATAAAATTCATTTAATTTGCATCGCGAATTAATTTGTTTGGCACGAATATTATTCAGCTTGGTGAATATCTGATGTTTTTCATTATTGTCAATTTAGGATTAAGAATGTTTGATGTTGTAACTTGTTATGAAAGTATTTTGTTAAGTAATAGGCTATCAGTCAATAAAATTCATGAATCTTACATGGGATTGATTGATATATATATATATATATATATATATATATATATATATATAGGTCAATAAAATTCATGAATCTTACATGGGATTGATTGATATATATATATATATATATATATATATATATATATATATATATATATATATATATATATATATATATATATATATATATATATATATATATATATATATATATATATATATATATATATATATATATATATATATATATAAAATAAAAAAAAAAGTAAAAAAATAAAAATCTCTCCAAATGGATAAAATTCCCGAATTTTATTTTTGGTCTAAACGTACTAAATAAATTAAACGAATAATTCTCGAATTAATTCTCACGAATTAATTCTCTCGTTCATACTATGTCTTCAAGCTTGACTTTCTCAAGAGCCCCTTCACACTCTTTGAGAAAGAGGATGCCCAACATTCTCTCTTTCCACAAATCAAAGCTGCGACCTTCAAATCTCTTGATCTCAAACAAGCTTTTGACATGAGAGAAGGTAGAAGCCCTGTTTGCACATAGAGAGCTTCAATATTTCACCCAAAATAAAGGGTAAAATTCATCTGTTGTCCTGTGTGCAATCACCTGACAAGACTATAGCTCAGAAATTAAGCCCAGAAACTGCTCAAAACTTGCAAACATCAATTTCTAAAATTTTTTGCAAAAAATTTTAGAAAATTCCAGCAAGCTGTAATTGCATCAAAAACAACAAATTTCTTGTTTTTCAACCAAAAAAGGAATACATAGATTCAAAACCGAGTCAGTGGGTGCTTGTTTTCACAAAAGCCCCAACTTTTGCAGCAATATGACCTGTAAAATCAGAGAAATGACCTGTTGTAATAAATTTCCAGCAAGTATGCACTTCCTCAATCTTTTTACATGTTCTCCCACTTGAAATGAGAGAGAATTTCTTCAACAAAGGACTTGTAGATGAAAAATCAGCAATGTGGATGCTGAAATTGACCTATGGGGATACAAAAAGAACAATAAAAGAGATTCTTCGCGATAAAACTCTTTAGAAAACCCAAAATTTGCTTTAGCTTTGCTGTGGGCTGAAGTAATCCTCCAAAAACAACACTTTTATCGCGAAAAAAGAAGGTTTTTCGTGATTACATTCTCTAAAATGGAAGAAAAAGCCTTCAACTTAACATAAGCTGAAGTAGAAAAGCACTTGGAGCAACTTTGTCGTGATGCAACAACTTAAAACTCTGATACCAGTTGAAAGAAGCCGCAGAGAGCTATGTGGTGGTGTGCTTGATTGCTCCAAACACCAAGGGAACGGACTGCATGAGGAGAGAGAAAGTAGAGAGAGATCCGCATAAAAATTTGGAGAAGAAGATGCAGAAGCTCAAATTGAAGAAGTCCCAATCAAGTTATGAGAGATTTGGGATCAAGTCTTATTGATAAGTGACTTTTAGGTCATTTGGGCATGTTCACATATTGCCAATGACCAAAGGTCATAAAAATAATGTAAATGCCTATAACTATAACTGCACAATTTAGGGTCCAAAAAATATAACAAAAATATGTTTGGAAAGCTCTCGAAGAGAGCTTTCACATGGAAGGGTCAAAATATACAAAAGTAGAGCTTTTAAGATATTATAAAAGAAATGTTTTGATAAAAATTAGAGCTTTTAAAATTGAGGTTTTCAATAACTAAGAAATTTACTTTTCATAATTAAAAAGAAGTTTTTCCCTTAAAAAATCTGCTTTTCATGAATAAAGCAGGCTTTCCACCCAAAAACTTAAATAAACTCCATGGCTTCTTCAATAATATAAAACCTCTATGGTGTGATCAACTTGGAGAGGCAATTCTCAATCTCAGCCTCAGATTTTCAGCCTTAAGCCTCAAGCACTTTTGGTGGATATAGTCTTTAACCTCTTTTGAGGGGACTTTTGTTGCATTTCAACTTGAGCTCATGGAGCTTATATAACTTTAAGTTTTGTACGTGAACCAAGCTTTGTTCTCTAATTTTATTCAACTTATTCTCTAGTGTGTGGTGTCATCTCTTGTTTATTCTATGATACTTTTTTGCACTAAAGGAAGTAAAGAGTAAAATGATTTTAAGAACTATTATTTTGAGGGAGTTTTGCCACAAAAACCAAAAGGAGAATGAGGAGAAAAAGCCTTACAATGTTTGGGTAAGATACATTGCAATGTCATAGAATGTTTCATGGTACATCCATGCAAGGAATGTGAAGAAGATAATAACTTCAAGGTCAAAGAATCTACAAATGTGGAAGAGAAATCAAAATCTACAGCAGAAACAAAATCAAAATCCACAAGAAGATTAGAGGATGTTGTAAACATTAAGATGATTGCTTTTTGAAGGCTACCTAAGTTCAATTCAATTGGAACAAATTTACAACTATCGGATTAGCCATAAGTCCAAGCTTGTTAAACTTTTTCTAAATATGCATGTGACTTGCGAAAGAGTGTCAGAGAGTTTTTTCTGAATATGCATGTAACTTACGAAGGAATGAAGTGTACCTTCTCAACGCTAATTGATCCAATCTCTAATTTTTCAACTTTTCCCACTTCTTGTGCAACAAATATTATTTTGTGTGGTTCTATCTCTTTGCTTTTTAAGATCTTGGATGAGCAAAATCCGCATGTATTTTGAACTCACATAGGAATATTTGAACTTTTTAGTCATTGAAGCTTCTAAGGAAGTTATTTCGCTTGTTCATTTGATGAGTGACTTTGAATTGCTTGGTAACAAATATAACACCTGTCCTTTTTTTGTGATAGATAGAGTGGATTATGTGTTGCTAAATATATCATATTTCATACAAGTGTGCACATATTGATGTGAGGTTCTATATGTTATTAGTCATGACAAGCACTTGATGATGACTTGGTCTCATTGGTCAATATCATAGTTGGAAAAAGTCTCGACTCAAACCCCTTGGAGTGGTACGTACCGAACGTACCGTACCATATGCGTATGGTACTTGTTCAGATGAAGTTTGTTATTTGAACCATCCCATGCATTCTTTGAAGCCTTACATACAAAGCTCCATAGTACATTGATGCATACAATTGCATAGATACATATAGTACATAAGATACAACGTGCACATAACACACATCGATAAATATACATTACATACATAGACGCATGTACATATACATATTAGTTACTTGTAAACACATACATATTATCTCATACATACATACATAGTAGTAAATTGCATACATACATACACACATAGACACATATATATATATATATATATATATATATATATATATATATATATATATATATATATATATATATATATATATATATATATATATATATATATATATATATATATATATAAACGTACCGTACCGTACCAAACCTCCTCGCCACGTAATATATATATATATATATATATATATATATATATATATATATATATATATATATATATATATATATATATATATATATATATATATATATATATATATATATATATATATATATATATATATATAAACGTACCGTACCGTACCAAACCTCCTCGCCACGTACTGTACACGAACCGTTCACGTACCGTACCAAACGTACCGAACCACCTTGGTCAATATCAATACTCATGAAAAACTTAGACTTGTCAAGGCAGGGTTGGAATTTTTTGTAGATGGTGGGAGTTGGACAAGACCAAAGATTTCCACTATCTGGTAGGTCTTTTGAGACTGTCGTTTGTAATTTATGTATAGTATTTTTGGTTATTTTATTGGGCATGCACATGCATTTTCTCATGAGCTAATTTTTTACGACTTTGGATTACTTAAAATATTTCAAAGGCTTTCACTTTTAAACTTTGTCCCATTGGCTGAAAGTAGCCCGTTCAATAAAAGTATGTCTTAAGGCTTAATGCAACAACTCAAATTGGGGTGTTTTAGGCCATAGTACACCTAATTCCAGTTCATGTGTGTGCCATTTCATTGTGCCTGCCCACAATTCTTGCTGATGTGCGAGGTTGCCCATCAGAGTTTTAGGTGTGCTCTTTTATTGAGTTGGGTGTGGAGGGGCAGCAATTTCCTGTGTGATTCCATGATAGATTTTAGAAATATAACGCTACACCAACTGGTTTTCTAGTTTAAGCAGCTTAGGAGTAGATATAGGATCTGTAGTGTATGCTACTTAAGTGTGGTTTTTGAGTAGTATGTCCTTCATCTGTGCAAAAACTTTAAATGAGATTAAATGATACTTTATTTAATGCATATAAATAAATCCGCAATGAGGTTTAACATCATATATTTTAAAGTTCTATTACAATGGAGGCTCTTCTTTCATGTACCTTATCTCAAACTGACCATAGATAGTATGGATGAGTCAAATTTTTCTTCCAGCGTACTAAAACCGGTATGTCTCTGGACTCAACCTTTGATTTGTAGGTAATTGCTGTTTGTTACTGAGTGCCAACTGATATGTTGGTTAGTGAAAGGTAAATTGCTGTCTGTTTGGAACCAGAGTCAGTCTCTTTATTTCAATTGTGAACAATAAACAGAAAGATTGATCTCAGCAATCAAGTAGTGTATCTGTCAGACATGGCATTTGCAAATCAACGAATTTGATTGATTTCATTCATTATGAGTGGACGTTTGATCTCAGCAATCAAGTAATGTATCTGTCAGACATGACATATGCAAATCAACAAATTTGAGCGATTTCATTCATTATCAGTGGACTTTGAACTTGACATATGCGATTCAACAAATTTGGGCGATTTCATTCATTATCAGTGGACTTTGAACTTTTACTGGGAAGCTCTTGAGTATATGCTCAATGAATGCTGCAGGTACTCTGTCGGGTCCGATTCAACGAAGGTTTTCATCCCAATCAACCCGTCTGTTCCTATGGAGTTCCAATAAGCCATCACCTTTGAAGATTCTGCCAGCATTTTTGTGTTTGCGGCATCATTTTTCTGGTGAGTGGTTTATTGAGAAAGTCTCATGCATCATGAGGGAGTGTTCCAGTTGGGTTTCATTGACTTATTCAGAGTGTTTTAGTCACAGAGTCTTATGCATGATAAATGACTGTCAAATTTGGGATTTTTCATGAAAACACTGACATTTTAAAGCTGCATTTGTTGTTGCTTTAGGTGTTTTTTCTGCTCTTTGCACATGGGTTTTCAATTTTATTTTACTTCTCCCCCCTTTTTCTTGTGATTTCCACTTTTTCCAAAGTAAAGACAGTAGGATTCTTTTTGTTATCTTGTCATTTTTTAATAATGATCATGTGCTTGATTACTTCATTTTGTGAAGTATTATGCAATGTGGCTAGAAGTCCTTAATTATTTCACTTTCACAAAGTATTATGCAATGTGGCTAGAAGTCCTTAATTATTTCACTTTCACAAAGTCCTACATGATGTTGATAGAAGCTCTTATTATTGCTTTGCATGCTTGTTTGTGTGCTTTGTGTGTTTCAAAGGGTAGTTTTCAATTTATTTCATTTAGAGATTTTCACTCACTTCCCCCCTTCCCTACCTTTTGTCGTTATCTTTTTTCTCTCTTTTCTATGTAATTGTATTTTGTCTTGACTCTTGAGACCCCAATCAATTGAGGAAATGCTTTAGATAAACTTGCTACCATAAATTATTATCAATGTCTGTTGATAATTATATTATCAATGTATGTGAAAGAAACTGAGTTCGCGAAGCTTCTTGTGAGTTCATGCTTATGGTGTGTGCGTTTTGTGGGGTGAGTATGTGAGCATATATTCATTCTGTGTTCTATACCTACTATTGGGCACTGATGATGCTAGTAGGGATGCCATCGTATTGAGTCGATACTATGCATAATGGAGCTGATCTGCAGTATAGTCTTGTGGTTGACTACCATGAGCTTATAATTGCACTTTCATTTTGCGGTTTACCTGGATTCATTCTGGTATACATCAATGTATGTTGACAATTATATGCCTATATAAAAAAAAGTATTGTAAATCATTATGGCATATGTTCTCCTAGTATATTGGAGTTTTTCTTTTGCCACAAATTAGTGGCTCGATGAATGCATTGTAGTTTTATAGGAAGCTCCTCTAACATTTGCTAGTCTTTTTTTACAAGCATGTCATATTTACCATGCATTGTTAGTGAATAATAGCCCAAGATAGAGTAATAGTAACAAATATGAGAGAACATACATCATAGACTCGAGAGGATATTCAAGTAAAGGTCATATTCTCCGATTATGAAATATGTGTACAAGATGATGATATGTTCCTAAGCAAATCATAGAATAACATTGAAATACTCACAACCCATCAATACCAAAGAGAGCTTATGAGGATAGGGATCAGGCATGAAGAGATTAGGTAAGATCTCCAAAGCAAATCTCTATCACAATAATAGAGAGACCTCCAAGTGTATGAGCGTACACAATTCCAAGGCATCCATGTGCAATAATATGACCTCCACCACCTCCAAGGTAAGCACGTCCTCCAAGAGAAGCAAGCGTAGCATAAGAGATGCTAGTGTGTGAGATAAGTAAGTGATCAGCCCATGTCCTTATATAGGAAATCCCAGCCCACGAAAATCTGAGATAAAGCAGCTTTGACATAGTACTTCAAGCAACGTGATTATCTCACATACCACTTTTTGACCATTTTGACAATGTTTGGGAAATGGTTGACCTTTTGACCTTTCCTAACTAAAAAGATTGTTCATGATTATATACAATGAATGGTGTGTAAAATCCTAAAATGATATAAATTTGAATTCTAATGAAGCTCAAATGTCAAATTCTTAACAATGCCTCCCCCCTTCCCTCGAATTCTGATTTGGTTTGAAGAAGAAAAGAAAAAAACTACAAAAATCCTTCTTCTTTTGTCTTCTCTTTCTCACAATTTTTGTATGAAATGAATGTCCCCACTTGTAGATTCTTCAAGGATCTCCCCACATTTAGATTCTTCAAGGTGTGTTGAAGTATGAGTCTTCTTCTTTGATCCAAAGTCCAAAAATGTAGGCAAAATATGAAATTGCTATTCCATAGATACTAGACCGATGCATGAAAAACTTGATAAAGATTCTTTCATCTCTAATGTTCAAGTGGGATTGAACATGAAATTCACATTCTACTAACTTTTGAATTAAGAAATCTTCACAAGTTTCTAGCTTTTGACAAGATTTGCAAATAGAACTTCTCCACCATCCTCTCAAGAAGATATCATCGTACCTACCACGTAGGACAAACTTGAAAAAGAATCGTGGATGACTTTTTATCAAAAATATCGTAGATTGGATATCTTTTGCATCTTCTTGATCGTCAAATGTACCAGTCTTTTCTAACAAAAAGCTGAAACAGATATCATCAATAGATATGTCACAAAGACGAAGTATATTCTTTCTTTCCATTCCTTGAAGAAGATTGGGAAGCAAACTATGAGTTTTGTGCAATTGAGGAACAGAGAGAAGGAACAAGTGCAAGTGAATCATGTGTAACAAGTTTGGTACTATTAGATGTGTAAGAACTCTCTTAAAAAAGAAGTTTCAAGATCCACATTACTCACATTTATATGATAAACAAAAGAAAAATCAACCATAAGATGTGTACATTCATGACAAGTAGTAGACAAAGATTTTTCTTGAACACTCACAGATGTTGTACAAGTTTTTTGAGTATGATGCATATTGAGGACAAACAAATTATTTTTAAATACTTTGAAAAACATCACTTCATATCCTTATTAGACACAATGGACTCACTTATGTTAAATACAATACTCAAATGTCATTTCAACAATGCAAATATAGACAATAAGTTTGGGGAAACATCATGCACAAACTTGTTGGAATTCCCTTCCACTTTGAGTAGTAAGAACTATTGTTCCCATGCCTTTCACAAGAAGAGTCTTGTTATTAGCACTAGAAACCAAACATTTGGTTTACTAGATGAAATAAACTAGAACAAGCTAAGATCCGAATTCATGTGCTTTGATGCACCACAACCAAACAACATTCCTTAGAATTTTCAGTCTTCAAGAACTACGGAGACACATAGTCTATGGCGTTTGATGTCTCAGCTTGTTTATCAAATTTTTGATAATCATCTCTTGCATTGTCAGAAGCTCTCGCTAGTTTAAGTCTTCACTCGTTTATGTGATGACCAGGTTTCATACAACAGAAACAATTTCCCTTCTTACAAGTCTTTTTCTTTTTTTTTTTTCTTGAATTCTTAGGATCATCATCATCATTAGAATCTTCATGATGATCTTTGCTAGATCTAGAGTTAGAAGGTGATGCATAACTAGAATTCTTTTTGGATTTGGAGCTACTCTTATTCTTCTCTTTACCTTTGCCCTTTGCTCTTGTGATTCTAGATTTGTCTAGACTATTCTCTTGAAACAAAAAATTTTGCAACTTTCTAAATGTGAACACTATCAATGATAGAGAAAGTAGTAAGGAAAGACATGTAAGACCGAGGCAAAGGATTTAGAGTGATGGTCAAAAGCTCGTCATCCTCTATAAATACATCAATGTTAGCAAATTGATCTTGAATTCTAGTTGGATGTGCTTGGGCATAGCTTCCTTCTTCCATCCTCAAATTGTGTAACAGACACTCCAAGTAATGCTTTCTTGCAATGTTCTGAGAATAAAACAATTCTGCTAACCTATCCCAAGCTTCTTTAGATGTCTTACAAGGTCTAAGATGAGGTGTACCATATAATAGATTTAGTATGAGTGGAAATATGATTGACGTATGAAAAATCTATGATGCAAGTGATGTGCGTGCATTACACATGCACAAATATGAGTATATATATGTATGTATATATGCATGCATGCATGTTTGTAAATTGTGTGTGTGTATGTATTGGATACATAATTTTTTGGTACTTAATAGATGTTTGTTAATTTCAAATGTGGAATCCCCTAATTTTGACATTTGAACTCAACAAACAAATGTATGTATGTGTGCATTCATGATACAATATTCCATACTTAATAATTATGTTGATTTTGAAATTTGGATGTGTAGTTTCCCATTTCGATACTAGTCTTCCCCAATGCAAAGGAGTCTTGGATGGGTGCTTGTAGTTATGTGTCCATCGAAGTGTCAATGTTCGAGCCGTGGAAGTGGCCAACCTCCTTAAGTGGGCCTATAAATAGGACCCTTAGGCTCATTTTCCTCGTATGAGGCACTTGGACTCTTGGCCTTCGTTGAAGTTATCTGAAAACCCATTTTGGTGTGGCTGCGGTGGTATCATGAACAAGATGCCCGTTTGCAATATGCCCAGATACTATCGTGATAGACATGCAATTCAGCATTTTTTAGGGTTTGTCAAATTTTGAGTATTTCAAGCCTAATTTATGGGATTTTGATTGGGTATTGGAGCTTTTTGGAAGACTAAAGCAAGAATACCAATATAGAATGAAGCTTGGGAGTGAGCGTCCTTTTTGGAAGACTAAAGCAAGAATACCAATATAGAATGAAGCTTGGGAGTGAGCGTCCTGGGCATTCGAGCAATATCAAGCATGCTTGACTTAAGGTTGGAAGATCTCTTAATCCCCTCAGTCAATTTTTAGCTTAGGCTAAGTGTGCTTAATGACATTGATTGATTAGGGCTACGATAGGCACAAATCAAGTTCAAGAAACCCTAATTTCTCAAGGTCAAGGGTAGTTAAAGCAAAGTTGTGGAAAGCCCTAAGTGAAAGGACATAAATTGATTGAGTAATCATCAAATTACATTACAACGCAAGTATTCTCGATGGTGCAATTCTTAAAAACAAGGTTTTACATAAAAAAGAACTAAAAAGGAACAAGTGATTGATTCGAAGAACATTGCAATGTGGTTGTATTTGGACATTGGGCAAGTAGTTGGGTCATATGAACCTTAGATCATGTAGACACCTATGAATAGATAGACAAAGCATCATATCCTCTCAGGCTAGTGTCAACCATAGAGCTAGTTCGTGGGCTCAACAATTGAGTGACTATCCGTACGTGTTGAGCTCAAAGACAAGTGATAGAGAGATGTTTTTTAGCATGGAGAGACCCATTGGAAGTTAAGGGCTATCTTACTTACAAACCCGAGAAGGTCCTTACAAGACTCAGTTGGAATATATCCAAACCAACCGCTTAGATGCTGGCATCTATGAGGATGGTTTGAAGCGATCAGTTGTCCAACTCAAAAATCCAGATCAACCCTTTGGAATTGAGCAGTGTGTTGTCAAATTCGAAGAGGGATCCTACATAGATAAGCAAGGAACCATGTATTTGGTAACCAACTTACCAGATAGGACGAATGAGTTTGCAACAATCATCCTCGAGTTGGAGTTAGGAGAATTGGACCGAGAGAACTTGAGAAGAGAGCTTAGAACACCTACAGGTAAGTCGATCTTGTCAAGGATGATCACAGCAGAATGGATCTCTCAGGACAAGAAGAGCATAGAACTCTTTGTGAACAAAGAGACTGATGAAGCTTTTTGGAGCTTTTTGCGATCTTGCCGCCGAATTCAAGCAAGTATTGAGAGTGATGATATGTTTACTCAGTACCAGACTTTTGGGCTTACATTGACAAATGAAAGAGGCCGCGGAGAGCTACGTCGTGGTGTTCTCGGTTGCTCCAAACACCAAGGGAGTGGGCTGCTGTGTGAGGAGAGAGAAAGTAGAGAGAGAAACCTGCGCAGAAATTTGGAGAAGAAGATGGAGAAGCTGAAGTTGAAGAAGTCCCAATCAAGTTATGAGAGATTTGGGACCAAGTCTTATTGATAAGTGACTTTTAGGTCATTTGGGCATGTTCACACATGGCCAATGACCAAAAGTCATAAAAATAATGTAAATGCCTATAACTCCCCAATTTGGGGTCCAAAAAATACAACAAAAATATGTCTGGAAAGCTCTCGAAGAGAGCTTTCACATGGAAGGGTCAAAATATACAAAAGGAGAGTCCTTGGGGCCTTTATCCCCAACAACCTCCCACTTAAAGGACCAAGGAGGCTCCTTTAAGCTAAGTAACTCCCACCATCTGTATACATAGCTGATGTTGTGCCTTGGGTAGACACTTCGTGAGAGCATCTGCAGGATTCTGTGAAGTATTGACCTTGATCAAAGTGATCAGGCCATCCTTTAACACCTCTCTGATGAAGTGGTATCTCACATCAATATGCTTTGTGCGAGCATGAAACATGGCATTCTTTGCCAAACATATGGCACTCTGGCTATCGCATCCAAGAAGAGGTGCCTTTTCAAGCATCCCAAACTCACTGCAGAGCCGAGCTAACCAAATGGCTTCTTTGGAAGCCTCTGTGGCTGAAATATATTCAGCCTCTGTAGTAGATAGTGCAACTATCCTCTGAAGTCTAGAGCACCATGAAATAGCTCCACCTGCAAGGATGTATACATAGCCACTTGTGGACTTGCGTGTGTCCACATCACCTGCCATGTCTGAATCACAAAATCCTTTTAACTCCAATGGACCCTTTCCATAACATAAGCATTTACTTTTGGTCCCTTTCAAATATCTCAAGATAGATTTGACTGCCTCCCAATGAGCTCTACCAGGATTAGCCATGAACCTGCTAACAACTCCCACTGCATGAGCAATGTCTGGCCGATTGGCAACCATAGCATACATAAGTGAACCACAAGCTGATGCATATGGAACACTCTTCATGTAACTGGCTGCATCATCATTTTTGGGACAGTCATCCTTGGAAAGCTTAACATGTGGCTGCAATGGCACTCCAAGAGGCTTAGCATCAGCCACATTAAATCTGTCCAGCACTTTTTCAATGTACTTTTCTTGGGATACCTGCAAAGTATGCTGCTGTCTATCCCTTTTTATACGCATACCAAGAATATGCTCAGCTTCCCCAAGGTCTTTCATTGCGAATGCAGAGTTCAGCTGCTGTTTTAGAGCATTCAGAGTGCTCTTTTTCTTCCCAGCCAGCAGCATATCATCTACATACAGTACAAGAATAATTGGGCTGCCGTCTTCATCCTTTTTCGTGTACAAACAATGATCTGCATGGCTTCTTTTAAACCCATGTTTGAGCATAAATGCATCAAACTTCTTATACCATTGTCTGGGGGCCTGTTTCAGCCCATACAAGCTCCTTTTCAGTTTGCATACCAGATGCTCTTTTCCAGGAATGGCATATCCTTCTGGCTGTTTCATGTACAGCTCTTCATCTAAATCACCATGCAAAAAGGCTGTTTTAACATCCATTTGGAATAATTCCAAATCCAAGGCAGCTGTGAGAGCAAACAACACACGTAAAGTGGTCATTTTCACCACTGGAGAGAACACTTCTTGGAAATCAATGCCCTCTTTTTGGGCATATCCCTTAGCAACCAGCCTTGCCTTATACTTGGGTTTGCCATCAACAGTTTTGATTTTGTACACCCACTTGTTTGGAATGGCTTTCCTTCCTTTGGGTAACTCAACCAAATCCCAAGTATCATTTGCATGCAAGGCCTTTATCTCTTCCTTTATGGCTAACTCCCACTTCTTCTTGTGCTCACATAGCTTTGCCTCTTTATAAGTAAGAGGCTCACCCTCATCTGATAACATAATATAATGTATAGAGGGATCATATCTATTCACTCGCCTCCTAGGACGTATAGATCTTCTTACCCAATGATCAACATTACCAGGCAATGGATCTACATCAGGAGGTACATTAACTTCTTCATTGTTAACAGGCTGTTGTACATCATTTCCAGCTCTGTTTTCAGCATGAATAGGTGGCTGCATATGCCCTTCAGGAGCATCATTTTGCTGTCCAGCATCATCTGGCTCAATAACCACGGGCTCATTGTCATTTCCAGCCATATGTGGTGCATCCCGAGGGTCCATATCAGATTTAACTGGTGGCTGTACATGCTGAAATTTGACTCTTTTATGGTCATCTTTAGAGGCACAATTGTTTTTGAGCAGCCTTGCCTCATTAAATACAACATCTCGGCTGCGTATTACCTTCTTGAGTTGAGGTAGCCAAATCCTGTAGCCCATTTCACCTTCATCTCCATAACCCATGAAGATTCCTTTCATGGACTTTGCATCTAACTTGCTTCTCAACTCAGGCCTTATATGCACAAAAGCATCGCAACCAAAGATGCGTAGGTGGTCATATGAAGCTGGTTTGCCAGACCAAACCTCTTCTGGAATGCCACCTTTTAAGGACATATGAGGGGATCGATTGCAAACATGAACTGCAGTTTTCAAAGCCTCTCCCCAAAATCCATGAGGGAGATTAGCTGTGGACAGCATGCATCATACCCTCTCACATAAAGTCCTATTATACCTTTCAGCCACACCGTTGGAAGAGGGGCTGTATGGGACTGTTAGCTCCCTCTTAATACCAAGATTTTCACAAAATCTATTGAATTCAGCACTTGTAAACTCACCCCCATTATCTGTACGTAAGCATTTCAGCTTTCTACCTGTTTGAGTGGTCACAAATGCATGAAATTTCTTAAATGCAGCAAAGGCTTCATCTTTAGATTTTAACAAATATACCCAAAGCTTCCTAGAGTAATCATCTACAAAAGAAACAAAGTAAAGAGCACCCCCCATAGATTTTGTGGGCATGCTACAAACATCAGAATGAACAAGATCAAGCACATTAGACTTACGAGAGACACCAGAGTAGTAAGAATTCTTTACTTGCTTACCATATTGGCATTCATTACAAAAATCAAGTTTTGAGCCTTTAGCATCAAACTTGTCCAAATTACATAGTTTATCAAGGCCTTTTTGACTCATGTGACCAAGCCTTTTATGCCATAATTCCATATGTGAATGGATTTCAGCCAAAGCAATAAACTTGCCCAGCAAGGCTGTACCATGCAAGCAATAAAGAGTCCCTTTCTTTGTACCTTTAACAATCAGCCTAGAGCCTTTGATAAGCTTCCATGACCCCTTCTCAAAGAGGGTACTATATCCATACATATCCATTTGCCCAACAGACAATAAGCTTTTCTTGATGCTTGGTACATACCTTACATCATGCAAAACCAGCTCATTGGTACCATCCACTGTGAGATGCACTGTGCCAATACCTTCAATTGAACAAGCATGGTTATTTCCAAGATATACATGTCCATGGCTGCCTGCATGAAAGGTAGTGAAACACTCCTTAATAGGAGTTACATGAAACGATGCACCTGAATCTACAATCCATGTTTGTGACAAAGCATCATTCACAGTAAGCAAGGCATCAATCAAATCCCTCTTTGTGATCTGCATATCTTGTGCATGAATATTAATAGAAGGATCAATAACTTCAGCATGCTCTGCTTCCATAGTAGCACAAAGTATATCTTCTGCATCTGATAGCTCCTCAATGATGACACTAGAGGCCACATTGGCCTTCTCTTTGTCTTTGTCCTTTGAGGTATCATGTGCTTCATTCTTGGTGTCCTTTTTCTTCCTGTCACCTGTGTTCTTCTTTCTTTCTAGTTCAGCTTTATAGAATCTGCAATCAAGCTTCTTGTGACCTTTCCTACCACATTGATAACAAGTCACTTCAGCCTTGCCTTTGCTTTTGCTCCTGTTCCTCTGTACATTTCCACTTTTCTTTTCTGTTCTTCCTCTAACCACATTGGCTGAACCACTGCCCTCTCCACTAGCTTTCCTCCTGATTTCCTCATTCAAAATAGAACCCCTTACACCATCAAAGGTAAGACTGGGGCTATTCGAAAGTGAAACAACCAATGTTTCCCACGAATCAGGTAAGGTCATCAACAAGAAGATGGCCTTAAGCTTATCATCAAATGGAGGTAATCCAGAGTCTGCAATTGTGAAAGAGTACCTGTAAACAAAGATAAGTGCTCAGCCGCACTTTTTGACTCATCAAGCTGCATACACACTAGCTTACGCATAAGATGCACTTGATTTACAGGCGTGGTATTTTCATAAGTGGCTTTCAGCTTCTCCCATACCTCAAAAGCAGTTGTAAGGCCTTTCAAATCCACTAAGATTTCATCTGATACAGCCATCTTGATGTAAGTGATGGCCTTCTTGTTTAGGTTCATCCATGCTGCATCTGTCATATCTTCAGGCTTGACTTCCTCAAGAGCCCCTTCACAATCTTTAAGAAAGAGGATGCCCAACATTCTCTCTTTCCACAAATCGAAACCATTACCTTCAAATCTCTTGATCTCAAACAAGCTTTTGACATCAGAGGAGGTAGAGGCCATGTTTGCACACTAAGAGCTTCAAAATTTCACCAAAAAAGTAAAATTCACCTGCTGTCCTGTGCGCAATTACCTTAGGAGACTATAGCTGAGAAATTAAGCCCAAAAACTATTCAAAACTTGCAAAAAAACAATTTCTGAAATTTTCTGCAGAAAATTTCAGAAAATTCCAGCAAGCTGTAATTGCATCAAAAACAACAGATTTGTTGTTTTTCAACCGCAAAAGGCATACATAGATGTAAAACCAAGGCAATGGGTGCTTGTTTTCACAAAAGCCCCAATTTTTGCAGCAATATGACCTCTAAAATCAGAGAAATGACCTACTGTAATAAGTTTCCAGCAAGTATGCACTTCCTCAATCTTTGTGCATGTCCTCCCACTTGAAAAATGAGAGAATTTCTGCCACAAAAGACCTGTAGATGAAAAAATCAGCAATGTGGATGTTGAAAAAGACCTGTGGGGATACAAAAAGAAGAATAGAAGAGATTCTTCGCGATGAAACTCTCTAAAAAGCACAAAATTTGCTTCAGCTTTGCTCCGGGCTGAAGTAATCCTCCAAGAACAGCCCTTTTATCGCGAAAAAAGAAGGTTTTTCGCGATGAAATTCTCCCAAATGCAAGAAAACACCTTAAGCTCAACATAGGCTGAAGTAGAAAAACAGTTTGAACAACTTTGTCGCGATGGAACAGCTCAAAGCTCTGATACCAGTTGAAAGAGGCCGCGGAGAGCTACGTCGTGGTGTGCTCGGTTGCTCCAAACGCCAAGGGAGTGGGCTGCTGCATGAGGAGAGAGAAAGTAGAGAGAGAAACCTGCGCAGAAATTTGGAGAAGAAGATGGAGAAGCTGAAGTTGAAGAAGTCCCAATCAAGTTATGAGAGATTTGGGACCAAGTCTTATTGATAAGTGACTTTTAGGTCATTTGGGCATGTTCACACATGGCCAATGACCAAAAGTCATAAAAATAATGTAAATGCCTATAACTCCCCAATTTGGGGTCCAAAAAATACAACAAAAATATGTCTGGAAAGCTCTCGATGAGAGCTTTCACATGGAAGGGTCAAAATATACAAAAGGAGAGTCCTTGGGGCCTTTATCCCCAACAGACAAACACATCCCTAACATGTTTTCAACCATTATGTCTGGAATAATTCAAGAACATCATTTAACTCTTTGATGTAGTCGAGTGAAAGATTGGACTTTGAATCCAATTCCTTGTAAGAATTGCCACACTTTGTAGGAATCTAAGTCTATTAAGATGAGAGCCCCCACAATCGTGGTAAGAAATGACGAGTTAGTTCTACCTAGGAACACTGAAGTAGTAAAGAACACGAAAGTGCAGTGCCATCTCACTTTAGAGGAGCTACTTAAAATTAAACCCGAGTTGTGGAAGCACATAGCAAATCAACTTCCAGAAGTCACTTATTCCCACTCTCAGGCAAGATCTTAAAGGACGGTACAAGAGATACCCATAGATAAGATAGGAGATATGAGCGATGGAGAAGAAGGAAATACTTATTTGCCTATCAGTTAATTAGGGCTACACAACGAAGGCTATTTTAGATTCGAGAGGAGTTGCCATTGCCACCACCTCCTTATGGAAACGATGGGGAAAGCTAGCTCTAAGGCCAACAAGGATGAAATTGCAAATGGCAAATGGACATATTGAGAAACCCTTAGGATTGCTAGAAAGGGATAACTCTCACTACTTTTGCTGCAGAGATTGAACACACATTTGCCATATGTGATTTTGAAAAGAATTATGTCTATGAGATTATTTTAGGTAGGCCATTCACAAGGCAATTACAGATAGTACAAGATTCATAGTATGAAAAATTCGCGAATTTTTCGCTAAAAAAAAATCGTTTATTTCGTTGGTGCACGAATTTTTTGCAAAACTGAGAACTTGACATGACTTATAATATTGAAGTTTAGCCTTTGTCGACGGTCGTTTTTTCGAATTTTGTGCAGCCAGCAGCCGTTCAAGAGTTCACTCCTGATTTCTGAGCATACATACGCGAGAGAGAGAGAGAGAGAGAGAGAGAGAGAGAGAGAGAGAGAGAGAGAGAGAGAGAGAGAGAGAGAGAGAGAGAGAGAGAGAGAGAGAGAGAGAGAGAGAGAGAGAGAGAGAGAGAGAGAGAGAGAGAGAGAGAGAGAGAGAGAGAGAGAGGTTCAGCCCTGAGCCGTCCACGGTCCAACTTCCAAGTTCCATACAGGCTACAACCCATACTCGAGCTCAATACTACAGTCTACATAGTACATCTTCAAATCATACTCCAGCTGCAAGCAACGAGCTCTTCCATTACCTCTACTCTCTAGGCTCTAGCTTTAGCCTTGAAGCCTTCTAGAATCTACATCCATCATTCATCTTTTATCATGGGGAGAGCTCAATCTGACCTTCGTGCTCATGTGAAAATGACAGGCACTGGACCCAACACATGGGAGTGTAAGTATTGCAATGGGATTTATGTTGGCAGTGCTTCACGAATTAAGGCACACTTATTAGGTCTGCGAGGTGGGGGCATTTGAAAATGCCTCTCTGTGCCTCAAAATGTCTTTGAGGACTTGACTGCAAAGATGCAGATGACCCAAGGTGTAGGGAATATGGGTTCACAATCCCATTCAAGTGGTCCTGAAGAATCTGAGATTCAGGTAGATGAAAGCCTTGGAGGGCCTTCAAAAAGAGTTCATACTGATAGTGTGAGCTCTAGTGCATCTCCCATGGCAATACCTCGAGTTCTTGAAACCAATGTCTTTGTGAGAGGTAGCGTGAGAGCCTCCATGCAAAAACAAGCAATGGAAGAAGCTACTAAAGAAATATCAAAATTATTCATCTTGTGTGGCTTACCTTTTAATGTTGCAAACACAACTGCATGGAAGAGGGCTATGAGAGCAGTGAGCCGCATTGGTGCTCCTTGGGAGGGACCCTCGGGGGCTATGCTACACACTAAAGAGTTGAATAGACAAAAGAATGCAGTGGAAACTGAAATGTTATCCTTGCGTGCCACTTGGGAGAAATATGGATGTTCCATACTATGTGATGGGTGGTCCGACATACGTAAGAGAAATGTGTATAACATTCTTGTCTCCTCTTGCAAGGGGACAATGTTCTTGCGTGCCATACCAGCACATGCACCTTGGTCGATTGTCACAGGTGAATTCATTTACTCCCATGTGAAAATAGCCATAGAAGATGTTGGCAGCAAGAATGTCGTGCAAGTGGTCACAGATAATGCATCTAATTGTGTGGCTATGGGACGCATGTTAGAGGATGAATTTCCTAAAATTACATGGACTACTTGTGCTAGCCATAGTCTTGACCTTTTAATGGAAGACATTGGTGCCATGGAATGGGTGAGATCCATCCTTGAGAAGGCTAGATTCATTGTAAGATTTGTGACCTCTCGCCCTAAAGTACAAAACATTTTCCGTGCACATTCAGATCTTGAACTCCAAAATCCCTCTATGACTCGATTTTGTTACATGTTCATAGAGTGCTTCGTGTAAGGAAAGGGCTTCTTCGAACAGTTGTCTCAGAGGAATGGTATCAGTTACCCGTTACAGATCCATTGTATACACGCTTTTCAGCATTGGTTATGGGAGATGATGCCTTTTGGTCAAAGGCAGAGTTACTTATTGGAGCCCTCCAGCCTCTTTATGCAGTGCTTCTTATTGTGGATATGGAGGGGAGTACACTTGGACTTGTATACGAATACATTGGTCGTATACAAGGATGCATCAGGAACATTGTCGGACTCTCAGATATAGAGTGAGTATTTACAATTTTACATTTATAAGTTTGAATATTTTCACATTCATGTTTCAAGTTTGACTCTTCAACTAATGTAATTTCTTCTTATTTTTGTACAATAAAATTTTAGGAAACGTGAGTTATGTGATGCAGTGCAAAGGAGATGGGATTGGTTTCATAAGCCAATCCATGCTATTGCTCATATACTCCATCCATTATGGAGATATGAGGAGCAGAATGTTGATGAGGCCTTAGAAGATAGTTGGATAGAGTATGTGAAGCGTTGGACACATGGAGATCTAGGCCTCCAGTCTCAGTTGGAGAGTGAGCGATTGCAGTTCCGTTGCATGGAATGATACTTTGGGCAACCCACTGCACGATTACGAGAGAACCTGGTTACTCCTATAACTTGGTGGGAGAAATATGGGGTGGGCACTCCTCTATTGGTGAGTAGACTATTTAGTAGTTACTAATAATTTTTGTAACTTATAAGTCTAATTCACAATTTTATTTTGTAATTTTTGTAGAGAAAGTTGGCCTTTCAGATATTATCACAGGATTGTAGCACTGGGCCCGCCGAGCGGAATTGGAGCACATGGGCTCTTTTTCATACAAAAAAGAGAAATAGATTATGTCCTTCACAACTTGAGAAGTTAGTGTACACACACTGCAATCTCAAGTTGTTGGAGAGCAAAGGAAGTCATATTGCACCTCTACAAGTAAGTTTGAATATAATTATATATGCATTATCATTTATGGATACATTTCAAATTGTAAATTACAAATCTTCAATGTATGATGCCACAACTAACGTCTCTTATCCTTAATTGATTGTTTATGTAGGTTAATGTTGACTCGATTGATATTGGACAAATTAAAGATATCCCTCAAATCCCACAAGAAGAGAAGGATATCTTTACCATGTTATTTAAGGAGTCTCAACAATTTGTGAGACAAACACGTAGGAGTGCAAGATCTAGTGGTAGATTAGGTAACTAAAAATTATAATGTTTATCATGATTCATAAATGATTACTTATTTCATTATTAGATAGTTATTAATCCATTTACCATTTGTATATTGCAACAGATCCAGATCAGCCATCTACGAGTTGAAGGCCTTCAAAGTTTGCTTCTCGACGTGGTAGACGAGGACGTGGAGCACATGCACTCCATTCTAGTAGCAGGGAGGACCGAGAGGTGGAGGAAGCTCCACTTGATGATTGGGAGTAGAGATCAGCATCATCTAGCAGCACTGATGATGACGATACAGGAGCTAGACCTTGGAAGTCTAGAGAGGACTATAGAAGTGATACTTCATCATGGGCTAGTTCTTTTGATGAGGATCTTATAGATGATGATGACTCATGAGTCACATGTCCTATAGGCTATGACTCATGACCATTTGGCATTGGCATGTATTGAGATATGTGACACAGACTTCAATACACTTGTGACTTAGTGACACTTGTGACTTGATTTATGATGTATCATTGTATTGACACTTGTGAGTTGTCACTTGACTTATGATGTATTGAGATTCATGATGTATCATGATAGTTTATATCTATTTACTATCATTTATGGTGGATGATGATGATTGTTTGAACTTTGCAGCTTACTTATCTTTAAAAGTTTAATGACATGTCACATGACTTATGATTCATCAAAGCTCACTTATGATTCTAAATTCTAACTTTCTTTAGAAGTTAGTAAGAGTCTTATGTGTTAAATTGTTAATATCAAATAATCAATGTTTGAACTTTGAAGTATGTTTCAACTTTTAAGTTCTTGTAATTACTAGCTATATTAATAATATTATATATTATAAATGACATACATATAGTATTTATATATATATTATAAGAAAATAAAATTCTTTCCAGATGGATAAAATTCCCGAATTTTATTTTTGGTCCAAACGAACTAAACGAATTAAACGAAAAATTCCCGAATTAATTCTTACGGATTAATTCTCTCGTTCGTGCTATGACAAGATTGGAGAACCAATTCCCTGTACTTACAACACTTAGGTGTAACTACCAAAGTCAATTTCAAGGACTACTCCCATAGAGATGTGCCACCCCTGCAATGGAATCTAGTCCATAAAGCAATAGATGAGGTAGAATCGGTGCATTCCATATTCTTCATGGATGAACCAAGATACACACTTATGGATCTGTAAAGTTGTCGCGGAAGAAGAGAAGAGATTAGAAGCCAAAAACTTAGGTGCTAACAAAAACCCTAGAACTATTCAAGACCCTGCCTATGCGCATATGATGCTTCTAGACGAAGAATTTGAACCCTACGGTTGGGCTGAAATCTTAGCCACGATGGACACAACCATAGTTGTTATTGATGTTTTTCTAACTTCTGACTTCTAACTTATGACTTCTGATGTTTGGCCGACCTGTGACGGGTACGGTAAAATGTTTTCGAGATGAGATTTAAAAAAAAATAAAAATTCAAATATATCTATATCATTTTTATCATCTACATGTCTAGCCTCTAAGCAAGATACCAAGATGTATGAATATGTAGGATATATACACTTTATTGATTTATTGATTTATTGATTTATTGATTTATGTTTCATCCACTCTAAATAAGAGGCGGATATCTTCATGAAAGCCCTACCCAAGGAGAAATACATGGAGTATAGAGAAGCATTTGGAATTATAATGCTATAGATCTTTTTCATCTTTCATAATCATCATTGTATATATGCATAGATTTTGTATACAAGCTCATGCTGAGCTTGGGGGAAAGAACTGTGAAAATAGAGCCATTGATGTGGCACTTATAAGACTGCCCATACTTATGTGAAAACTATTTTGAACAATACCATTATCATAGCATGGGCATTGCCACTTAGTTGCCTTGGCTTCTCTCTCTTGTTGAAACCTCTCCATCTATGAGCCCTGCTTAACAATGTAAATGTTGCACACAAACATCCCATACCATCCATTTCTAAGTACATGAAAGGGATTCTATTTCTTGAGATAATTTTTGTCTTAATGGCTTTTGACATTTCAACCATGAAGATCTAAAAGGATTCTTAAAACATAGAGCTTTTCTTGCTCATGTCCAAAAGTAATTCTTTTATTAAATACTTACTTTCAAGGTAAGCTTACACACAATATATGACACATGCACATTGTTTGACTTTTCATAAAGGATACAGCCTTGGATTACTACATGTTAGAAGTGATAGGGAGTAATGATCATTGTTCAAAGATCTACTCCACATTAAAATTGACTTCACAATCATGTTCAGAACCTTGAATATCAAAGATTTGATTATTACACCATATTCATGGGAGATAACAGAGTTTCTGGCATGAGAGATGGAGTCACACTGGTTATACTTTCATTTCTTAAGTTGGCTTTGGAGGCTTGGGAGCTAATACCTATAGCAAAACATGTACAGAATAGAGTAGAAGTCAAATATACCTAAATCTGCAATCGGTCAGTCTTGGGATTGGAAAAATAGGCAAGGTAAAAAACACATATATGAAGAAGACATCAAGAACCCGTCAGTAAAGTCGGGTAAGGGGGATTTTGACGCATCTGAATCCAACCTTGGACACAACAGTAAGAGGGGAACAATGGACACCCCATTGTGATGAAGATGGCTATGAATCTCGGTATTTACGATAGAACCACTCATGTTTGAGATTGTTGTCGAAGAATGTGAGCCTACTACATTTGTACGGACGAAAGCTAGTGATGAGGACGATAAATTCATCATCATGGAACTATTTTGCTCTTCAGAAGAAGAGTACCTCTATTTGGTAGATGCTAGGATTCAAGGACAAGAAGCATGTAAACCTGAGGAGAAGTTAACTATGCCCGACCAATGATGATGGCAAGAGTGAGAAGAAGAAAAGGAAGAAGAAATTACCCGCACAAGAGGAGGAAGAATCCTTGTTTGAAGTGCGAGGTAACTTCAAGAAATATGAAGTAGAAGACAAGAGAATTATGGTAAGAATGCCTAAACGAAAAGCTCTCATAGGAGAAGCATATGATAGTAAGGAGCATACTAAGAAGATAATAATAACGATAGAAGATGGAGAAGAAAGATGCACCTACATAGGACACAACCTGATTGAAGAAGAAGAGAAAGAATTGATAAATATGCTAAGGGAATATAGAGATTTGTTCGCTTGGAACTATAAGGACTTGAAAGGGGTGGATCTAGACAATCTCCATGATCTTAGATGCCAAGCCAACCAAACAAAAGCCTTACACACACAATTGTTACTAACAGGATTCTGACTTCATACTACTGACGAGAATATGACTTATGACGAGTAAGGAAACACGTTTCTGATGTGACCTTAATTTTTTTCAAAAAGAGCTGAAATACATGCATATAGATCACTACTTCATAGTTGTAGAAAATCATTGTAATCAAATCTATAAATTGTAATTTGTAATTGATGCATGATACATCGTGCATCCATAAATTAAAATCATGTATACATAATACATGATACATCATGAATGAATGATTCCATACATTGTTTTTCATGCATGATGCATATATGAATTGAAAGCATTTACATATATAATATAATACATGATGCATCATGATTCATATCCCTTCAATGAGAAATGTAAGGGCCAAGGAACGATTCAGAGTATAGTATATCATACATCATTCATTATTCATCTATATCTCCCCTTCAGACTTTGACATATTCATCTATAGACTATATATCATCATCATATTCCATCCAGTAGAAGAGTACTTCATATTAATATGTACTTCAGACTACAATATATCATCATATTCATAATTCATCATATCATCATCATATTCATACGTACTATACACTATAGGGTGCAGTATGTACATATCAGTACATATTACATTATATCATACATGGATTATACACATGTGAAAGATTTTGAAATGATAAGAACACTGCAATCTACAACATGCTATAGCCAAACATGATATAGTCACATATGTTTAGCATTGCAAAGAGGTAATAGTCTTCTGTTACCTCTAAAGTAGCAACTCTAGCTCTATTTACACGTCTTGAGAATCAAGACTACAGTATACAGTGTGATTTGTGTGTATGTAGGGCCGAGGTTGTAGCTACAACCTACAATGCAGGTTAGATGGGAGCTTTTTTGTGCTCACAAAAGTGAGGCAGCTGCAAATAAAACATGACAACAAGCATTAAAAAAAAATGCATATAGGTTGGGACACTTGCAATGGTCACGTCAGTAATGGATTTCTGATTCCAAGTCAGATCAAGTCAGGTACAAGTCATGAAAAAGGTACCTGACGTGTCAGAATCCAATTATGCTTACGCATAATAATGATAATTATGCAACCAAGATAAAAGAAGAAATAGATTGCTTGATAGAAGTTGGATTCATCCATGAGATTGAGCATACCAAATGGGTATCCCCCATTGTGGTAGTACCCAAAAAGGATGGGAAGTTTCGTGTGCGCTTTAACTTGAAAAAAGTTAAGGCATCCACTATTTGAGATAGTTATATGCTTCCTATCACTAAACACCTATTATAATGAGTAGCAAGGAAGGAAGTTTACAGCTTTCTTATGGATTTTTAGGTTACAATCAAGTAGCAATTGCCCCAAAAGATGAACACAAGATGGTTTTTGCCACTGAATGGGGTATCTTTGCATTTCCCGTGATACCATGTGGGCTAACCAATGCAGCTCCTACGTTTCAAGGTTGATGTGTCAAGTGTTCAAGGACTTCTTAAGGAAGAACTTAGAAGTTTATGTGGATGATGTGTATGATGTGTGTTTTCATTCCCACATCAGACAAATCCAAGTCCCAGAGCTAAGACAGATCTTTGACAAATTTAGAGAATATCAAGTTTGCTTGAACCCATAAAATTATGTTTTCATGGTCAAGCAAGGCAAGATTTTAAGCCATATTGTGTCAAAGAATGGGATTTCAAGAAATGAGGATAAGGTGAGAGCTATAGCAAAATTACCTAGACCAAAGACAGTCAAAGAAGTACAAGCTTTTATGGGTCATTGTGGATACTACCGACGTTTTATCCACATGTATGCTATCATTGCAAAGCCTTTGTATAACCTTGTGACTAACTTCAAGTGGAGTGAAGAATGTGAGACATTTTTCAATGAGCTGAAGAGACGATTGTGCTCAACCAAAATCTTGACAATGTCAAATCGGAATGAGCCATTCCATGCTCATGTGGATGCTTCCAGTTTTGCTGTACAGTGTGTGCTAGCACAACTGACATATGAAGAAAACATTGATCTTCCCATTGCTTTATGCAAGTAGGTAAGTAAATGCAATAGAAAGAAATTATACTACCATCGAACGAGAAGGATTAGGCATGGTTTATGTAGTTAAGAAATTTAGATACTATTTGCTTGCAAATAAGTTTAAATTCTTGACAGATTATCAGGCATTACTCTACCTAGTGAACAAGCCTTGCAATATAGGCAGATTAGTAAAATGGTTTCTCTTGCTAATGGAATATGATTTTGAAGTAGTCGTGAGGAAAGGTAAGACTCTCCTCAGGGAAGATCACCTTTCTAGACTTACTTCAGGAGAATCACCGCAAGGAGTATCAAACAAACTTCCTGATGCTTATTTGCTCAACTTGGAAAGTTGGAAGTAGTACCTAATTGGGCTAAAACACTAGTGCTTATTCTTACATTTGGACCTAAGAATCCGGTGGTTAGAACAAAGGACAAGGAGATTGTCCGTTCTCAAAGATATCATATACTGGAAAGTAGTATACCTATATACAAGCAACAATTCTAGATAGAGAACCCTACACTCTGAAAAGATTAGGTGTGTATTGGCCAACTATGGAAGCAAATGTCTATAGGTTGTTCAAGAATTGTCCAACTTGTATTAACAGACCACCTGTTGAGCATACCACATTATGTCAAGTGTCTTTAAGATGAGATTGGAGCAATCCCTTGGTTAACTTTTCGAGGATGAAGAAATTCCCTCAAGAGATGACTTTAGCGCGACAAAGAAGTCTAGAGAAAGAGGTTCAAGACTACACACTCATTGGAGATAATTTATATAGGCATGGACATGGTGGATATCTCAGATTATGTGTACATGAGAGTGAATACTTTGAAGATCTTAGAGATGCACACAAAGGTGTTTCAAGAGGACACTTTGGACCTGATCGAGTGATCAAGGCCATTTTGTTTTTAGGTCTTTGGTGGATTACCCTTCATATGGATGCACATACCTATATGAAGAGGTGTGACACATTTGAGAGGACTCAATATCCAATTCGCAAAGTTGAGATGCCATTGAGACCCATGATATGAGGACGTGCAATTTCAAAGTGGGGAATGGACTTTGTGGGTCATATTAATCCCCTTGCTAAGAGTTCATATGCCGAATACATCATCATAGCAACATATTATCTTACCAAGTGGGTAGAAGTAAAAGCGATTGGGAAGAAGGATGCTTAGACTACAACTAAATTTTTGTTTGAAAACGTATTCACGAGATACTGGTTGCCTATAGAACTAGTAAGTGATCGTGGAACCCACTTCTTGAATGAACTCATTGAATATTTTTACAAGATTTGATGGTCACTCACAAGGAGTCAGCTCCCTATCACCTCCAAGCAAATGGACAGGTCGAGAGCACCAATAAGATCCTATGCATTGTACTGACAAAGCTCGTAAATAATAAGTGTTTTTATTGGGACAAATAGCTTCATCATGCTATTTGGGCATATCGAGTGGCCCATAAAACGATACTCAATGCCACCCCCTTTCAGATGGTATTTGGCCATAATGTCGTGCTTCCCTTAGACTTCTTGATACCCAAACTCAAGGTTGCACAAGGACATGAATGGACAAGCCATGAGCTATTCTCAAGGATCTTTGACTTAGAAAGATTAAGTTAGACTAGATTGAGAGAAGCTCTAGGCATATACGCGACGAAGAAATGGCAACAAGCCTCTTTTGATGCACATGCGAAGGATAAGGATTGAAAGCTGGAGATTTAGTTTCGGTATACACCTTGAAGCAACATGCATGTAAATTAGAGAAGCGTGGTTATGGACCCATGATCATCAATAGAATCTCAATTAGTGGAGTTGTCCAATTAGCCACTCTAGAAGGAGATATGTTACCAAACTACATCAGTGGATGTCGAGTCAAGCCCTGTCAAGAGCCTTTGACCGAAGAGATGCTAAGTTGACTCAACATGGCTAAGAAACACAAAGAAGAAGAGAGAAGGATACGAGAAGAAGTGCAGGCAGAAGCCTTAGAACGCATTAGTTGAATGAAGCTGAGAAGACAAGGCATAAATCAACGTAGGAATGAAAATCATCATTCTTACTCTGAATCTCATTGCTATCACATGGCTATGTGTCAGGCTAAGAGAAATCCGTCTCTTAATATGATTGATCGATGACCTTTTATTTCAATAGAGCTAGAAAAGGCACGATCTCCAAGACAATCAGAGCATTAATTGTCTGAGGAGCTGCAACTAGTGCTATATGGTATTTCTGTTGTCAAGACATGGATTTGTCGATTAATCCTATTGAGGCTTATCTTGTAGGATTAGGAGTGGAGACCCCTTGCATGGACGGGGTGGAACTTCCAATCTCGATTCGAGATGCTCCTATGACAACAGAAGTGCTAGTATGTCACGATGAAACCTCACAGAGTCTTTCATCTTGGGTGAAGATGGGATCTATGATCATGCAATAAACTTAAACCTAAGAAGTTGACTTGTTCATGCTTTGTTATGCGAACAATGCATTACGGTTGAATTAGAAATTTGCATGGTCATTGATCTACATATTACACATACTCTTAATTCTTCTAAGGCTAATCTTGAAGAGAAAGATACTGTATGTATTCAAAGCTCTTTGATGCAAAAAGACTCAACCATCGAAGAACAAGCTCAAGGGCTGGTGGATCTCCCTTTTTTCCAAAGACTATTGCACAAGCAATATTTTAACCAAGGAGGCGAGCCAAGCAGCACCACAAGATTGATGTATTCAGAAGTTCAACTGGATCTGGCAGAAAAGTTGTTCATGGCATGAGGCGATTTGGGTTTGAAAGAGTGAGCATCCGATTGCCCCATTGGTATTGCCATCTCTACCAAAGGAGCAACTCAGAAAGGCAAGGTGAGAAGTAGCAAAGCAACAAACATCTCCATCATGAAGAATACTCAACATTTGGGTGCCAAAGTAGAGGATGAAGGATGACCACAATGATGGAAAAATTTGGGCGCCTAGGACCTGCTTATGAGCTCAGATCTCTACATATGAGCTCTTAGGGTCTAGTCAGTCACAACCAATCGTCAACCACCAGAAACACTCACGGAAAGCTGTTGTAACTAAATCATCACGTAAACTCTTTCTTAGCACAACTTGGAACTGGGTACCTAGAAAGTCCCATAACCAAGTTAAGTTATCATCGAACATGTATGAACTAAAAAGCCAAACTTGTAATCCCATAAAGGAATTCAAGAGAGTCAAATGTTGTTAACTACCACCCGAACCAACCATGCAATGTACTTGTACACTACTAGGAGCATGCTGAGTTAATGCATTACCCAAGTATGCATCTAGGTTGCACAATAACTCACATCCTCTTTACCTCACACACCCATCGCTCACCCACTCACTAACTTCACACACAGGGCTCAAAGGAGACATGTTGGTATTGTAAAGGGAACAAGGCCTCATCAAGTTTCTTATACAATATGAATATGATTCTTCTTATTCTAGGAGATAGACAAAAGAGCATAATTTACATTGGCAAGCTATTGTTGAATTAGGCCCAACATGTGGACATCAATACCTTGCCCATCTCTAAACTTTGACGGAAAGGCTGGCAGAACTCCAGTAATTGCAAGCCATTACCATCCAAGATCTCCGTGCAGGACAAAGGTTAATCCCCACTCCCATTGGTTCAAGGAATTAGCGGGACCTCTTGGAGATGTGGCCTATATCGGGGAATCATACTGTAAATTCAACAATGTCTAGGGCAAATTCCAGTTCTTCACATGTGAGTTTGAGCAGCTCGAGGACACACTAGAGCTTGAACCTATTTGGCATAGAGCAAGACTGACAAAGTACTTCAGCGAACCACTACCAAAGCCAGATTCATGAGATGCTATTATTTGATCTATACCTTGTAACCGAGTAATGTGAAGGATGTACTTAGCACTTCTGTTATCCCCTCCCTAATGTGCAACAACGAGATGAAAAAGTTCAAGCTCACTTTGAACTTAGTACGAGAGGCACTTAACATGCATTGTATGCATATACCAGCAAAAAGGGGATGCTAGTACCGAACAACATGAAGAATTGGAACATAACGAAGCTCAAGGACATGACAGCTATGACATCAAATATTGCAGTACCACTTCGATTATGGATGCAACATTTTGCTTTCTTGGGACAAGACCGCTTCACTCAACCACATAGCACATATGGTTCAGCCTTTACTTGGTGAAAGCCTCAAATTCACCATTAACCTCCCCATATGGATAATAGAGTAGCTGCACGTGTGACGTAGCTAGTAGCCGTTGGTCTTGCAAACCCATATTAATTCGGCGTTGTGTCATCACAAGCATCATCTATTAATGTCTATCTTATGATTTACCCATTTAAGAGTCGAAAAGCCTTCGCATCCATGAAAAAGGATGAGAGGAGCCATACCATGTGCACAACCATGAGGTGCAACTCTAACTCCAGATATTTCACCGGAAGGAGAACGACAAGTGTGACCTTTTACGATCCGTCTCCCACGCCGCAACACCGATGGTGCATCTTTTGCACAACCAACTGCCCCACTTTTGCCCACCGACTTTGGGTTTCCAGTACCTATCAGCCTCCACGAATTGGGTAATATTGACTTTGATCAACTTCTCCGAGATGTCGATCTAGGATCCGAAACAGAATATGAAGGAGAAGAACAACAACAACAACAAAGGGAAGAAGAGCAACAAGAAGGACAAGAACAAGACCAAGAAGAAGAAGAAGAGGGAGCTCCAACTTACACATATGAACTTCGAAGACTACGACAAACAATGGAAGATGTTCAAGCTAGAGGAAGAATTTGAGTAAGAAGCAGCTGAGTACTCATGAATCAACTCCTAGAGGACGAAGGTCTAGACCAATAGTTCATCGAGTCATTGCGAGTTTTAACGGAGACTTGTGGTATCATTGTTGCCATGGATTACATGTTACAGAGACCCCGAGTCCAATACGATGAAAGACACATCGATGTGAGAAAGAAAGAAAGAAAGAAAGAAAGTGTTTTTACGTCTATTAGGAGGCCGAACTCGGCCTATGAGACAAATCGATGTACATGGGTGTATCTTCTGTCTATCAGAGAAGATAAAAGTGCTGAAAAAGAAACTGGTAAAGATGATACATATCTCCGTGATATGCGTGTGGAGATACCCATGAAAGTGGGGGGGTGTATGGAGTGCGATATCTATGATAGTCTATGTGCAAAGGGGTATTACAACAAGCATGGGAATGCATGTGAAACGACTAACTAGCTCCATCGTGTGCTAGTGGGCGGGTGTAAGATGTGATACATAGGTGGAGGTGGAGTCAAGGCCATCGTGATAGCTGCAGCGGGAGCAGCCATCATCTGGAATTGTCTCTCCTCCATGGCGCGATGGTGACGAGCCTGGATCTTTGCAATCTGATGTCGGTGATGTCTCGGGCCCGATATCCTCTAGCACGGGGTCATCTCCTAGCTCGAGCAGTCTGAGCCTGCTGAAGAGTCACCCCTCTCGGTGTGTGGGCTGAGGGGGGGGAGGGCTGCAGCACGTCGTGGAATAAAGAACTCAGTGAGCTGACTCTGTCTCCCTCCTGTATGGGCTGCTACAGTAGGTTGGAGTAGGGAATCTCTGTGACTCTGTATCTCTAGTAGGAATCGCCCGAGCTGTTGCTGGTCTCTAGAGTCCATGATCTCTCGGAGGGTGGGCTGCCCTGTAAATAGAGTCCCGTATCTAACTCTGATGCCATCATATGCGCTACATCTGCATACAAAGTGCTCCTCATCCTCCATCTCTACTCTGCAAACCCTGCATATCCGCTCCTCTCTGGGAATGTCTGCGGCTCTACCCATCTCAATCTCTAGTCTATGTGATGAGACTCTCAACTGGCCAATCGCTACCCTCGAGTTATGAGGCATGTAAGTGTCCATGTAACATGGCCGCCGGATGAAACCGTCCGCTAGGATGTCTAAGAACTGGTCTCGATAGTGCAATAGTCTCAATCCCATGTGTGGTGTGTGCCATGTCCATGTCTGACTAATGTAGAGCTGCCAAAGATCCTGTCTCAGCACAACATTCCTCTCATGACGAGAGAGGTGGATGTGAGGTGAGTCTGGGTCGTACTGAAAAGGTGGCAATCTGTCCATATCAAGCCCATGACTATCAAACCATACTCTAACCTGATTGTACCAAGCTCTCTCATATCCTGACTCTGATATCTGTATAGATGCCTCAAAAGCTCTGCGTGTGAGTCTGTCTGTAGGGAGCTCCCTCATCCTCGGAATAAAGCAGATAGTCTGGAATAGTGCATCTACTACCATGGGTGGTGCAGCTAGCTCTGCCCTGATGATGTCATGTGGTACCGACTGTTTCCCGCGAAATAGTCACGAGATCATACGTACTTGGGGCCTCTCGATCGCACTCCACTGGGTGACTGTGAGACCTGGGGCCCAAACTGTCGCAGCATACATCATAGCTGGTCGGACTAGTGTGTCAAATAGCCACCCTTTCGTGCGGGGCTCCTTGAAGTGTGCCTGGTGACATCTCCGCTCTAACATGGCTAAATCTGCATATCCTCGTGTGAGTCTATCGGTGGCTGCCTGTCTCATGCCGAAGGGGCCAGGTAAGCTCGTGAATGTGACTCCGAGGTAGACATAGGAAGTGACCACCTCAATCTGTCCACCGCCGGCTGTGAATCCTGCTCCATTCCTCACCAAGGGGGAGGTGTGGAAGATCATGACCTTGGTCTTGCCAAGGTTTACTGTCAAGCCCTTCTGTGTACAAAACTCATCGAGGGCATCCAAGTGGCGATGTAATCCATCGGGTGACTCTGAAATCAAGACAATGTCATCGGCATATAATAAAATGTGGACAGGTGTACCTGCAAGGTCTGCACCCTCTCCTCCAGCTCGGAGAATGTAGTCCTCAATCTCATCGATGTAGAGACCAAATAGAGTGGGAGAGAGCGGGCAGCCTTGCTTAACACCGATGGTGCTAGCAATGGCCTCAGACATACCTCCTGGACACTGTACTCTCCCAGTCACATGCTCATAGAGTGCATAGATGGCCCAAATCATCCCTGATGGTACTCCCAAGCTTTGAAGGCGTTGGAAGAGCCTCTCTCGTGGCACTGTATCGAAAGCTTTGCGGAAGTCCACAAAGCAGCAATATAGTCTCTTCTTCGGCACCTTTGCCCTGTCAATGAGTCAGCGCAAAATGAAGATGTGATCAATAGTAGAGAAAGCTTGCCGAAAACTTGCCTGGCCTCGTGCTCGTAGCCCCTCAGTCTCTGCGTATGAGCTGAGCTCTGCCTCAAGTATGGCACCGTATAGTTTTGCTATGGTGTGGCCAATCATGATGGTCCTGTAATTCCCTGGATCCAGGGTGTCGCCAGATTTGTGGATAGGCACAATGGTGTGCCTAGTCCACTCCTCTGGGAAGCCCTCCCCTATAGCCCGATTGAAGGCATGTGCAATCAACGGGGCTATAGTGGAGGCTGCATATATATGAGAGAAAGGTCGGGAAAGCACATTCAAATACTGATTACTATAGCAAAAGTGACCACATCGGCCAGAGCTACAACGAAAGTAGCCACAATCCCAACCACTCCGGCAACCATCAACGTAACCACAAAGACCCTTATACAAACCCCACCCATCTTGCCCATTAGAACCTTCGAACCTCAGCCCACCACCATAGGTCCATAACCGAAGCCTTCACTCAACCAGAAGAACTAGTCTTCCATACTCTGCCTCTCTCACCCCCTAGAACCGAAGAAGCAATTGTTACCGACATAACCACTACGATACCGAGTTTCACTTTCCGCACACCAGTATCCCATTTGCATCTTTTCTCCACCATTACAAACCCCGTGTATCATACCACCTATTCTCTTGGCTCCTCACACGAACCCGCTTTAGGGCATCCGGCTAGTCGTGAATTTATAATTTGTCACCCAGCCTCTTATTCCACCATAATAGGTTACCCCACCTCGCAATCAACATAGGCTTTTGTCCAACCAATGTTTCGTTTCGATCACTATTTGCCTCTACACTCCAATCCAGACTATGACTTCCATGTGAGTGGGACAATTCTTCCCAACATCTGTAACCATTGGCAACATCACAATGGTTCACAGAAACTACACACTACACCCTCTAGCGGCACATGATGCAACTCTCAATGAACAATCTGTGCAATTACAGGCATGAGTATCTGAGCTAGAAGCGAGCAATGAGGCCTTACAAGATAAGTATAATGCCTTGCAGCGATCACACAACGAAATTGAGTCCAAGCTTTAGGATGAGGACCAAGAGGCTATAGGAACAGTTGAAAGTCATTTGCACATACAATTGGAACGTGGCTCCAACGTAACATGGACCTCCTAGGAAGACATTTGGCAATCGTACGCAAGGAAAACAAGATGTTGTAACAATAGAATCAAGTCAACTTGGAGAACGCATTAGAGAACATCCTTAGCATGGCGATCAACCCCTCAAAGTTCCACGCTGTGTTGCCAAAGAATATCTGCATTATATTGGAAGAATATGCCAACTTGTTGGAGTCACACAACAAGTTACATGAGGAGATAGCTCAGCTACGCCAACAACAGACCCTTCCCCACACTTGAGTTCGAACCAACTCCAATTATGGCCGAACCAAATGAGATGGTAGAATTATAGATGAAGATCCAAGAGTTAAAAGCTAGATTACTCCAATATGAGCGACCACCCTCATCCTCAAAAGTTCCAGTACCAGACGAGACAGTGGGAATCCTTGCGGAGGAAACCTATGAAGAGGCATATGAACCACAACCCGTACCTTGTGGCCTTGTCACTGATGAAGGACAAGTAACCTATGAGGCACCGAGACCAGAGTGGTTGAAATAGGCATAGAAGATAAGGCATACGCATGATGACCGAGTAGCGATCTAGATTCAACCAATAGCCAATATAGAAGATATAGTGCGCACTTCTGAATATTTCAAGCATCTATATCATAGGTGGCTCATTACCACTTCGGAACTGCAATACAAGTCATATTTGGTGCTGGTAGCTGATTACAATGCCGAAGTCAAGCATATTATTGGTAAGGAGCCAATGTTTGCAACTCAATTTCAACAAGAAGATGTACGAGAGCGAGCACGTGGAGGCACAATATTTCAACCCAACTGGGTTACACATCTACTCGAGACGTATCCAAAGATGGTGCGCACATGGTCCAATGCTCCCTTGCATATTCTTTATAACCCATGCTATGGCCTTGTACCAAGACAATGTTCATGGCCTTCCTTTTCCATTAAGGTCAAATATAATCCCAAATGTGTCGACTTGTTGAATTACCCCTATCTCGCTCCACCCCAAAGACCACCAAGTGTGGCATATATGATCTCCACTATCCCCCATTGATCACCACGACTTAAGAAGACGTATGATAAGAAGATCGTTGAGCTGATGACAATTGTGTTTAAGACCTTCCGAAAGGTGAAAGCCCCCTATATATCTGCACATGGCTTCAACGAAGGCAACTATGATCTAGTCTATGACATGAGTACTATGCTGCCCTTGAGTACTATGCCGCCCTTGAAGACTGTTTGTGCACGGCATGTGCAAATTAAGTATCTACTAGCTTGTTATAAATAGACATTCGAAGAAATTTTCTGAACTGGCTTTTTAGAATACCACTCAAAAGTATTTATACTGAAACCCACCCACATGCTGCAACTCTGTGCTACGGAACAAGCTATCCATTCAAAGCAATATAGGATGCCACATCCGGAAGTCCGAGGTGCCATCTACTGGGAGTGGCTCAAGATAGATCTTGCATGAAGATTTCGGATAAGAGAACATGAACTTGCCTAACACGTCTTGCAATATTACACAAAAAAGCCTCTCCAAATAGGGTTTAGGAGTGTAAGTAGTCGGCAAGGACTCGGTCGACAAGGAAGCTTAAGACGAGGAAGTCAAAGAGGAGACAGTCAGAGAGAAGACTAGGGTGGACTCAACATACAAGGTAGTCAACACAAACCTGACAATGAATAGATCTCGACACATTCTTTTTTCAAAACAATCATGTAATGAACAATGATTTTTGTTACTACACCTCATTTGGAAATATCTGTTTTTGGTAGTATGGACTCCATTTTGTTCAAGTTGAGGAGTATTAGGAGAATCCATGTATTATTTTTCATAATTTTTAGAGCTCGTTTGAGCTCCAAATTAGCTTAGGAACCTAATTTTTTACTAAGCTTGACACTAGGTCTGAAATGCGCCAAAGCTAGTCAAAAAGCTGTAAGAAGAGCTAGAGAGCTACTTTTGGGGTTAGCTAGTGGGAGATTGAACTTGTTATTGAGCATTGTATACTCTTTTTGAGCTTTTGTAATAGAAGATTCCATCGTTCTACTCTATCTTGCCTTCTGTGCGTGTGTATACGTGTGTGCATGTTAGTCTGTTTCTCACTCATAATACTTGTGCATTCCACTTGCTCACGGTTATCATACCATCCTCACGTCTCCATGGATTGACATTTACGAGGTAGATCTCCTCATGTTGGTACTCCCATTGTCGTAGAGTGACAATATGTGACATGTGCATATGTGTCATTGACATTGACACGTGCATATGATGTGTATGTGATGTGTCATCATTCATGTGACAACTCATATGTGAGTTTTGACAATGTGTGTAATTATTAATATGTATATATGTATGTAATATGTATATATATGTGACATTTATGATGTGTGTATTACATGTCACAGGTGTGCATTGTCTTATGTGTATGTGTCATGAATCATGTGTATAATGTATGTACTATGTGCATTGTGATGTGTGTGTATATGACATGTGTCTTGTGTCATGTATGTGGCATATATGTTGTGTAGGTGTCATGTCCATTGCCACATGTGATATGTCATGTGTATTTGCATAGTGCATCACCGCATTGTGTATGTGACATGTGTATGACATATGTGATTTTTGACATATGTGATTTTTGACATATGTGTATGTGGCATGTCATTCCATTGTGTATTTTTTTACTTCTAACTTGATTTGTTTTCTATCCATAGGATACAGGAAATAAAAGGAGTACGGAGGAAGAGGTGGGATTAGTTTCATCGCCTTGTATGTGGGATGGTCTCTACTACACCCTTTATGGAGATCTACAATAGTCATTGGATATGGAGCTTGTGAAATCTTGGAATGATTCTGTAGATCGATTGTATGGAGCTTCTATGTGGAGCTATATGGGAAGCTAGAGATTTAGCTCACTTAGTTCCAATTTGCTTTTCATCGAGTTTTGAAACAAAGGCCTAGATTAAAAGTTCAAAAAGCATCATATCCAATGGTCAAGATTGTTTCCAACCAAAGGCTATCAAAAGCACATAAAGAAAACGGAAAAATCATAAAAAAATCCCACTTTTGCTTTTTACGCCGCAAGTCACAGGAAGCTTCCATTTTGGTTATTTTGAGGGTTCCCCCTCCCCTCCCCCCCGATTGTTTTTTGAAAGTCCTCTTATGCCTACAAAAGAGGAACCTTATGTGCTCTCTGAATGATGTTGTACCATAGCAACTCTAGAGCTCCTACACTTAGGGTTTTGGAGAAGAAACTTTTATATGTGTTTTGTAATATTAGAGTTTTGTTTTTGGAGCTTGTTTGACTCCTTTGCCAATCTCTTGTGTGAATTGTCTCTATTGTCTCTTTATTCTCTCTCTATACTCTCTCTTTATGTTGATTGTGTGCTTTAAAAACCAACAATTGTTTCAGAGTAGGTGTGTTTGAGAGTTTTTCAAGAGACTATTCTTGAGCATATTGACTTGCTTAAGTTAGAGATATAGCAACTTCATGGTCGCAGTAGATGGCGTCAAGGGTGATAATTTTCATACTTAGCAAACAAGGCTTATCTCGTGATCACGGACCTATGGGGTGAAGTTGAAGCTAAAGTTAAAAGACTTGTACTTGGAGGTATTGAACTATTCACAACTGTTGGACAAGACTACTATTCAAACCAAGCTCAACGGACTCAAAGTGCTTCCTCCTCATCATCATTTGGTGGAGGAAGTACTCGAGCAAGAGGGACTACACAAGTAGGAGAGGCGACTACTTTATTGACAAATCAAGGATCAAGTGCAAAGGCTTTGTCTAGAAACAGAAAAGCTTTGTCAACTTCAGGTATGAGTCTAAGTAATGAATTTATCCATCATCTTAGAGGCATTTAAAGTGCAAGAGAAGCATGGATAAAGTTAGAAGGATTATTTGGCACAAGGAAGCAATAGTCTCTTTATCACTTCTTATATTCTTCTTCCAATTAGAAATGAAGGTCTCAACATCAGTGGTGTAGCATTTGAACAAGTTTAAAAGCTACTTAGCAGAGTTGGCTTGTTGGCTAGGATGAACGATCCTATTTTGGAGGAATTACAGTGATACTTCTTATGAAGAGTTTGCCTCCTACATATTGTATGATTGTTATTATTTTACTATGCTATGCTTCCATTACTCTAAGTCTTGATAGAGTAATGGAAGCATAGCATAGTGCCCGTGCACTGCAAAAACGGGTGGTACGGACCGATCGGAAACGGAGTTTTGGAGTTTCTAAAAATTTGGAAACGGGAAACGGTGTGTGTGTGTGTGTGTGTGTGTGTGTGTGTGTGTGTGTGTGTGTGTGTATATATATATATATATATATATATATATATATATATATATATATATATATATATATATATATATATATATATATATATATATATATATATATATATACACACACACACAATACATACGTACTAGTAATTACATAGATACACACGTAATGTACATACATGTAACATACCACACACACATAGCATGTATACTACACATGGCCAACTCGAGCCATATAACATACGTAAATACTTGCCCATTGAAGGTAATGGGCATGGCCACGAGAAGCTCTATTCGCTTCGAGGAGTTGGCTGCTGAAGATCTACTATCTCATTGCTCTTCAAAGAGGGCACCAAGAAATGGCTGGAAGGTGTTTTTGCAATATGAGTGTGGTGAAAAAGGGGCCCAAAAGTGGTGTTTCCGGGTCGTGCCATTTCCCCAAAACGGCTGAACCGTTTCGGCTGCTGAGAAACGTTGTTTTTGGGCACTATGAATGGAAGCAATTCAAAAGAAGGAGAAGAGGTTAAGGGCAGATTAAAACGTCAATGGAAGTTCATATAAAACAAAATTCAGAAAATTCAAGAAATGCAAGCATTGTGGAAGAACAAACCACAAAGAGGCAAATTCTTTTATTATTAACCCATGCAAAATTTGTGGTGGAAAAGCACACAAAACAGAAATCTGTTTCAAAAAGAAAGATGATGAAGCAAAGGTAGTAGAAGATGATGTTTAAGATGACACTGGTGGAGTGGATGTTGACACTACTTTGTGCATAACTATTCATGTTAAACCATATCATCTTGTTTTGTGTACTTTTTCATTCTTGGATAGGGATATGTAAGAATATATGATCTTGATTAGAAAGGCTTGATAAACTTTGAAAATGAGAGTGCGTTTAAGTTTATATTCTATATTTTACTTTCCCTATATTTGTCTCTATCCCTCCGAGTAGTACTTGGTTGAGAAGAGGATTGGAAGATTTTTTGAGTTCTCTTTTTAATTGTGGTATGGAGTGCTCTTCATGTGCAAAGTCCTACTGTATTTTTATGGACATTGGCATGATCTTTACACGAACCCACAATAACATTTTTATCAGTTAACAATAATATTTTTGGTCAACCAACATAATATATACCTATCCTAGCATAATCCCCTTGGGTTAGGTTGGGAGGGGATTGTTGGAAATGAGCCTTCCACAAGAAGGTCATTCATATCTTGTAGATTTTTAAAAGGTGAAAGATGGGTGAAAAGGTCAACTTTGATCGAAATATACAGAAATTTTTAATCACATATTTGAGAACTGCTACTTAACTCGAGTGGTATATTACATGTCAAATTTCGAGGAGTTTTATGGGCGCAAAAGTCAAACCCTAATTTCAAGACAAAATTTGCTTTTCAGTGAGGTTTGAACCAAAGGTGGAGATTGAGAGTTCAAAAAGCATCACATTCAATTGTCTAGATTGTTTCCAACCAAAAGCTATCAAACACAAATAAAAAAACTAGAAAAATCACAAAAAATCACAAAAAATCACAAAAACTCACACTTGTTCTTTTTGCGCAAGTTGCGGGCGGCTGCGATTTTGGCTTTTTTTGAGTATTTTTTTCAATCGTTCTTTGAAAGACCTCTTATGCCTACAAAAGAGGAACCTTATGTGCTCTTTGAATCATGTTGTACCATATCAACTCTAGAGCTCCTAGACTTAGGGTTTTGGAGAAGCAACTTTTTTAAGTATTTTGCAATATTAGAGTTTTGTTTTGGAGCTTGTTTGGCTCCTTTTCCAATCTCTTGTGTACATTGATATTGTCTCTCTATTCTCTCTCTATATTGATTGTGGGCTTTACAAACCAGCAATTGGTATCAGAGAAGGTGTGTATGAGAGTCTTTTAAGAGACTATTCTTGACCATATTGACTTGCTTAGGTTGGAGAGATAACAATGACCTCATGGTCACAGTAGATGAGTTCAAGGGTGATAATTTTCACACTTGGCAAACAAGGCTCCAGTGTTATCTCATGATCACGAACCTATGGGTCAATGAGGCAATGCTACTAAAAAACAATTGTGCCTATAAGGATGACCATAAGAGAGTCAAATTTCATACCTCCTGATGTAGATCCATTACCAGAGAATGTGGATCATTGGGTAAGAAGATTTACACATCCTAGGAGGCTTGTCATCAGATATGACCCCTCTGCACATTACATTATGTTATCAGATGAGGGTGGGCCTGTCACTTATAAAGAGGCAAAGCTATGTGAGCACAAGAAGTGGGGGTTAGCCATGCAGAAAGAGATAAAAGCCTTGCATGTAAATGATACTTGGGATTTGGTTGAATTTCCCAAAGGTAGGAAGGCCATTCCTAAGAAGCGGGTTTACAAAATCAAGATGCTGGATGGCAAACCCAAGTACAAGGCAATGTGATAACAAATGTCAGTATTTAGCAAAGCCATTAAAATACCGGTAGCTCAATGCATATCAATAAAAGGTTGTATTCTAGAGTTTTGTGAATTCTTCAATATACCCACGAAAGCATATATGTGCTCTGATGCATTCTTGGAGTTTTCAAGACACAGACTAGCTTACACATCAGGTGCACTTGATTTACAGTGTTAGTGTTGTCACATGTTGCTCTCCATTTTCTGCTTGCATCATAAGCAGTGGTGGTATTTTTAATATTCATAAGTAGAGGATCTTGTGGAGTGATTTCATTTAAAATTTGGAACTTTTTGACTTTTGATAAAAACCTTTGTTAGTAAAATTCCAGCAATGATTTCTTTTAAATGCGGAATGGGAAAAAACTTACTCTAATCATGCAAAGGCCCAATTTCTCTTGTAGATGTTATATATAGCTTTGATCCAAAAACATTTCTAGTTGCATACACTTATTGATGCCCTCAAAGAATGTATTGATGAATATACATACCTTGTCTTTGGTGTAAATGCTCAGATCTGTGATGTCTTAGCAACTAGCTTTTATGGGCGGAGTAATTAGATCCTAAGGAAAAAAGAGAGCTGTGCTTCATAGTTTACTCATGCAGAAGTGTAAGTATCCATGATTAGCCTTCCTTTAGCAACTTTGGGGAAAATGGATTCCATGTCCAAGGTACCCCTGAGTGGAACCCCTGACAGACGCCCCAAGGAGTAGCATAAATGCCAAAAAAGTGCACCATTTTCACTATTGAACATATCAAGAGAATCTATGCATATGCATGCTTACAGTTTTTGTTCTGTCACATGAAAAAAAAGGTCCCAGGCATGATATGTATATTATCTTGAACCTTGATGCATGTCCATAATGGACTCCTTCTGAGCCTGCCTATATAACAGATAAAGCTACAGGTCAGTAGTAAGTACAAGTAACAATGGGCTGAGTAGACAGCCTTGTTCAATCCCTCCATGCATCATGTAGGAAGTACAAAATTAGGTAAGATACAATTGATGGCCTCATTGCAGAACGGAAAAATGACATTAACCATCCTCCCACCAAACCTATCCCTCTGTGCTTTTGAATGGGGTATGTGCAGTATCAATTGAGATACAAGTGACAGCCCCATTGCATAACATAAAAATGACATTGACCATTCTCCCACCAAACTCAATTTCTGGCCATGATAAAAAGTCTCCTATCAAATAGAAGTTGAAATTGACGGAAGAATTTTTATGATGTAACATTCAATGTTGATCCCTGTTTCATACCTTCACTTCATATTCTTTTCTGATGCTACTCTCTTTGCATACCTAATCCATAATGTGGCGATGCAATTTTAATGCTTTTATGTAGATTTATAAAAACTGGAAGAGCAGATTCTTATGACTAAATTACTATGTTTAGCATTCTGTATTTTATTCAAAGTGAGAGCTGATTTTCGGAAGTGGTCTTAAAATGACAGAGCAAGTGTAAATGGGTGCAAGTACGGCACAAGGGTACAATCAGGAATATGAGTATAGAGATAGAATGGCCTTTGTACAATCAACAGGCTTTAGGCAGTTCGATTGATTCAATATATGAATCAGATTACATAGAGGACATGGGTATGCCACACGTGTCACAGATTGACTGTATGATTGAGAACCTTGGATCTTTGAAGCACCTTTAACTGTTGATCTGTGAGTGTACCTATTTTCATACTCCTGAGTATGCCATTTATTTGATTTCTTCTATTGCAGTGAAACAAATTTCATCGTTTGGAGGAATTGCTGCAGCAGGTGCTTTTGCGAGCTCATTTGTTGGTCGTAGAGGAATCTTGCAGGCTCATGAAGGTAGTACAGCATTATGTCAATCTCTCCCCCCCATGAATGTTATGCAGTTGGTCTACTGTGTTATTTATTGTGCCATTTTCATCAAGATACAGGAACAGAAGATGAAGATCATCCCATTCTGTGGGATGGGGATGAGTCGCCTTTGTTCATTTGGTTGAGGCGACTGTATGTCCCATTTCTGATGGTTATGACGATCGCAATGGGATGGCATTATCCTTTGTCTTTAACAGTCAATTTGTTAATTCTTTTCTGGAGTACAAAGCCTAGACCATCCTCAATTTATTTGTGGGTAGAACAGGTCTGTGATCAGTGAAAATCTCTATGTCAAATGAGTCTCTTATTGCATCTCATGTGGATATGTTTGTTCTCCCAGAGGAAACTACAAGCAGCATCGCAAGGCAATGGACTCAGTCGATTGAAAAATCAGGTTGTAGGGTAGATCTGTGTAGTTATGTTTCATTTTCTTTATCATTCTCATTGTTGTCATTAATATGGTCATTATTACTTACAAGGTAGTGTTTGTCCAATATTCGTTTCTTTTGTTTATTCTGTGTTCCCACTAGGTTTAATCTTTGTTTTTGTATGGTTCTGAATATTTGCAGTTGAGCAGTGCAACACTGATGACACATGTTGAAGTTGAGGATTATGGGCTCGCATGTGTTGCCCGTGTTTCCTCTCTCTCTCAGAAGATGCTTGTCATAGGTGTACTTGGGGATTGGTGGGTGCTTTATTCATGCTCATCATCCATCAGTGGATTTAACATTGGATCGTGGTTTCCTATTTCACCATTGGACCAGTGGTGATCTTGTTCAGGATCAATGCCCATTTGGTCAGTTGGAATCACAGAGCCTTGATGGTGTGCACAGGATGCTTTAGAAGAATATCCAAGATTATGTTATGTTGCGTTCTGGTAAATCAATGCTTCTGTCAGTAACTAAGGGATCAGAACTCTTTCAGTGCTAGTGAAGCACAATGGTTATTCAATATTCCAGTGATGGTTGCTGATTTTTTGTCTCCAAATCCTAGATCCTGCCCCAACATTATATTTTTGAGGGCTCGACATGTCAAGATTATACCATGCATGACCTTTGGGATTGATAGAATATCAAGGGACTATTATGTAATAGAGCTCATTAAGGTCTATAGTGTTGATGTTTCCCATCTTGGAATCAATACTAAACTTCAAGCTGTCCTTGAGTAAAATTTACAAGCTTTATGAGTAGAGAAATACACTTGATGATTCCATGAAACAAAGTTGTAAATTTATTACTGATATGGCTCGCCCCCACATTATTATCAAAGTTGAGGGGATTTCTCTTGATGTTTTTTGTTTTCTCAATGAATTGGCTCGCTCTTGACCTCGATTTCTCTCCCTCTGTTCCTCTCTTTGTTCCTGATGGCTCAACTTTCATGTCTTAGTAGATTATGCTATTATGCCCGTGGCATGTAGAGGGGTATCAGCTGAATACATGAAAAATTTCAGGTGTACATGAGATTCATAATATATGGTGAATATCCAAGGCTCTGGAAGATAAGTATTGCAGGCAATGGATAGTGCCAGTTACAACGTAAAAGCTAATTTGATTTGTTTATATGGCTGGAACTGTATATAGCATGGGCTTCATCCAGTGCATTCTAATGTGTAATATCAATCTTGTTATGAGACAGTGATGGGGCATCAGCAATATACTTTTAGCCCCTTCTATTTCCAATTTACCATATGTTAATGGATGCTATGCTAGAGTAAATAATCTCGGTCTAATGTCTTACACTCTCACACCAGGATTCAATACATGTGGATGGTTCCTCTAGGTACATGTGAAGTTGAAGGGACATGCAAGTAGATTGCTTTGAACATTGTATTTTCAAAAGCAATATGTTTTTCAGGTCTGGCATGTGACTAGGTCACAAAGGTCTGGATAAAGAAGGTAGATAGCGACATTGGCCAATAAGCAAAGACGCAGCAGCCCATGCCTTTTTGTTGTAGGCAAGGCTAAAGGTGACGCAGTAGTGTCTCAACTTTGTTAGAAGTTTCAAGGTGTGTCCTTAAAAGCATCCAAGGAATGAGTAAAACCGTTCACAAACTGAGGCGTTTATTTGTCTATTTAAATGTATTTTCCATAGTGCTCTTTGGATGTGGCCACCATTGTACAATACATCTATGTGGTCATGTGACATTAAGTCCTAAAACTAAACCTTTGTACCAATGGATTGAAATCAGTTCGAGCTTTTTTTATAGAATAATCAAGAACTAGTCATGATTTCAAAGAACTAGTAATGAATTTATGTGGATAATTGGTCCTTTCTCTTTGTTGTTCATATATATAGTTCTCTCTTTGACTAAACAAAGGATAGTGATAGTCTTCCTATGCACATGATTCGATCTGTCACTATCCTTTGCCCATTTTGATAGGTGAATGTTCAGATTCTATTATCAGTAATTTCATTCTTGGGGATCTCCAAGATGTGCTATAGCAAAGTGTTGTTACTTGTTCTAAGAGGGCAATTCCTTGGTGTGAGTTACATAGAACAAGATAGTACTTTCAAAAGGTAAGTGTGCGATCCATCATGTGGCGGTGCACCATCAAGTATCAGAACATATGGAGACTTGAATTATTGTTCTTCAATTTTGGTGTTGAGATTGTCGGAGTTAGACGTCTTCGGAAGCATGCGAACAACACAAGGAAGAAGAAGAAGCTTGGAGCACAACACACAATATTGAATGTATTACCACTAGAATGTACAAAGATAAGTAACCCATTAGGCCTATAGGCGTATATACAAGCCGAGGAGAAAAAGACCTCCTAAAGAGGGAAAAAAGTGCTCCATCATTCCTAGTGTGTTCACACACATCACTACCTAAATATATCAACAAATCCCCCCTGGGAGTGATGCGGTGAACAAGGAGCTGGCACTCATGTATAAGGAAGTGCCAAGCTATGTGGAATCAATCCACAAAAGGAAGTAAGCCCAAAGCTTTGTGGAAAGCTTCAAACTTCTCCCCAGGTAGAGCCTTCGTGAAAAGGTCTGCAATGTTCTCCTGCGTGGCACATATGGCAAGCTGATCTCTCCAACATAGAATCTCTCCTTGACATAATGATAATGCACCTCAATGTGCTTAGTGCGATCATGGAACAAAGGGTTCCTTGCAATTGCCAATGCGCTCTGACTGTCAGTGAAGATGGTGGTGGCAAAACATTGACCAACACCCAAATCAGCCATAAGGCGTTTGAGCCACACACAGTCAACAGTCACTGTGAAAGCTTTCCTATACTTAGCCTCACAACTGGAAGTGGCCACAATAGGCTGCTTCTTGCTCAGCCAAAATATGCATGAGCTACCAAGCATGAAGCAAAAGCCACTAGTAGACACGAGTGTCATAGCAACCAGCCCATAGAGAGTCAGAAAAAGCATGCAAATTTCGCAGTAGTGATCCCCCCTTGGGATAAAACAACCCAAGTAGTCGGGTACCACTCAAGTAGCGAAAGATGCGCTTAACCGCCTGCCAATGCTAGACACCCGGACAATGCATAAACCTGCTCATCTGTGAGACATCAAACTGAATATCTGGTCGAGAAAATGCATAAGTAAATCAAGCATCCAATTGTATGCTGATAGAGAATAACATCAAATGCATCTCCAACATCATGAAGACTCAATCGTAAACTTGTCTCCATAGGAGTGGCAATAGGTTTACAATCTTCAAGGCCAAAACGTTGCAATAATATGTCAATATATTTCGTTTGACACAAAGCTATTCCGCCATCAACATGCATAAACTGAATGCCCAAATAATGATGCGAATGCTCCAAATCAAACTATCTTAAATGAGGCATGCAAATCAGCCTTGAAATCAGCAATATACTTCTCATGAGGACCAGTGAGTAGCATGTCATCAACATATACAACAATGATGAAAAGCACATCATTAGCACGCTTAACATATAAAGTGCTTTCAGTTGGACTGTCCTCAAAACCATGTGCAAACAAATAGGCATGTATCTTTTCATACCAAGCACGTGGTGCTTGTTTTAAACCATATAATGCCTTCCTTAACCTGCACACCTGGTTTTCATGCCCTTTTTGCACAAAGCCACAGGGTTGAAAAACATACACTTCTTCATGCAAGTCATCATTCAGAAATGCTGTTTTAATATCCAACTGATGTACATTCCAACCATGATTAGCTGCAAGAGCACAAATGCTATGAACAGTAGTCATTCGACAAGAAGGTGCAAAAGTTTCATCAAAATAAATGCCTCTTTGGTGCTTGTTTTAAACCATATAATGCCTTCCTTAACCTGCACACCTGGTTTTCATGCCCTTTTTGCACAAAGCCACAGGGCTGAAAAACATACACTTCTTCATGCAAGTCATCATTCAGAAATGTTGTTTTAATATCCAACTGATGTACATTCCAACCATGATTAGATGCAAGAGCACAAATGCTATGAACAGTAGTCATTCGACAAGAAGGTGCAAAGGTTTCATCAAAATAAATGCCTCTTTCTTGCACATAACCCTTTGGAACAAGCCTAGCCTTATACATATCAACTATTCCATCATGTTTACACTTCAACTTGTATACCCACTTAGTGCCAATGGCCTTCTTGCTAGGAGGCAAGTCACATAAAGACCAGGTACCATTTTTCATGATAGCATCATATTCAGATTGCATTGCAGCCATCCAATGTTCAATATTTTGTGCTTCAACAAACGAAACATGTTCAGTTTCATCACAGAGACTAGATGCAGCCATAGCATAGCAATCTGATGCAAAAGACGCACTACGAGAGCCTGAATGAGTATGGTGTCACAGAGGTGCATTTAATTTGCTATCACGCAAAGTCTACACTAGCCATTTTGGCATAGTTTTTACCTCCTCAATATCAGCTCTCTCATCAACAAGTGCATCATGCAAATCTTCATAAAAAATGGAATGACCTGCATCATCACATGAAACTTGCAAAGGCTCAGAAGTTGCCTCAATAGGACTAGCACTAGACTATCCACCTGTAAAAAGAGGTAGCAAAGTATCATACATGTCTTTGGAGCTAACTGATGTCTCCTTCATAAAGCCTGAGTAGCATCTTCCAAAAAAACATCACGACTAACCAAAATGTGTTTAGTCTGTGGATGGTACAGACGATAGCCTTTGCTTTCAGAACTGTACCCAACAAAAACACATTTTATTGCTTTATCATCCAATTTCCCGCGATGTTGTTCAGGCACTAACACATATGCCAAAAAACCAAAAACATGTAGATGAGCAACAGATGGTTTGCGACCATGCCAAGCCTCATATGGAGTGATAGACTACAGTGGTTTAGTGGGACACTTGTTAAGTACATATGTTGCACACATGATAACCTCAAGCCAAAAACTATGTGGTAAAGCCTGACTCTTAACCATACTGCCATCTCCATGAGTGATCTGTTCTTTCATTCAGCAACTCGATTCTGTTGAGGTGTATATGGCACTGTACACTGATGTTTTATCCCACGTTCAACCAGAAATGCATTAAAGTTAGAAGACATATTCCCCCTCTCGATTAGAACAAAGGATGCCCATTTTACATGCTGACAGATTTTCTACCAAAACCAAAAACTGTTTGAAGCACATGAACACTTTGGACTTTTCTTTCAATGGGTACACCCATGCATGCCTCGAGAAATCAGCAATGAAAGTCACGAAGTCAAGATAGTTCCCAAAAGAGGGTGTTTGCATAGGACCACATACATCACTGTGAACAAGCTGCAATTTTTGAGTAGCTTGAACTTAACCATCCTTTGGGAATGAGGAACACTGCATTTTGCCCAAAATACAGCCTTCACATACATGTTTACCAGGTGCCTCAAGTTTGTCCAAAGAGGACACCATTTCAGATTTCTGTAGGCGTAGCAAACTAGCAAAATTCAGAGCGTGCATGCCAAAGTTTTGCATCTGACATAGCCTGAGAAGCATGTACTACACATGCTGAATCATTCATAATTTTTTCATAGTCTATGAGCTTATACAACCCACGACATAAAATGCCAGAAGTAATAATCATGTTTCGATTTGACAGATCATGAGTTGTACATCTGTCATCAACAAATTTCACAACCAAGCCAATCTTGGCTAATGCAGAAACTGATAACAAATTTTTATTGATCCCTGGCACAAATAAACCATCTGGCAAAGTGAAAGAACTACCATCAACAGTAGTCAGAATGATCTTACCAACTCCCATGACAGGATAAGAGGAGTTGTTGGCGCATGTGACAACATTCCGTGTAGCGGCAGGCTAGAGTGAAGTGAACAAACTACACTGCAAGGTAATATGTATGGTTGCCCCACTATCAAAGTACCAAACATCTGAGTCTACTGCATACATACATTGTTCAGGAGAAGATGGGTCAAAATTGCAAACAGTGGTAAATGCCCATTCTTTGTTTTGCACAAGATTAGCAGACTCTATTTTTGGTGTAGAGGCCTCTACAACAACCATTCCAGCCTCTTTTTTCTTTGCCTCTTTTGCAGCCATTTTTGGACAGTTCTTTATGACATGATTTTTTCCTTTATAGTACTTACAAAAGAATTTCTGCTTTTCTGATTTTTCTCATCTTTGTCTTCCTTCTTCAAATGTGCAACATTTACAAATTTTTGCTTAATAGTAGATGAGCTCCATTTACCTTTGCCCTTCTGACTAGCTAGGAAAGCTTGATCTACAACATGTGTAATGGACCTGTTCTTCCTAGACTAATCTTCCTGCAATAGAACAGAGATGAACTCTTCAAATGTCAAGGCATTTGGATTGCTTTTCATCATCAAACAAAGAGTAACCTACACAAGTGATACCAATTGTCGGATTTAGACGTCTACCGAAGCACGCGAACAACACAAGGAAGAAGAAGAAGCTTGGAGAAAAGTGGGGGGGGGGGGGGGACCTCCTAAAGAGGGAAAAAAGTGCCCTGACGGCCCTAGTATGTTCGCACACATCACTACCTAAATATATCAAAATAATCCATGTTGACTCAGGAGTTCTAAAAATAATGGTGTGTCACTAGAATGCCCATATCTAATTCATTGCTTATGCAAATCAAGCAAATGATGGCTCATTACAAAGCTATTGGGAATATATAAAATGAGGAATAGGCAAAATTGCATATGAAGAAAATACAAAGCTCTCTATAGAGCCAACAATCCTAGAGGTAAACTTTCTCCACAAGTAATGATCACCTAATCATATTCTTAATCACTCACAATAGCTAAAAAAGGTTAGCCTAATATTAGAAACATTTTGAAAAGCATCAAGTAAGCTTCACACACCATGAATCAAGCAAGATCACTTTAAGATGTAGAAAAAAGACAAGAACACAAATTTTGCAAGGAAAGAGCTTCACTACTTACATTGACAAAGGATCCATACAAGTAAGGGACTCGACCCCTTTATAGTGGCCCTTCATGTACCACTTTAGATTAGCTTGAAAATTACAAAAAGTACAAAAAGAAACTTTTCTTCTCTTCTCTTGAATAATTTTATGGGAAGACTCTTCCCGGTTATACACTAAAACTCCTAAAGTATTTACACTCCTCTTCTATATTACAAAAGATGTTTGCAATTTTTTTTTTTGGGTTCATTGTTGACCTAACCTAGCTCCATGACATGGTAAGACTCACCCTTCATATATTTTTTTTTTCTTTGACAAGACCCCTTTGAGTCATCCAAGTGGTGTGCTTTGTGCAATCTCGCTTTAGAGCTTTTTGTTATTTATGATGTTTAGGCTTGTGAGTCCTTTGGTACGATGTTGAGTGCAATGGTCTCTTCTTGACTCTTGGTCTTTGTATATTGGCCTACATGATGTTGATTAGCTGATTTCCTAGTGTTGTTGTAATATTTAGAAATTTAACCTAGAGGCGAAGATGTTTCCAAAGATTCTCTCAATGAACAAGAAAACTAGATTAGTCCTTCCATGTTTAACATAATCTTTGTGTCTCATATGCATGTTAGTCCTTTTCCATCTAGTACAACAACATTTGTGTTAGTTTGAAAGATTCATTCTTGTATTGATAAAGCCAATTCTAAATTAATGAAACTCTTAGATGCATTGATATCAACAAGTGCCATTATTCTTGTTGAGAAGTTCGGTCCAAGCATGGCATGAGCACACAATTCAACATCAAAAAGTTTGATCTCAGTTGTATTCATGGTGTACATATGGACTTATGGGGCTAAATGAATTGGACAAGAAAGCATTTCCATTGTTTTTTAATGCAAGAGGAACCCTAATTGAGATGCCTTTGAGATTCGTTAAATATATGTTCATTAGCCTTCTTATTCTTAGCAACTTGTAGTCCTACCAACATTTCATTGGTAAGGGCTCTCATCTACTAATATAGTTGGGCAAGATTTTTCCATCCAGTGTCACTAATTGGAGTGCATGTTTGTTGTGGTTATCTAAGTGGGCCTAATTTCTATGGGTGTTTTCCTTAAGAGGAAATTTGATGGGTGATTCTCAAATTTTTCTTTAAGTAATTCTTTTGTAAAAACATTTAGTAACAAATTCCATAACTAAGTAGTTTTCTTGAATATATGGTTCACTTTAGCAATAGAGATTGACATGAGAATCCCTTACATTTAGTTTGGGGCATAACACCTCTAGAAAAAGTTGGCAAGAATCTTTTCTCTATGCCAATACATTTGTAGCTATCTAAATCTAATTTATTCTAGAAAGTACCCTCAAGCATTATAATGATAATATTAACTCATTGAAACATGAGCATAGTTTTTCTTCGTGGGTCAACTTATTTCATTTTCCTTTAATTTGAGTGTTTAGGCATACTTAGGTGTGACAAGGCCCTCTAGTTTCATTGGTTCTAATTAATGTTATTTTGGGTTTGTAGGAAGGTATGCAAAAAGCTCTTCATCTAGGGATAGTTTAAAAGCTCAAAGAGTTTCTGAATATGCAACGTTAACTTTCGTTGTCAACACAACCTTCCTCTACCTTTACCATACATAAACCATCAACGTGTAATGATTTGAGTGAATTGTTGTTAAACTTAAGTATTCAAAAATTTCTTCTTTTTTTGTCTTGTGGTTTATACTTTTCAAAGTTTTGTGGTACAACATATAATCACAAGGTCGAATAATATGTCATAAAATTGATAGAATATCAGTTTTATATTGAAGGGTCACCTATCCTAACATGCACACATACATACTTACAAACACACATTCATACTTCCTTACTTACTTACATGCACACATGCATGCATGCATACATACATACATACATACATACATACATACATACATACATACATACATACATACATACATATATACATACATGCATACATACATACATACATACATACATACATACATACATACATACATACATACATACATACATACAATCATACATACATACATACATACATACATACATACATACATACATACATACATACATACATACATACATACATACATACATACATACATACATACATACAAGTGTGTGTGTGTGTAGCTACATGCATGCATACATACATAAATTCATATATGTATGCATATATGTAGCTACATGTACAAATACACACATGGGTGCATACATATGTGGTTGCAAGCATGCATACATGCATACATACATACATACATACATACATACATACATACATACATACATACATACATACATACATACATGCATACATACATACATACATACATACATACATACATACATACATACATACATACATACATACATACATACATACATACATACATACATACATACATACATGCATGCATGCATGGTGGGTATCTCTAGAGTCAGAACCAAAAGAATTCCACAAAATATGAAGCCTCTTCTATGAGATATGTGGTCCAAAACACCATGTCAAATACAAGCCATAGCATGTTCAGTAAAAGCTAACAAGTGTTCCTTTTGTGATACATATAAAGGATAAAGTGAACCAACTTTGCTTCCTTTTACAATAACCATATTGCCCTTTGATATGCAAAAGGACTGAGCATAGAAAACCACCTCATAACCAAGGTCATCAAGCTGACCAATTGACATCAAACTACATGATAACCAAGGTACATGGCATACATTATGCATAGTAAATTTTGAACCATCAATGAACTACACAACCACATCTCCAATCCCAACAATGTCTCACTTGTAAGAGTCACCAAGTCTCACAGTACCAAGAGACTTTGGTGCATAAGTAGAGAACCATTCTCTATGTAGTGTGACATGGAAAGAAGCACCAAAATCTAGCAGCCACATGTGGGAAAGAGAATTAGCCATAAGAGCCTCAACAGGCACAACACTCTCAAGTGTCAACACATTAGCAGCATCAGAAATAGCATTAATTTCTCCATCTTCATAATCGAAGAAGATGGTGTATGTAACTATTTAACATGGCCATCAATATTCTATCCTTTACCGTTCTCATTCTTTAATGTGTAGAAGAATTTCTTCATGTGTCCTTTCTTATGATGATAATGACATTCAATATCCCTCTTCCTTGATTTACTTCTACTCTTATTCCATTGACCATTCTTTTCCTTATTCTTGCTCTTGCCACATTACTGATTCTTTCCTTGTTAAGAATCATGAACATTACATGATTCTTAACAAGGAATCATGTAATGATGCTTACATGATTCAATATCCCTCTTCCTTGATTCACTTCTACTCTTATTCCATTGACCATTCTTTTCCTTATTCTTGCTCCTGCCACATTACTGATTCTTTCCTTGTTAAGAATCATGAACATTACATGCATCTCCACTCTCAGTGCCAACCATAGATTTTTTACAAATCTCCTCACTCAAGAGTATTCCCCATATGTCATCATAGACCAATTTGCCAGCAAGTGCACTTTTGCTAATAGTTGTGCAAAATGTATCCCAAGATGATGGCAAGGTGCATAAAAACAAGACTACTTTCACTTCATTATCCATCTCCATTTTTTGAGCCTATAACTGAGATAATATAGCATCAAACTCATTTAGCTATGCAACAACACTATTTTATCCTTCATGTGAAGGTAATATAACTTTCTCATCAAGTACATTTTATTTGATGAGGATTATTTTTCATATGTATTGCATGACTTCTTCCAAAGCTCCTCTACACTTTCACAGTCCAATACTATAAAGTAAACATTATCTATCAGGTGCAATCGAATGGTAGATCTATGCATTTCATCCAACTCAACCCAATCATCTTCATCCATGTCAATAGGCTTCTTTGAGATTCCATTTATTGGCTTCCATTGCCTCCTCTAAATCAGCACATCTTTAATCTGATTCTTCCATAGAGCAAAGTTTGTGCCATCAAATTTTTGGATCTCAAAATGGTCTCTGACCTGCAAGTTATAGCTCCGCCTGGAACATTGGCACTAGACCTTGATCCATTAGAGGTGCGTGAGATCTTTGATGCCATGACGATAGAGAATGGACTAGAATGATAATGAAGCTAGAAGAGTCCGAGCACCACTAGGGCTCAAAAAAGGATGAACAACTGTCAGATTTTGGGATTAGTTCAACACGGTCTCCCCATAAAAATTGATTAATGAATAGTAATGGCCAGCCAAAAGGATTATGTGAGAATATATGTGCTCACACCAATAAGTGCATCAAGGAGTAAATCGACCATTGTATAGTTGAAAAAACAAAAAAATCTAGAAAAAATTTGCCATAGCCTCCTTTTCAAAATGAGCATATGAGAAGTGTCAAAAGCTCATAAAACTACAAGTACTGGCATGTAAACTTGCATAGTGAATCACTAACTCCACTGCATATAATCACTAACATAAAGAAGCCAATTAGGCTTATCAAGAACCTATGTACAACTATCATACATCTCCTAGGGCGAGGCTACGTAAGTCTTCCACTTGCATCACCAAAGAGATCTTGACATTTGGGTGCCTCCCACTTAAGAAAATCTCACCACATGGATGTATATCAATAGAGAAAAACCATAATTGCTATATTAATGACCACATGGACGTATATCCATAGAAGTGTACCTAGTTTGTAGCTACTCAATATATGCAATAGGATGGCATTAAAAGGCTGATTTCACAGCCCAAACACTAGACAACAACACTTGCAAGTTTTTGTCAACTCTATTCTTAAGGCTCAAAAAACCTGCATAAACTTGCAGTTGCTACTCCCACCACAAATGAAACCTTTCAAGAAACTTGTAGATTTACTAATATTGCTCAAAACACAACCCCAAATCTGAATATTCATTATTGGCGAAGTAAAAAGAACACTCTTCTTGATTTTCTTGACCTATGTAAACAGAACTATGTGTGAAAGTACTCTAAAATGGCTCCAAGAGTCACCCCAAAAATGCTCCAAAACAGGGTTTGAAAGCAAAGCATGAAGCTGTGAAGGCGCAAAACATGTTCAAGGTAATGTGAATCTTAGTCATTCCCCCTCTTCAAACACCACAAGATTGTAGCTTAGTGGCAAGAGATTATTGGTTAAGCGAGCTCCGAGGGAAATAGTACTAGGATGGGTGATCTCTTAGGAAGTACCAGGAACCTTTGTCTTCTTTGATCGTTGACGTTCTCCCTCACCTATAGCCAACAGTGACTTCAGTGACTCGGATCGCAAGGTATGTGAAGTTCTATGCCTTGTTCACTGCCTTATTCGTAAGTCATAGGTGGGTAGATGAGTACTTGTTTTGCTTGCACAAAAGCAATAAAGCTTTTGTGTTAGAATGCTTTAATACCAATGAAGTATGGCGAAGATGCAACACAATGGAATCTCCTTTTGAGATCTCCATGATGATACCCTTGTAATAGAATATCGAGCTCCAGATGTCATACAAGGTACTCCACGTAGACACTATATAACATGTAAAAAACACATAGTACATAGAGAGCACAAACAAAGATTTTATGGGTGTTACAAATGTGATCAAACTTACAGTTTTTTGGCTAACCAAGCCATTATATTTTTTATTAAAGAACATATACAAAAGTTTCCGATGGCCGTTTGGCCTTTCACATGGACACTAATGGTAATAGGCATAAAAGCATATGCCAAACAACCAAATATGCACATATGACTAACCAATGGCTTCTACCGATTCCAAGCCTTACAAAGTGTAATTATTCTCAATACTTTTTTAGGAAAATGTTTCAATACATAGTTTGCACACATGACTACTTCCACCCAAAACTTATCTAGAAGATGTTTTCCTTTAACCATACTATTGGGGATGTAAGGGTCATGTGACCTTACCCCCATATTCAATCTTTGTTTTCTTTGCAGGTACATGATCCAGATTGGAGCCTCAGTTACACATTCATTTGTCACCATTATTAGCATTTGGTCATTGATTGATATGTATTTGCTAGTGTGATTCTTGGCATATGTGGATGGTGATTCCCACATGGTTTATTTGGTTCAGAGTCCATTTTACAAAGGATATGCTATCGAAATTTCGACAGCTTTTATGCTAGAAGAGAACTCTAGTGGATCTTGGGGCTTGTGTGATAGCTTTCGATCCAGTTTATCTCCATTCACTTGACTTGGTCATAGGTTATTTGTGACAGGTTGGACCATCTTGCAGGATTTATTCTTTAGTGGGAGTTATATTGCCATTGTATTGGCATGTATTGCTATCAGTTTTTTGGCATGTGTATTTTCCATTATCTTTGATTGGATGAATGATAGGTGGTGACAAATTACTCATTGTTCTTTTGATACTGGTTATCTTGTTTGATCTTTACAGGGAATACTTTATCAAGTTTTTCTTAGGATTCTTTCACATCTACATGGTCACTTTGGAGACTTGGTGAGCATGCTTATGCTCATGGTTTTATGTGCATGTTAGATGCATGGTTATGTGACAGGTGGTTCACATGGTTTCTTCTCCAGTGAGACATATGTGACATGAGTTATGCATATGGATATGCAGGTATGATCCTATTGAGGATAGAGTATTGTTTCTAGTCTCTTCTTATATTTCTAGTCTCTCGGATTGCCAGCATGGTGTCTTCTCAGTTTGATGGCACTAACTTTCCAAGATGGGAAGCTCAGATGTGGCATACATTGGTTCGTGCTAGTTTACACATGTATGTGCATAGAGATGCACAGAGGCCTTGTGACATGCTCGACCACGTATGGATGGATATGGATGCATTGGCTAGCTCCACTATCTCATTATAGCTTGTGGATTCTATATATGAGTCTATGATGTATCAAGAGATGAGTAGTGCATTATGGCAGAGACTACATGATATGTATGTGAGTTCATTGACTCATGTGAGATGTAGATCACATTAACAACTTCGATCTTGGCATTGTGGTCATGAGGGCCATATTTGACGACATTGCTTCAAGCAGATGCGATGGTGACATCAGAAATATGCACATGATACATGTCAGGTAGTGATTTCAGGAGAGTCTATGGTAGTTGATTATGCCAGTGATGGTGGTATCACTTTCTTCTATGGTTCATCTCATGATTCCTCTTGTTCATTGGATAGCACACATATGGCTTGGTTGCTTGATGCATTAGCGAGCTTTCATGTTACTCCACATCGCGAGTGGTTTTGTCGATTCTCAGGTGAGAGTCGTGGATGTGTGCACTTGCCTGATGGTATGACATATGACATTGAGGGTGCAGGAGATGTATGCCTTATGCTACCTAGTGGAGCATCACTTATGCTGAGACATGTATGCTATGTGCCTTCATTCCCTATGAGCTTGATTTCAGTTAGCTAGTTACAAGAGAGCAGATGTTATGCATTTCTTGGTGAGCATCATTTTCACTTGTAGTTGGGATAGCTTATGCTTGTCAGAGGTGCTAGGATTGGGCACATGTATCCACTACAAGTACTTCATGTGAGATACAATCTCGTCTCAGTGGGAGTTCAGCCTTATGTGCGATCTGAGACTCGTCATGTCTCATTTTGTCTACATATAGATAGGTCTATGGACATTCATGATGCACATGTATGGTAGGATTCAGATGCTCTGATGGATGCAGATATAGAGCATCTTTTGGATGCTCATGATGCTTATGGAGAGCATGATTGTTTTGATCATATGGATGCTCTTATGGAGCACACTTTGGATGATCAGTTGGATGCTTTAGAGCATGATGTGGGTGCTCATGTTGAGCATTATGATGATACTCAGCTAGAGTATGATCATCACTTTGACCTTGATGTTGATGTTGTGCAGTTAGCTCATGTGGAGCATGATGATACACTTGGTGTGGTAGAGGAGGATAGTTATTATGATACACAGTGTATGCCAGAGCACACTAACTCTCAAAGTGCACAGCTTGACACACCCTTGGTTGATAGGATGAATGATTTAGACGTTGATGAGTCAATGATCATGCAGTCATTCTTGGATTCACTCATGCCAGATGTTGACACAGATATGTCAGGACATGTTAGTCTTGATGATAGTGCTTTGGATGCCTTAGATATAGGCATGGCTGACATACTTAGGTTAGCCAAGATAGCACATGTTTCCTCAGCATTCGGGATTCGGATGTACGAGTTGTTATGCTCGAGACCAGATATTGTAGTTGCTATTGGAGCATTTGCACTTGTACTTGTCAGTCGTTTGATGATTGACATAGGCATAGAGCGAGTGGAAGCTTTGCAAGAACTTCATCAGTTCTTGCATCACTTAGATATGAGCTCGAATCTTATTGATATGAGTCTAGAGCAGTTTGAGGTGCATGGACACACCTTGTTCGAGGCAATTGGTGTAGGCTGATCTGTATGGGTTGAGATCCAGACTCTTCCTCTACATTATTGTATAGTCTTACATCATTGTTTGTATATTTTTCCACTTATGGTCACATTGAACCTTAAGTGGGAGATTGTTGGGGATGTAAGGGTCATGTGACCTTACCCCCATATTCATATATACATCATATATAGAGCATTGCCTCAAGAGAGATCATTATGTGGGCTCGAGGCTCCCACAAATCTGTGCGCATCTTTCCTCTCCTTCTCTCTCCGTCCATCTCCTCCTTCCTCCTCTTGTCCTGCACACCAAAGCCCTTCACATACATCAGTCCATTTCAAAAAGGATTATATTCTTAAGCTCTAGAACAACATTTTGATGAGGTGTATATGGTACTATAGATTGGTGCATAATCACTCTTTCACCAAGCAAAACATTAAATTTATGCGACATATATTCACCACCATGATCCATGTGGAGTGCCAAAAGTTTATTGCCACAAAAACTTTCAATCATAGCTAAAAACATTTCTAAGTAAGAAAATACCTCATTCTTTGCTTTCATAGGATACACCCAAGTATGATGTGTTGCATCATCAATGAAGGTAAAAAGGTATACATGCTTTCCAAAAGATGGAGTCTTGATCGGACTATGTACATCATTGTGAAAAAGTTTCCATTTTTGTATAGCATGTGTAGCACCATCTTTGGGAAAAGAAGCATAATGCATTTTTCCATGTATACAACCTTCACTTGCATACTTTTCAATGGACTAAGTTTTGGTAAACCAATAAAAATATCCTTCTTTTGCAATTAAAGAAAAATACTGAACTTGAAATGACCAAAAAAAGCATGCCATAACTCCATTTCAACCATAAAAGAAGCATGTGTAACTAAGGTGTTTGAGATAACTCTCTTATATTTATCCAAACAATACATGCCAATGCATAATGTCTCTTACATGACAATAACATTTCCATTATTGAAATCATCAATCATATATTTGTTATCAACAAAATGTACATGAAGTCCCACACTAGCAATAGTAGGAACTCAAATCAAGTTTTTTCTGATATCAGGTACATACAATGCATTCCTGAGAGCAATAATACCTCCATTTGTAGCCATAATCTCAATCTCCAAAAATCCAATAAAAGATGTTGTTTGCGCATACAACATGTCCTTCCTTTGTGCATCTTTCAAATATGCAAATACATTTTGCATGAAGTGATATGCTTTGAAGCACTACTATTAGAAAACCAATATGAATCATCCCCATTCACAATCATACATGTAGAATGTGGTGATGAATAACAATGACACATAACAACACATGCCCAAACATCTTGAACAACATTAGCTCCATCATTTTTTGCATTATATGTATTCTCAACAGTAGACATGCTAGGTTTTTATCCTCTTGTCCATTACACTTGGCAAGTTTTCTACATACATCAATGGTATGTCGAGCCTTTCAATAATACTTGCATTTCTTATTTTCACATCACCATCAAGAGAGGAAGAAGTCGAAGAGGAAAAGTGAGGCTTTGACTTTGATGAACCTAAATTTGAACCGTACTTGCTTTTACCTTTTTGTGTAATAGCAAGTGCTTGTGTTCCCTCAAGCAAACCTTTTCTATTCACTCTTGATTGGTCTTCTTGCAAATGAAGAGACACAACCTGATCAAAAGTATACATATTTGGATTCATTTTGAAACCAAACAAAGTGTAGGAGCAAAGATTCAAAAAGATTCTAGCAAACATTTGAGTAATGTGGGAAAGAGTGATGCATCCTGAATGATTTGATCAATGTTTACTGAATTCTCTTTCAAATCCTTAATGCCTGTAACAGAATAAATCCAATGACTCATTCTCAACCATTCAAACATCCTCAAGTTTCTTTCTTAAGTAAGAAACTCGTGCCTCATTATGCACTCTATACAACGAAACCAGAGTATCCCAAACTTGTCTTGAAGTAGTGCATGACTCAGTATGTGGAGCAATATTTCACTTCACAAAAAGGTTTATCAATGCATGTTCTTGAGCATCCTTTCCATTCCATATAAGTTGTTCTTGCATAGTTCGAGAAGGTGTAGTTATTGTACTTGAAGAAGAACCTAAATCTATGACAACACAATTAAACTTAATGGTGGTGATGAATTCATTAAGAAAATATTTATAAATTCCCTTATGAATTAAGGGATACAAAGGCAAGAAACACAAAAAATGACTCCATATAAAAATCGAGTTATAGAATGGAAGAATTGAAGCATGATGCAGGTGGTGCATACTTCATAACAAAGATTTTCCATACAAATTTTGGGCTAAAGAAGTTCATACCATAGCTCACATCCTCAATCAAGGACATACTATTGTGGTATAAGGTTCAACAAATTATGAAGCCTATTATGGTAAGAACCATATAATTTTCTATTTGAGAACATTTGAATATGAGTATTATTGTAGATCCATGACCTTTTGCAAAGCTCCCCAAAACTAAGTGGCGCACTAAAATGTTTTGTGTCATCAAAACAAGTCGAAACCTAGTCAATGGCACCTAGAAGCCGCTCATAAGATGGATCTATGGGAGAAAATCAAGAGAATGTCACAATCATACACATGAACAAGTAGATGGATTGTTCAAAAGTTACCTTCGAAACCATGAACCTAAGACTCCTCCTTCTTGCATATCAAAACCTTTATGTCTCTTCAACCCGATGCTTTTAACACATAAAGCACTTAATGAAACATGAGAAAAATATTATATGTTAGTCCATCCCTCAAGACACTTCCCACTTCATACATACACACACACACACAAAATGGATTTGAGACACTTAAAAAGTAGTAAGAAAGAAGAGTTATGATTTTCTTCATTAGATTCAAGTACAAAATAAGAATCCCCCATTAAAAAAATCCTCCTTTTTACTCACGTACATGGGCTTTTCTCCCTCTTCACACTAGGATTTGGTCCTAATTAAAAGAAAATCATTTAGGATATTGAAAAGATTCCAATAAAATTCCTACATATTCCTAGACGCTCAAGATTTACTTTTCCTTTACCACAAGTGGGAACGCTATAAGAATATAATATTTACATGCGAAATTAGACTTGTTCACATATAGAAAAGCTATCTTTGATTGAAAAAGGGTGGCTTGATATGCGCTTAAGCTCCCTTTTTTTTTACTAAATCATGTATCTATTTAATTTCTTCTCCTTGACATCTTCTCCCCTCCTATTTTCTATTATCTTCAATAGAAGAAGATGAGTGTTTTACCTTCATAGGGCCGCTAGGATAGCGTTGGACCTCTTCATTTCTATGTTGCATATAGCTTTCATCTAGACATTTGGGACCTCCATGTAAGGAAAACATAGATAAATCTTTGGTGTAACTTTTACATGCTTCTAACCTACTCAATAAAGAAGAGGACAGCTTCCCATAAAACTTTAAAATTTAAAAAAAAATCATGTATGTAATGCTTCTTCAAAATTTTGTAAGCATAGGTGTAATAGAACTTTTAGCCTATCAAGATAAACTTCTAAGGTGCACCTTTCATGAGTCTCACTTGGATCAAATAGCAATGGTACAACACCAAATTAAAATGTCATTTATTTCAAATATAATGTTAGGGTAGCTTTGAAAGCAGCTATGTTTCTAGCATATCAAGAATTCTCAAAAGCATAATGCATGTATGATTTCTAGTGTTTTTCAAGTATTTATGCCAAAAGTCCATGTATCAAGCACGTACTATAATATTCACGTCTATTTTTCTGATAATTTAACCACGTTTTTAACTTTGGATTATTAGACCTTTAAATATATAAAAAAAAACCCACTTATGATGATGAGAAACTAGATCATCTAGTTGACATCTAGTCGATGCCATAGTCAAATTAATCGTGCTTTTGGATCCATTAGCGAGAATTGTTGGTCTCTATTATTCACTCCCTTTATATTATTTCATACTCTCCCTAGCACGGGATATTCACTTGATGTTATTGCATATTCTCTCTAGCACTTGATATTCAGATGGTTGAGACGATTATGATGAGTCCATATGGGGGTGGGTATAGGTGTTTGACTTGGTCTAATTCCTCCTCTTCAAATTTACCGATTAGATATAAGCCCATTACATAATCTTTGTATCTTTCCCATCACACTTGGATCAATATATAATGCCCTTCTTGTGTCCTTTCCAACAAGTTTGCACTTTCATCTTGTTCTGCTTCTATGATCTCTTCTCTCTCTTCAATTGATGGTTGTCCTAAATTAGGTGATGAAAATTCATGTTCATAGGTGCCTTACAGGTCTGGTGGGCTCCTTGGTTTTGATTCCATAACTCTAGTTTCTATAATTTTATGAACTTGAGTTTTTGCATTGACCATTTCTATGGATGGATGGGAAATTTTCATTTCATGCACCTCCATACTCTTTATTTCCAATTATTCTTGAATATCTACGATGATTTTATCCTTTTTTGCTAATATTAATTTAACTAAAGCTCATATGCCATGAATTTATGTCATATTAAGTAAATTCCATGGTTGTATAGTCAGTTCAAGAGGCATACACATGACGAGGCATTGGTGTAGTTTATCATTGTTGGAGTTCAATTTTTTTACATCATCCATAAGGATTGCACTATGCATCTTTAACACATCCATTCTTCTAGTAAGAACTAATTTGTATTTATCAATTCTATCATCTCTCATTGCAATGTTTCCATCTCTTCCTTTTTCTAGATGTGACTTTGCTATAGTTGTTTAACCTTTAGGAATGATTCCATTTTTTTGTTATCTTTACTATTTCTCCTTGTACTTTTATCCATTTGCATGTAATAAAAACTAAAAAAGCTTTTATAATGGACTAATTCTTTTAACATTCTTTGTTAGGGATGTGATGATTGTTTGTAATTTAGGATCTGCATCCTATAATGAAGTAGACCCCCAAGTCGGTGGTTTGAATTATTGGGTAGTTAGAATGGGCTATGAAGCACTAGAATAGATACTTGGTCTTACTGATTCAAAAGATGAATGTTTTGTGGAAAATTTTAGATTGGTTTTAAAGGTGGGTCTAATCATTGTGATGGTTATCATGGTGGGTGTGGATGTAGATACATTATCATTTTCTTAGCTTATTGGATTTAAGTGGTGCATCCAAAAGGATCCAAATTGTCAAACCAATGTAAGATCTAGTTGATGCCACATAAAGTGATCTTCCAAGATGGTGTATCACATAAACATATAGAGAGTGGCTTGATCAAGCATGAAATAGCATCTTAGGCTCCAAAGAGCCTTATCTCGCACTCTGTTTGTAAGAAACTTTGTGTCACATATTATTGCATAGAACTCGATGAGTTCTATTATTTTTGTGTAGATGAGGTTTTAAAAATCCTCCAAGATTGAGAAGAAATCAACTTTACACATTTTGTTAAATCCACCCCTTTCAATTTGATGCATATAGTTCCTCATGGCCCTTTTTTCCCTCTTTAGGAGGTTTTTTTCCCTTATTTGTATATATGCCTATAATCCTAATGGGTTACTTATCTTTGTACATTCACTTGGTAATTCATTCAGTGTTGTGTTGTGCTCGAAGCTTCTTCTTCTTCTTTGTGTTGTTTGTGTGCTTCCATAGACCTCAATCTCCAATGAATGGTATCAAAGCAAGTCGCAACTTCATCTAGGACATTGTCAACAGCCCTCTAGTCATAGTCTCATAATCGTACAAAAATTAGTGGGCATACACAAAGCAACTAGGAATTCAAAACATCTTCATTTTGTGGCATTGAAATTTTGATCTGAGCTCGTTTCAACCATTCAACACTCTGTCATAGTGCCTATGTAGGCAATCTCATCCTTTCGTACCAAACATATATATAGGTTTTGATTTTTCCAATACAAGCACCTCAAAGTCTACTACAATTTTAGCAGAGCTTGACAAGGTGGTTCTGTTCAACTTTTCAAGATACAGTCATTTTTCTACATTAGGTTTTAGGGTCAAATGTGCCATTATCATTCACATCACTCCTATAAAATAGCAAAGGATGTTCGTGTTGCTTACCTCCAAGAATAGTTGGAGAGTGATCATATGAATGAAGGAGTTTCTATGGATATTTTTTTGAAAAAGATCAAAGATTTGAAGGAGCAATTGATTTCTGTTGATGAAGTCTTGCTAGATAGTTCACTTGTGCAGAATGTTCTTAATAGTCTTCCAGATTCATATAAGAGTTTTGCTTCTACTCCTTGATTGATGTTAAAAGGAAAAAGTCTTTGTTTTGTTGTAGGAAGATCAATCCAAGCAGAATAGCTCCATTATGCGTGTTGCAGATCAAGCTTTCCTACCTAGTCAAAACGAAAAATGTAAATGGAGCTCATCTCCTAGTAAGCAGAAATGTGCTAATGCTGCACAATTGAAGAAGGAAGAAAAAGATGAGAAGAAAACAGAAAAGCAAAAACTATCTTGCAAATATTGTAAGGCAAATGTTCATGTCATAAAGAGTTTTCCAAAACTCACTGCAAAAGAGACAAAGAAGAACGAGACTAGAATGGTTATTGTAGAGGTCTCACACCTAAAACAAAGTATGCTAATCTTGTTTAGAGTGAAGAATAGGAATTTACTATGGTATGTAGCTATGTCCCATCTTCTTGTTAGTAGTGTATGTCTGCAATAGACTCAGATGTTTGGTACTTTGGTAGTGGGGCAACCAAACATATTACCTCACAGTGGAGTTTCTCCAGTTCACTTGAGCCTACCCCAACAAGGCATATTGTCACATGCGCTAAAAACTCATCTTATCTTGTAATGGGAGTTGGTAAGAACATTTTGACTACTATTGACGGTAGTTCTTTCACATTGTCAAATGTTTTGTATATACCAGGAATCTAGAAAAATATGTTGTCAATTTTGGCATTAGCCAAGATTGGTTTGGTTTCCAAATTTGTTGATGATAGATGTATAATTCATGATCTCTCAAATGGCAATGTTATTATTGCTTTTGGCATTGTATGCCATGGGTTGTATAATCTCATAGATTATGCAAAATCTATGAATGATTCAGCATGTCATTTAAAGATTCTCAAGCTATCTCAAATGCAAAGCATTGGCATGCACATTTTGGTCATCCAAATTTTGCTAGTTTGAAATGCCTGCAAAAATCTGAAATGGTGCCCTCTCTATCTAAACTAAAGGCACCTTGTAAACATGCCTATGAAGGCTTTATTTTGGGCAAAATGCATCATTCCTGGTTCCCAAAAGATGGTTAAGTTTGAGCTATCATAGTGATGTTTGTGGTCCTATGCAGACACCTTCTTTTGGTAATTACCTTTACTTCATGACTTTTATTGATAAATTTTCTAGGCATGCATGGGTGTATCCATTGAAAACAAAGTCCAAAGTGTTTATGTGCTTCAAAAGAATTTTGGTTATCGTTGAAAATCTATCACCATGTAAACTGGGCACCCTATGTTCTAATCGAGGGGGGGAATTCATCTTCTCATTTTAATGCATTGTTAACGTGTTAACGTGTCGGATTAATTATAACAGGAACCAGACTGCTCATGGGTTCTTGGGATGGTCAGGGCTCTGTAATATAGAGGCCCAATATATATTTTCCCAATCACATTCTTATTGTAATGACTATGGAATAAAAGGGTCGAGAGATCCCATACATGCATTTCTATAGGTTGAGAGCAACAACCAAAAATTGTAGGGCAGAGCATTCCGGTTCAGGGCAGCAAAGGATAGCGAATTCGTTAGAAGATTGGCGAGGAAATAATTGCTTCATTGTCGCCATAGGTAGTAGAGGGACATCCACACTTCCATCTTGAGGTAGATGGAATCCTTCGACCATAGTATTCAGAGTAACGACGATGCATGGATTAAGGCAGGTGATCGGCCAACATGTCTCCATCTGGGGAGTATCGGCAATAGCAGCAATGACTTGACCGAAGAAGGGATGACATTCAATCGAATGCCAAGGCAATTGGGCGAACACCAATAACCTGCAGGCATGCAAGAACTCACTCAAGTCGGGAGATAAACCAGCATAGAAGGTGGTAATATTGGCTAGAGCTTCCATGGCGGTTGACATAAGAAGAATGTGCAACAGTATAACAAAGAAGACACAGAGCGCAAGTACACAATAGCGAAAAAGAGGATGAAGATCTTGGTTAAGTAAGAACCCAGAATGAAAACGCAATCATCACAAGTGGAAGGGAACATGCATGCATAATGATGACATTATCACATTAAGGAATTCCCCAAACGTGGAGTGCAGCAGCTAATCATGGATAATTAATCAAAATGGAAAGTTTACGATCAGACGGTCAATCGAAATGCACGTAATGTAAACAGTGTTCAAGATTCAAAACAAACATAAGCCGGATGAATAAAAATAATACCATCACCAAGTTAAGATGAAGTAGACGGTGGACAGTACGGATGAAGTTTCGACCCATCGATAGGTTTAGGAAGAAGAGTACCAGTTAGAGTGGATAACCGAAAAGTAGTTGGTCCAACCTGATCTTCAGTACGATAAGGACTGAACCATCGACGCTTGAACTTGCCAGCTGAAGATTAGACTTAGCATTATACAAAAGAACTAATTGTCTTTTGGTAAAGATGGGAGTCCTAAGAAATTGAGCATGAGTCTTAGCTTGCCTCAGTTGCACTTCTTGAAGCACCAGAAAACTTTCAGGACGTTGGTCGTCCAACCCGAAATGATTAATATCATATTCGGTTAACCAGCAGGCAGCTTCATTAACAAGAGTAGATTGGAACACTATAGCCTTATATGTCGGATCCGCTGGATAGTTGAGTACAACATAATTAATTTCAAAAGTACGCACATGTGCATCAAGATCATCACCTGGGAATCCAACAAATTTCGTATATGTATCTCTAGCAGGTACTAGTCGTGGGGGTATGCTCTGCTATTATTGTTGATGTTGTTCGAATTGTTGAATAACGAATAATACAATCTAGACTATGCTTCTACAATGATTCCATGTGATGTGATAAGAATTGATTGTTATTTTCATTTAAAACATCTATCACTTTACCTATTCAACTTTATCCTATGACATACCTTGATTCTATTCTAAATCCGAGTTCTTTTTTGTGAGAACATGATTCTTGTGCCAAAATTGTTCTATTTCTTCTTGCATCTTATTGATTACAATGTAATAGATCAACATTTAATTTGTTTGTGCTCGCAAAGTAATGATATTCTTTAGCTCTTGATTAGCACTTGGTGCCATGATTGACTCCCATAGAGGTTGCTACAATTTTGTTGTTGGTGGTGCTATTTGGAAATTACTTGAAACTTGGGTTGGCCTTCTTGGAATGGGTATCGAAAAATCAAATTCAAAAGCAGATTTGATGTTACAAGTGAAGTTTATAGAGGAGAGACTTGTATATTTTTTTTATTGTTCTATTATGATTGTGATAATCATCAGAGGATATACTTCAATTAGTTCAATTTGTTATGCCATAGATGAATTTTTTGGTGCAAGGACTTGTTGTGTAGGGGGCGTTACTAAACTAGATTGATACAGAAGGATGGGAGAGGATATCACGGACAAAAATATAGGTCTAGTCAAAGGATCTCATGGTGTTGCCCTTCTTCTATGAGTTGCTATGATATTAGGCATGCATTCATGTGATTGAAGCGCAATAGGAGCCTATAAGAGCTCTCCCTGTCAAGATGTGGCATGCACATAGGTGGGTTTTGCATTGACTTCTCTTCTTTGTTGATTGCATCATTCCTGAGACCTTCTTGCCTTTGAAGTTATGTTTCAAGGGCTTCTTGCCACACTTCCTCTCTAGCGCTATTGAACTTTGAAGCTTGTCTTATATGATGCCTAATCTATCTCTTCATGGTTTAATAATGGTAAGATGTTCATCCAAAGATTTAATTTTGCATGTTGTGATTATTGGGTTTGTTGCAATTTTGGTTCCTTATTCTCAAAAGTTCTTTTGGTAAGATACCAAGGGACGTGGATGAGTTTTTAATAGATAATTATGGTGATGGTACGTTTTTAGCACAAGTGCATGTAAAAATGGGTGGGTGTAAGAGTGATGAATAGGCAATGATTTTGTTATGCATCTTCTTTTATTGTTCTTCTAAGTTGAACCTTGTGGTTCTTCTTCTATGAATCGGTATTCACCAGAATTCCTGCGAGAAATTCAAGAAGAGAAATGGGCTAAAGAAAGTATATATGCCTATTGCCCTAATGGGCTACTTATCTTTGTACATTCTAGTGGTAATACATTCAGTATTGTGTGTTGTGCTCCAAGCTTTTTCTTCTTCCTTGTGTTGTTCGTGTGCTTTCGCAGATGTCTAACTCCAACAATTGGTATCAGAGGAGGTTGCCGCTTCATCTATGGAGTTGTCTACACCTCTCCGGTTGCAGTCTCAGAATCGCACGAAATTTACCAAAATCGCAATCTGAGCTCGTTTCGGCCTCCGAATGCACTATCATAGTGCTTGTGCAGGCTATTTCATCTTCTTGTGCCAAAGGTATATACTAATTTTGGTTCGCCAGTATAAGTGTGTCAAAGTCTACTACAGGTTTAGCATAATTTGTCTGGCAATTCTGTTCAACTTTTTGAGATACAATCAATTTTCTACATCAAGGTATTTTAGTCACTGGCCATGGCTAAAAGCAGTGATGTATTCCGTATGTTGGTTGTTGAGGATAAGTTGGATGGTACCAACTACCCATTATGGGCTTATATGATGCATCATGTATTGGTCGCAAAAGGACTATGGAACATCGTGCAGGGTGTTGAAAGACATCCTATTACAACTATGAATATAGGTATTGCAAATACAGGTGTTGGAGCTGATGGATATGGTATCAAAGATGATGATATTCAGTAGATTCTTGTTCATGTTGTTGCTTCTGTTGCACCTACTATAGAGCAAATTCACTGGGATGGCAGAGATACTCAGACACATGCATTGATAGCTTTGTCTGTCAAACATGCCATTATTCTTTACATTCGCTCTTGTAGAATAGCTAAGGATGCTTGGGATACACTTACCACATTGTACCAGGCTAGGAATGAGGCTCGTGTTGCTTACCTCCAAACACAATTGGAGAGTGAGCACATGAATGAAGGTGATTCTATGAACAATTTTCTCACAAAGATCAAGGATTTGAAGGAACAATTGATTTCTGCTGATGAAGTTATATCAGATAGCTCACTTGTGCAGACCGTTCTGAATGGTCTTCTTGACTCATATCAGAGTTTTGCTTCTACTCTTCGTTTGATGATGAAAGGAAATCCAAATGCCTTGTCATTTGAGGAGTTAGTCTCTTTTTTGTTGTAGGAAGACTAGTCTAGGCAGAGGAGGTCTATTAGGCGTGTTGCAGATCAAGCTTTCTTGGCTAGTCAGAAGGGCAAAGGAAAATGGAGCTCTTCTACTATTAAGCAGAAATCTACAAATGCTGCACATTCGAAGAAGGAAGACAAAGATGAGAAGAAATGAGAGAAGCAGAAATTGTTTTGCAAATACTGTAAAGCAAATGATCATGTCATTAAGAGCTATCCAAAACTGGCTGCTAAAGAGGCAAAGAAGAAAGAGGCCGGAATGGTTGTTGCAGAGGCCTCTACACCAAAAACAGAGTCTGCTAATCTTGTGCAGGAAGAAGAATGGGCATTTACTACTGTCTGCAGTTTTGACCCATCTTCTCATGAGCAGTGCTAATCTTTGGTACTTTGATGGTGGGTGACCAAACATATTACCTCACAGTGCAGTTTCTTCTCTTCACTCGAGCCTGCCCCTACAGGGAATACTATTACATGTGCCAACAACTCCTCTTATCTTATTATGGGAGTTGGTAAGATCATTTTGACTACTGTTGATGGTAGTTCTTTCACTTTGTCAGATGCTTTGTTTGTGCTAGGGATCAAGAAAAATTTGTTATTAGTCTTTGCATTAGACAAGATTGGCTTGGTTGTGAAATTTGTTGATGACGGATGTACAGTTCATGATCTATCAAATGGCAACCTCATTATTGCTCCTAACATTTTATGGCGTGGGTTGTATAAGCTCATAGACTATGAAAGATCTGTAAATGATTTGGCATGTGCAGTACATGATTCTCAGGCTATGTTAGATGCAAAGCTTTGACATGCATGCTTTGGTCATCTGAATTTTGCTAGTTTGCTACGCCTGCAGAAATCTAAAATGGTGTCCTCTTTGCCCAAACTTGAGCCACCATGTAAACATGTATGTCAAGGTTGTATTTTGGGCAAAATGCAGCATTATTCCTTTCCAAAAGATGGTTCAGTTTGGGCTACTCTAAAATTGCAGCTTGTTCATAGTGATGTATGTGGTCCTATGCAGACACCTTCTTTTGGGAATTATCTTTACTTCGTGACTTTCATCGATGATTTTTCCAAGCATGCATGGGTATATGCATTGAAGGCAAAGTCTGAAGTGTTTATGTGCTTCAAATAGTTTTTGGTTTTGGTTGAAAATTTATCAGCATGTAAAATGGGCACCCTCCGTTTTGATCGAGGGAGGGAATATATGTCTTCCGACTTTAATGCATTTCTAGCTGAACGTGGGATAAAACACCAGTGTACAGTGCCGTATACACCTCAACAGAATGGAGCTGTTGAACGGAAGAATAGGTCACTCATCGATATGGCGAGGTGTATGGTCAAGAGTCAGGCTTTACCACATAATTTATGGCTTGAGGCTGTTATGTGTGTAGCATATGTACTGAACAGATGTCCCACTAAAGCACTACAGTCTATCACTCCATATGAGTGTTCGCATGGTCGCAAGTCATCTGTCGCTCATCTGTGTGTTTTTGGTTGTCTGGCATATGCATTAGTGTCTGAACAACATCGCAGAAAATTGGATGATAAACCAGTAAAATGTATTTTTGTTGGGTACAGTTCTGAAAGTAAAGGCTATCGTCTGTATCATCCATAACTAAACACATTCTCGTTAGTTGTGATGTGTTTTTATGGAAGATGCTATTCAACCATTGCTTTCATGTACTAAGGAGACATCTGTTAGCTCCAAAGACATGTATGATACTTTGCTTCCTCTTTTTACAAGTGGACCATCTAGTGCTGGTCCTAATGAGGCAACTTCTCAACCTTTGTAGGTTTCATCTGATGATGCAGATCATTCCATTTCTGATGAAGATTTACATGATGCACTTGTTGATGAGAGAGCTAATATTGAGCAGGCAAAAACTATGCCAAAATGGCTGGTGCAGACCTAGCATGACAAAAAATTAGATGCAACTTTGTCATATCATACTCGATCGGGCTCTCGTAGTGCCTCTTTTGCATCAGATTGCTATGCTATGGCTGCCTCTAGTCTTTGTGATGAGACTGAACCTATTTTGTTTGATGAAGCACAAAATTTTGAACATTGGATGGCTACAATGCAATCTGAATACGATGTTATCATGAAAAATGGTACTTGGTCTTTATGTGACTTGCCTCCTTACAAGAAGGCCATTGGCACTAAGTGGGTATACAAGCTGAGTGTAAACCTGATGGAATTGTTGACAGGTACAAAGCTAGGCTTGTTGCAAAGGGTTATGTGCAAGAAAGAGGCATTGATTTTGATGAAACCTTTGCTCCTACTTGCCAAATGACTACTGTTCGTAGCATCTGTGCACTTACAGCGCATCATGGTTGGAATGTACATCAGTTGGACATTAAAACAACATTTCTGAATGGTGACTTGCATAAAGAAGTGTATGTTTTTCAGCCCTGTGGCTTTGTGTAGAAAGGGCATGAAAACCAGGTGTGCAGGTTAAAGAAGGCATTATATGGTTTAAAGCAAGCACCACGTGCTTGGTATGAAAAGATACATGCCTATCTTATTGCACATGGTTTTGAAAACAGTCCAACTTAAAGCACCTTATATGTTAAGCATGGTAATGATGTGCTTTAGATCATTGTGGTGTATGTTGATGACATGCTGCTCACTGGTCCTCATGACACACATATTGCTGATTTTAAGGATGATTTGCATGCCTCATTTGAGATGTCTAATTTGGGGCATTTGCATCACTATTTGGGCATTCAGTTTATGCAAGTTGATGGTGGAATGGCTTTGTGTTACAATTTTTTGGCCTTGAAGACCGTAAGCCTATTGCCACTCCTATGGAGACAGGTTTACGATTGAGTCTTAATGATGTTGGAGATGCATTTGATGTTATTCTCTATCAGCAGGCTATTGGATGCTTGATTTACTTATGCATTACTCGGCCAGATATTTAGTTTGTTGTCTCACATATGAGCAGGTTTATGCATTGCCCAGGTGTCAAGCATTGGCAGGCAGATAAGCACATCTTTTGCTACTTGAGTGGTACCCAGCTACTTGGATTGTTTTATCCCAAGGGGGGATCACTACCACCAGATTTGCATGCTTTTTCTTATAGTGATTGGGTTGGTTGCTATGACACTCGTGTGTCCACTAGTGGCTTTTGCTTCATGCTTGGTAGCTCATGTATATCTTGGTTGAGCAAGAGGCAGCCTACTGTGGCCACTTCCAGTTGTGAGGTTGAGTATAGGGCAACTTTCACAGTGACTGTAGTGTGTGTGGCTCAGATGCCTTTTGGCTGATTTGGGTGTTGGTCAGTCTTCTGCCACCACCATCTTCACTAATAGTCAGAGCGCATTGGTAGTTGTGAGGAATCCTGTGTTCCATGCTCGCACTAAGCACATTGAGGTGCAATATCATTATGTCAAGGAGAGGTTCTCTATTGGGGAGATTAGCTTGGCATATGTGCCCACATAGGAGAACATTGTAGACCTTTTTACTAAGGCTCTGCCTAGTGAGAAGTTTGAAGCTTTCTGCAAAGCTTTGGGCTTACTTCTTTTTGTGGATTGATTCCACATAGCCTGGCACTTCCTTATACATGAGTGCCAGCTCCTTGTTCACCGCATCACTCCTAGGGGGGATTTGTTGATATATTTAGGTAGTGATGTGTGTGAACACTCTAGGACTACCAGGGGCACTTTTTTCCCTCTTTAGAAGGTTTTTTCCCTCGGCTTGTATATATGCCTATTGCCCTGATGGGATACTTATCTTTGAACATTCTAGTGGTAATACATTCAGTATTGTGGGTTGTGCTCCAAGTTTCTTCTTCTTCCTTGTGTTGTTTGCATGCTTCCGTAGACGTCTAACTCCAACAGAAATCATGTTCACCAAGTGCAAGGGCCATGGGATGACCACTTTGTATGCCTTCACATAGCTCCTTTTAAAACATGGACTCCATGTAAAACGTTCTTTTGAGGCCACTTAGCATTCATTCTTTTGATCTTTTCCATGATCCAATCCAACATTCCCACATGTTTTTTATTTTGTAGGCATGTGGTATGGCATGCAAAACTTTCTTACGTGGTAATATATATTGAGTTTGTGCTAGGAAAGAGAAGTGCTAATGAAAAAGATGAAAACCTAGCTCAAGTGTGATCAACCTTATATTGATAGATGTTTTTAGTGACTCTCTTCTCTCTTGATGATACTTCAGTATGGTTTATTTAAATTCCTTCACTCTTGAGCTTTAATGATATTCAAATCAATAGGGATGATATTTTGATTGCTTTGGGTCATCCTTCAAAGTCATCCACAATGAAACTTGGATAAGAAAGCCTTCACCTTTTGTATTAATATATGGATATAGCATTAATTCACATCTTTGCAAATCATGACTTATTTGTGGCAATGTAAGATATTCTTTATAACCAAGCACATTGCATGCATAAGTACTTTGATAATTTTGTTGTAAACCATGAGATTATTGTGCCATCAAGTGGAATTTACATGGTTTGCCATTGATGTTTAATTTTCTACATAAGACTATACTCCCTCATGCATCTCACGTGAATTTTTTTGAGCTATATGAAGAGCTCTCTAGTATGTATAGTGATACCAGTGGATTTGGTGGTAGAAAACAAAGTAATATGACCTTTGTGTTGTTTTCTTATGAAAGGAACTAATCATAAGAAGAATAAATTTCAATAATTAACTAATTGATTGTACTTTTGATAGGCTATAAAGTGTATATTGCCTTCCATTATGTTTTCTTTGTCACTCTTTTTTTTTGCTTCCTCCCTTTTTTTATGATTTTTCTTTTTCTTGTGATACCTTGATGGTATGCATAAGGTGAAGAAAAACTTATTAGATTAGCTGTAGCTCAGTGATGAGTAGCACCTCCTTTAATGTCAATCCAGGAAGACATGAGGATGGTATGAAGACCTCGAACAAGTGATGGCACAAGTGTGTGAGTGAGAAGCACACAAACATGCACACACATACACACACGTGCACACACGGCAAGAACAAACAGAGAGAGACAATGGAATCACTTCTATTGCCCAAGAATTCTCATACAAGTTCAAATCTACAACAAGCTAGCCTCAAAAATGAGCTCTCTAGCTCTATTTATAGTTTTTGACTAGCTTTGGCCCTGTTCAGACCTAGTGTCCGACCTAGTTAAAAATTAGGTCCCTAAGCTAGTTTGGAGGCTCAAACAAGCTCTGAAAATTATGAAACTTGGGGTATTTACAATGGTTTTCAGTGATGAGAATCACTTTTAAAATAATGTAAGCATTGAAAAAATTTGATGGGTTGCCTCGGTGCTAGATCTGCATGTATGCCCATACTTGCTTCTTCCTAGATGATGTCAACACTCCCCCCCCCTAGCGTCTGTTGTCTCTGACAGACCTTTGCTCCACGGGGTGATCAATGTAGTGTTGGACTATGTCAGTGGCTAGCTCCTGTTCTCTGATCCTTAGTCTTCTCACTAGATCTCTTTGAAGAGCATCCCAATTAGCCGCGCCCGAAATATCAGATTGTGGTGTTGTATATAGCTCTGAATGCATAGTCTGTTCGCATGCAAATAGCTGTAGAAGATGGGTTGGTCATGGCGCAAACACTTCAGAGTGAGATTCCCAAAACCCAATGGTAAACATATCATCAAATGTTTGTTTATAGCAAGCTGGGAGATATCTGATTCTCGCATGCCAAGCATAAGCAACCCGAATACTAGGGGTTGTGCTCATATCATAGAGTAAGTCATAATTACCATTTATAAAGCCCCGGATCGGAGGCTGGATGTTACATACATTGCGGAAAGTCTTTAGTACTATTTGCATCATGTCCAGGATCTTTAGCATCATCTGAGCAGTGACATCGTTCATGGGTTGTAGTCATGGCATCCAGTGTCTTATAGTAGCCATCATGTAGGCGATGGACGGTGTGCGTTATGGTGGAGCAATGGATGGGTAGTTGAGCCATTGTTTGCAATTAGCATTATTCAGAACTTTTATGGCAAAGGCTTTCCATGATCGTCTTCGTTGCATTGGCCCAAAGCATGGATTATACTTTAAGTGCATGGGGGCATGGTCCGACGTTCGGAGCATCTCTGGGTAAGTCTCGAGTAGCTTTTGCAGCCAGATAGGTTGGAAGATTTCCCCTGTTTGGCTTCATCCGGGATGTCCTCTGGTTGGAATTGTGTGGCAAAGGAAGGTACTTATTGGTTTTGCATTTAATTTCAGCGTTGTAGTCTGCCAATAGCACAAAGTAGGGCTTATACTATAACTCCGAACTGGTTATCAATCGCCTAGGAGCCAAGTGCCTGAAATATTTTGATTGAAGTATTGCCTCCTCAATAGTTTTCATGGCCAACATTTGAGTGGATATGCGCTCTTCGTGAGTTGGTCCCATCTCTTCTACTTGTTTCATCCATGCAGGAGGGGGTTCCTCGTATGTGTCTTGTCCTTTGTCAGTGACCCTGCCGCCGAGAAGAGGTTGAGGTTCATAAGTTTCTTGGAATGTCTCTTCAACTGGGATGATAACTGCCTCTTCTTCTACAGGTTGATCGGGTGGAGATGGTGGTCGTTCATATTGTAATAATTTCATCTTTAGCTCAGTGACTTGTTGTCATAGCTCGAGTAGCTCGTTGTCGGTTGAGGACTCTGGTGGTAGTGAAGTAGCAATGCTAACCATCTCTCTAGGTTCTGTTGTTTGTGGTGTGGGCACTAGTTGTCTTTGTAGTTCTTTCACCTAGTCTACAAGTCTGTCGTGAGCTTCCAAGAGGTTTGCATAATTTTCTAATATCTGTTCGATATTTGCTGAGGGAATAGCATGAAACTTAGCAGGATCTATGGGTGCCCCTGAAGTGTTTTCAATGGCCACTTCCAGATTGTCCTGATTTTGTTGTTGTAGCCGTCTATTCTCTTCTTGGGTAGCGGCTAGGTGTCGACGAAGTAATGCCATGTTCCTCTATAATCGAGCGTTGCGAGCTAGTTGATCTTTGAGTTGCTCTTTGTTCACCTTACCTGTCGCTGCATATGTGGCTTCAATCTCCGCATAAGATTGCTGGAGGGCGGTAAATTCTTGTTGCAATGCAGTATTATGCAACTCCAAAGCATCGACACGTGCTTGGAGGTGGGCAGACAGATTACATAATTCTTTGTTGTTCTCTTCCAATAATTGATATTCTTGTTTCAGGTGTGTGGCCGCTTCAAACATGGTGTCTAATGCATGACTAAATGAAGTGGATGTAGAGGTAGTGGTGGAAGATGCAAGGGGTCGGGAAATGGGGAAGGGAAAGGTGGATGTTGTGCTTACAGTGGGTGTACTTGGTGATGTGAGTTAAGTAACAAATGGTGATGTTGAGACGAAAGTGGTGGTGGGTGGTCTTGTGGAGGGTGAAATGTCCATGGGATCGGACGTGATTATGTGTGAAGTGTGAATCGTGAATACTGGGATGGTGGGTGGTGTGTCAGTGGTGGGTGTGAACATGGGTGAGGTGGGGTGGGGAAGGGAATTTTTGTTATAATCATCAAGTTGTTGCATCATATTTACAAGGTTTGCCCAAAATTGGGGAAGGGTGGTTTGTATCGGTTCTGAGGAGGTTGAGGGGGGCATAGTGGGTCGTGGGTGGGAAAGAGGAAATGTTGTAGTGAGGGAAAATGATGGTGTCAATGATTGGGTAGAGATAAGTGGATGTCCCACAACTGATAGATAAGAAGGGTGACCTATTATGGTTTGATGAGTGGCGGGTTGACCTATTTGAGGTTCGGAAAATTGACTAGAAATGGTGGAGGTAAGGTAAGGTAAGGATGGGGAAAGGGTGGTGTGTGATATAGGTTCGCAAAAGGTGAATGTTGGTTGTGCAGGAATGCTCGTAGTGAGGGTTTCGGTGGGATGGATGGGTGGCAATGGCGGAGATAGTGTCTGTGTGTTTTCTTCGGGGGTGCGAGTGTCAATGGGGCTGGTCATATGAACGTCTTCTTGAGCTGTAGTCGGGGAGTGAGGCAGAAACTTCAAAGTGAATCATCTTACCCCTTCGCGGTCTTGTGTCCAGTCGTCGTTGGTCTTATTAAATAGGAGGACGATGTATCATAGTCCGCATTGCTTCTACAATCCCACAAGTGTCTGCCAGAAGATTCAAAGATTCGACAAAGTGAGGGCCCACATTCTCTGCTTGTAGCATTTGGTTCACCATTGCTCTGTTTGCCTCCTTTGACAACTTATGCCTTTTTTGTACTTGTTTGATCGTCTCGTATAACCGTTTGATTTGGTCCGTGTATGCAGGGGCTTCCTCTTCACTCTCCTCTGATTCATGCTCCTATGCCTCCTCTTGTTCATGCATGTCTTCAATGTGCATGTGTTGTGCTTCCTCCTCCCAATGTACTCATTGTTCTTCTTGATGTGGACGTCCTCTATGGGATGATGATCCGGGACCTTCAGTGTTTGAAAAGAACTCCCCATCAGATAGTTGCGTTCTTTGCAAGAAGGTCTCAAAATCAAAGGAGGTGTCTTCCGCTAATGCACTCATGGAGGCAAACTCAACATCCGTGGGTAACAGAGGGTCAGACGGAGTGGCTTGTGTAATGCCCTCTGTCTGTGATCATTGGAGACGGATAGTGAATGGGGCCACTTGACCTTCTTCTCTAAGGGAGGCTTCTGTGGTGGACTCAAGAGGAAGTGGGACATGGGAAAGTGATCCGCGCATGCGTTTAGCTGGTTGAAGCCCTGGTTTTCGTCCTTGGAATAATTGAAGCTATGAGTAAGTAAGTGTCCGTGCGATCGGCAAATCATATGCTAGACATCTGTATATGATTCTGGTAATGGCACAACAACCATTCAAAGAAGGTTTCCTTACTCTTCGTTTGCATGCTTCATATAATTGATCAAGAATCCACACTGGCATTTTAATAAGTAGACTCCCTGCCTCTGCTAGGTAAAGACTGTACCAAATCTTCTTGTGAGGTTGCATGAATCGGTCTTGAGCCGGGAAGGCAAAGTGCTGAAGGCACATGCGTAATGGGATGGCAATGTTTGGAGAGAGGGCACACATATCTTTCAACTTCTTTAGCTTACTATTCTTCATAGACTCTGGTATCAGAGAGTCTTGATCAGAGGGCACATGGGTGCCGTAGATTTGGAGGGCTTCCTTAATTAAAGTGACGTTCAGCTCAAACTTTTTCATTTCATCACAGTTTGATAGAGATGGCACCAGGAATGTGCTTGACTGATCACGATCTCCTGTAGCTTTGAGAGTTGCAAACAAATAGTAACATCTAAGGAAATCTGGCTTAGGCAAGGATGCACTAAAGTAGTCTTTCAAACCCGCTTTCTGCCAAATGTCTTGAAGAGGCGATGCATTTTGTAGTGATTCAAATTCTCTTGAGAAAAACTAAAATGTCCACCAAACTGAACCGAATTCCAACTTAGACTCCCAGATGTGATCTGCATCACCCAAATCTCCTGGCATCTCATTGAACCAATGAGAGTGCCCTTTTACTCTTTTTGTTAAGCCGCTCGGTGGATCCAAGATGGGAATTTGTCTCACATTCAGATATTCTTCAGGTCTAGCTGATAGTGGGGCCTCCATGGGCATGGTCTCCCAATCAACTTGAGAACTAGTGCCTGCCTGGGAGCTGGTGCCTGTCGCTTCTGCCATGAGACTTCGTGTAGTTGTTGATGCTTATCTGCTAGAAGAAAAGGGGCACATTAGTGTTGCATAGGAAACAGGATGTTATGGTGTTCCCTCCACAATACTAACATGACAATTCCAAGTGGTTAGGGAGTGAAGTGTTTGTGAGGGGTGTGAATGTTGGTTAGTGGGTTAGAGTCATCCTAGATGCATACTTTTGGATATGCAATGTATTCAGAATGCACCTACATCAGAGTGTGCGGATTTACAAAATTGGGTAAGGGGGTTTGACACAGGGTTTAAGTCTCCAAACTTTGATTGTGGAATCGTAGCTTTTAGAGGTGATGGCATGTAAAGGTTTGTGGGCTGGATTGTGTTGGATTTGGGACCTTTTGGGTACCCATTTCCCGATATTCCTAGGTGTGACCGAAGATGTAATGGTGTGGAGTGTAGGTGTTTGCCCTGAGATTTTTGTCGAGAGTGCTTGTGAGTGTTGATTCATTCTTGTGAATGGAGGTGAAGCTATTTGAGCTCGTAAGCAGGTCTTGGGCACCCATATATGTCTAGCATTGGGGATAGCCTTCATTGACTGCTTCGGGACCCAAATAGAAAGGGTATGTCTAGAGTGTTGCTTAGGGGACTCCTTCGTTGTAATCCTCGATGGTGTAGCTTGTTGGCATCCTTGAGAACCTGTCTCTAGAGCCATGGGTTTTCCACCCTTGTGTATCCAAATCCGTTTCATGCCAAGAGGTACTTCATATTGCACAGGTTGGTGCTCACACTTCTTGATCATCGTTCTCCTTGGTATCGTGTGTTGTCCAGCTTGCTTTCCTCGAATCCTCTTTGGAAAAGAAGGGAACTCCTCATTGACTTCTACACCTTTGTCAAGGGTGACAATCTTCTGCACCATAGAACTTTGGACAAGAATAGCATCGTTATCTTCATGTGGGTTCTTGGAGGGACCAAGATTTGGTGCCTTTTCTAGTGGCCTGAGTGCTTGATTTTCTAATTCAATCGTGAGGCGGTTTTGGCCTACCCAAGCCTGAAGAAGTCCACTTCTTAGGTTGAGGCTGACTGCATGATCATAGATCCAGTCTTGGCCCAAGACAAGAGGTTTGGTAAGATCCTCGTCTTCACATACTAGCACTTTCACTGCCATTAGAACCTCTTGAATGTAGAGGGGAAGTTCCACCTCTCCCATGCAAGGGGTTTCAACACCTCCCAACCCTATGAGATATGCATTTATAGGATTGACCATCAATTGCAATTCTTGGCAGTAAAAAAGCCAAACTGCACTAGTGGCTGCTCTTGAGTCAATTAAAGCTCTCACGGTCCTTGCACTCTCTCCTTGTCCTACTTCTAGGGTCACAAAAGGTCGTCGATTGACTATCCTATGGGAACGTTCACCTGAAGCCTCACACATGGCCATGTGATAATTTAGAGTTTCTTGAGTGTCAGGCATGGTTTCATCTCTAGCTTGTCTTTTCAATTTCATTTGTCGGATGCGTTCTAAAGCTTCTGCCTGTGCTTCTTCTCGAATTCGCTTTTCCTCTTCTTTATGTTTCTTCGCAGTATTGAGTCGATTTAACATCTCCTCTGTGAGGGGTTCCTGATATAATTTGACTCTACATCCACTAACGTAACTTGGTAGGATGTCACCTTCTAAAGTGGCTAGTTGCACTGCTCCACATGTGGAGATTCTATTTATAATCATTGGTCCATAGCCTCTCTTCTCTAATTTCCGTGCATGTTGCTTCAAGGTGTAGACTAGGACCAAGTCTCCTGCTTTCAAGCCCCTTATCTTTCACATGTGCGTCAAAATATGTTTTTTGTCTCTTCTTGGCTGTATAAATTCCTACTGCAGCTCTCAATCGTGTTTCACCTAATCGTTCAAGATCGAAGATTCTAGAGGAGAGCTCATGGCTTGTCCACTCATGCTCTTGTGCTACTTTCAATGTAGGTATCAAAAAGTCCAATGGTAGCACTGCATTTTGGCCGAACACCATCTAAAAGGGTGTGGCTTGGAGTACCGTTTTATAGGCAACTATGTATGCCCAAACAGCATGATGTAGCTATTTGTCCCAATCAGAGCATTTATTATTAACTAATTTTGTCAGTACATTGCATAGAATCTTATTTGTGCTCTCAGCCTGTCCATTAGCTTGTGGATGATAGGGGGCAGACTTCTTATGTATCACCAAGAATTCTTGGAGAAGGTTTTTGATGACTTCATTCAAGAAGTGTGTGCCTTTATCACTTACTAACTCTATTGGCAGCCTGTATCTGGTGAACACATTCTCGAATAAGAACTTAGTTGTCGTCTTGGCATCGTTCTTCGTTGTAGCTTTTACTTCTACCCATTTGCTTAGATAGTTAGTGGCCACAATGATGTATTCAGCATGGGAACCCTTAGTTGTGGGATTAATAGGACCGACAAAGTCTATTCCCCACTTAGAGAATGCACGTCCACCTATCATAGGTTTCAATGGCATCTCATCTTTATGTATAGGGTACTGAGTTCGCTGACAAACATCACATCTCTTCACATAGGTATGTGCATCCATGTGAAGTGTGGGCCACCAAAGACCTACAAAAAGTATTGCCTTGGTCACTCTATCTGGTCCAAAGTGTCCGCCTGCTATGCCTTGGTGAGCTGTCTCCAAGATCTTCAGATATTCGCTCTCGTGGACACATAATCTAAGATACCCATCTTTTCCTCTTCTGTATAGGTTATCTCCAATGAGAGTATAGTCTAAAGCTTGTTGTTCTAAGATCCTTTGTGTAGCCAATGTCATATCTTGGGGAAAGGTTCTCGTCCTCAAAAAGGCTACTAAGGGTTCGCTCCAATCTGGCACTAAAGACACTCTATAAAGAGTGGCATGTTCCATTGGTGGTTTAGTGCGGAAGATTGGGCATTCCTTGCACATCTTATGGACATCTGCTTCCATAGTTGGCCAATGCACTCTGAGTCTCCTCAATGTCTGTATGGTTCTTTGCCTTGAGTAGTGTTGCTCTAATGCACCCACATGTGCTAATTGCAACCATTTTGCGTACTCATCCTCTTCCACACAACAACCTAATATTCCCTGATCTGTATGCTTGTACATACTCCCTGCCATGATATGGTACTTTTGGGCTTTTACTACCTCCTTATCTTGAGTGTTTACTACTGGATCTTTAGGCCCATATGTCAGTACTGACACTAAGTTCTTGGCCCACTCAAAGTCATATTCCATTAGTAAGAGAAACCATCTTACTAATCTACCTGTATTGCATGGCTTGTTCACTAAATACAACAATGCTTGATGGTCGGTAAAAAATTTAAACTTATTTGCAAGCAAACAGTGTCTAAACTTCTTAACTGCATATAACATGCCTAATCCTTCTCGTTCGGTAGTGGTATAATTTTGTTCAGCAGCGTTCAACTGCCTACTAGCATAGGCAATTAGAAGATCCATATTTCCTTCGCCAATTGGTTGTGCGAGTACATAGCCAATAGCATAGTTGGATGCATCCACATGGACATGAAAGAGCTTGTTCCAATCTTGTGTGGTCAAGATTGGTGCTGAACATAATCTTTGTTTAAGCTCATTGAAAGAGTTCTCACATTCATCAGTCCACTCAAAGTTAGTCAAAAGAGCATACAGAGGCTTTGCAATGATGGCATACATGTGAATGAATCGGCGATAATAGCCACAATGCCCCATGAAAGCTTGCACTTCCTTGATATTCTTTGGCCTAGGTAGTTCTGCGATAGCTCTCACTTTCTCTTCATCAGTTGATATGCCGTTCTTCGACACTATGTGTCCCAGAATCTTGCCTTGCCTGACCATGAAAACGCACTTTTGTTGGTTCAAGCAGACTTGATATTCTCTACATTTGTCAAAGATTTGCCTGAGCTCAGGTATGTGTGTCTGTCTAATGTTGAAATGAGCACAAAGATCATCAACATAGACTTCTAAATTCTTCCTCAGGAATTCCTTAAACACATGGCACATCAGTCTCTGGAAGATTGCGGGCGCATTGGTTAGACCAAATGGCATTACCCAAAAGGCAAATATGCCCCACTCTATGGCAAAAGCTATCTTATGTTGATCTTCTGGTGCAATGGCTACTTGATTGTAACCAGAGAACCCATCTAGGAAGCTGTACACTTCCTTGCCTGCTACCCTTTCTAATAAATGCTCAGTGATAGGAAGCGGATAACTATCTCTGATAGTGGCTGCATTAACCTTCTTCAAGTTAATGCATACACGTAGTTTGCCATTCTTTTTGGGCACCACTACAATGGGGATACCCATTCAGTGTGCTCGATTTCATAGATAAATCCAGCTTCAACCAAGCGATCTATCAAGCGATCTATCTCTTCTTTGATCTTGGCGGCATAGTTATGATTGTATGTGTATGGCTTCTGTTTAGAGGGTCTAGCCTCTCAAGTCATGGAGATCGTGTGTGAGCATATGTCAGGGTCTACACCTTTCAAGTCCTTGTAACTCCAAGCGAATACATCTCTGTATTCTCTCAGCAAGGCTATCAACTCTAGCTTTTCTTCTTCTGTCAGGTCATGTCCAATGTATGTGCATTTTTCTTCTCCTTCTTCTATGGCTACAACAATCTTCTTGGTGGTTTCTTTGTTATCATAGGCCTCTCCTGTTTGTGCATCGCATTTAGGCATTCTTATCATGACTCTCCTGTCTTCTATCTCATATTTCTTAAAATTTTCAGGGACCTTGAATAGAGATTCTCCCTCTTCTGTCGTGGTTTCCTTCTTCCTTTTCTTATCTTTTGTGGTCACTTGGTTGGTTAGCCTCACATCATTGGTAAGCTCTTGAATCATGCCTCTGAGGGTGAACTTCCACTTCATAGAAATATTCCTCATCTGATGCAAAAGGTGGATCCATAATGATTGACTCTAGATCGGAGTCACTTGCATCCTCGAATGCATCAGTGCTAAGTTCACATTCTTCAAGAACCGAATCACACATGATTGGCTCTATTGTGAAGATTGAAATGTCATAGCCCTCCTCATCGCAGTGGGGTGTCCACTGCTCCTCATTGATGGCTACATCCATTGTTGCTAAAATTTTCGCCCAACCATGGGGTTCAAATTCTTCGTCAGGAAATGCTACAGGTGCATAGGCTGGGTCTTGAATTGATCTATGAGTTTCCCTCGCAACTATCTCTCTGGCTTTCTCTCTCTTCTCCTCTTCTAGTCACATATAACAAAAGTATGTTCAAACTCTACACCACAAGTGGTGAGGGTTATCCCTTCTAGTAGTCCTAAATGTCTCTCAATGTGACCATCGGCCATCTGCAATTTCATTCTCATTGGCCTGAGTGCTGGCTTGCCCCAACGCTTCCATAGGGAAGTGGTAGCAATTGCAACTCCTGCACCTGAGTCCAAAATTGCCTTGGTTGTGTACCCCTAATAGGTAATAGGAAGATAGGCATTTCCTTCTTCTCCTTCGCTCATGTCCCCTATCTTGTCCAAAGGTATTTCCGTCACTGTTCTATGAGATCCTACCTGGGAACGAGGTTTCACTACGTCTGACACTTGTTTGGCTATATGTTTCCACAATTCTGGCCTAACCTTGAGTAGCTCTTCTAAAGTGAGATTGCACTGCACTTTAGTGTTCTTTACTACCTCTGTATTCCTAGGTATGATAGAGTCTTCGTTTCTTATCATGATTGTGGGTGCTCTCATGCATGTAGACTTAGTTTCCCATGGTCCTGTGAAATGGGGTAATTCCTGCAAGGAATTAGACTCGAAGTCTAACCTCTCATGAGATTGGGCACTCTCATGCTCTCCATAAATGGAAGGAATGTCTTGTGGGAATTGATCGTGCACGTCATCCACAAGTTCAATTGGAGGAGGGTTGGTTCAGTGGAGTTAGGCACATAAGCTTCCTGGGGAGGAAAGCTTATTCTGTCACTTGCCCTCTCCTTAGCTTGGGAAGTGACTCCTTTTCCCTACTTTGCAAGTAACCTCTCCAATCTATCTAATAGACCATCAAAATGTGATGGTGTTCTAGTGGAGCTAGAGCCATTGAACAAGCGACTGGATTCAAACATGGCTTGCGCCAATTCTACCATCTTAGCACAAAGTTTTGTTCTCTCTATCTCTAGATCGGCTGTAGGGTAACATTTGTCATGATCTATCACATTTGGCCCTTCTTGGATTCTGGCCTGATATGCTTTAAGCATCATGTCTAGATCCTCAGGAGTGGGATTAGCGAGGACTGATCCTACTCTGGGTGGTGGGTGGGTGATGTGTGGTGGATTAGAAGGTTGGGGAATGGAAGGAGATGGATTGGAGGAAGATGGAAATGGTGGTGCTGGGGTAGTGTGAGTTTGAGATGTGAGTTCCATTATCTTTGCTTTTGTTTCTCTCAAGCTTTCCTCAAGTTCGCTCATTTTCTTCGACCATTGTCTCTTCATTCTGTCCTGGCTATCTCTCCAAGCTCTTGTCCTTTTCTTGGTTATGCTCTCCATCTCGCTAACCTCATAACTTTTGTCCTGACGTAAACCTTGGTTTTGCTGCAAAGCTTGAGCTCTAGTGACCACGTGCACTGGGGCTGTGGAAGTTACACTTCTTGTAGAGTCTACTACTAACCCAATAACATTGATAGGAGAGATTTTTGACATGTTGATGGGATTCTTGGGACACTCTTGTAACAAATGCTCCTTTCCACAATCTGGGCAAAAGCCTTGAATTGTCATAGATTGTGTTTGTGTAGGTGCCGGTAGAGGGCAATCACGAATGAGGTGATCTCCCTGACATCGAAAGCATGGCCCTCTAGGAAATGGAGGTCTCATCTGCCTAGGTTGAGGTCTAGATTTGGGGTTTGCATACATGACATTCGCATAATCTGGCTCCCAACTAGATTCATTGGGTTCTTCATAATAGTATGACTCATTATGCTCGGGTGACTGCATGTAGTAAGCCTGTGGGCTATCAATATATGTAGAGTCAAAACTATGATCACTTGGGTCACTTTCAGATAGCAATGGTGTTACCGTGACTATGGCTATGTTCATATTTTCTTCCGCAGATGCATATTTCACTGGAATCACATTGGTAGGAGTAGGGGGTTGCTACGCTAGAAATGGTTGAGGTCTCTGCTGCCCTTGATAGGGTGGTTGGTAGGGTTGCCGAGGCCTACCATATTGCTGTGGTGGGTACTGGTTCTGGAATCTGTTCTGTTGTGGATATGTCTCAGGATAATTTTGCCTGACAGTTTGTTTGTTATAAGGGAAGTCTTGTGCAGTTTGGTTGGTGTACCTTCGCTCTATGGTGTAGTACTGGCTACTAGGATTCACTTGTGGTTGAGCCATAATGGGACAAACATTCGCCATATGGTCGCCTCCACAGATGTAGCATCTTTTCATCGGGGCAAACCTTGGTATTTGTTTGCTTGAGACTCCTAATTTCTGAGCTACTTTCTCGGCAAGTTCCTCAATAGATGTGGATGGATTTGAATTGAGACTAGTAGAGCTATCTGAATCTCTATAGATTTTTGAAAGCTCTAACTCCTCCCCTAGGTTATCCTCAATGTCTACGCTCATGCGTACACACTCCTCTATGGTCCTAGGGTCCTTCAAGTACACATAAGATCTCAACTTGGTACTCAATAATCCATCTAAGAATAAGGCCACTTGTTTGGCTGGAGTGGGTAGCTCTGGAACCGGACATCTCTCTAGGTATTGCCTAAATCGTCTTCTTTCCAGTCTAACCGTCTCTTGAGGTGTTTGCTTGAAGCTATGACTCAGTGAGGAAGTATTATGCCGTATACCACTCTTAGAAAACTCAGTGACAAAAGCTTCTAGAAGTTGGTCTATGCTCCTAAACTGCCTCTCATGTAGTGGTTGAAACCATCTAAGGGCTGTGTTTCTAAGGGTTAGACCAAAAGCATTGTATTATGTGAATAGATCCTCAACTAGTTCAACTCTCAAGACTTGCTTAAATTCTGCCACATGGTCGTAAGGGTCTCCAGTGCCATCGAAGTAATTCTTCATGGACTTCACCAGCTGGGTTGGCCTCAAGGTCCTAGTGTGTTTTCTAGGCCTTTGAATAGGAAAATCATCAGTATTTCTTTGGTTTCTTGGGGCTCTAGATCTCTCAATTCTCTTATTCTTTTTCTTCGTATTTCCCACTCTGCGACCGAAGGCATTGGCATTTCCCATCCGCCTTCTTCAGACTCTGATTGTACTCCCTATTGTGCGTGAAAGTGCGGCATCAAGAGCTTAATTACGTCGAGGTCCTGTACGGGGAATTGATCTATGGCGGGTAAAAGCTCTTTGCCGATCTATCAGAATGCGAACACATCGGCTTCAACATCTGCAGGCACGTCATCATCCACCTCCGTTTCTAATTATGTGGCCACCACGAAGGCTTTTGTGGGGGAAGCTGCAGAGGCGGGGAAGGCAGTTCTGGCGCGTCAAAGGCCGTGGTCCGAGGTTCTGGACAGAAATAGCTTTACGAGGCCGGACTCAATTTCTGATGCTACTGGACGAATGAAGCAAAACCTGAGCTACTTCAGGGTCAATTATGTTGTCTTCTCGGCAGCAGTCATCTTTATGGGCTTGCTGTGGCATCCTGGCTCTCTCATTATTTCGCTTCTGCTTGCAGCAGCCTGGTTCTTTCTGTATGCTTCAAGGACACAGCCAGTTGTATTATTCGGAAGAACTTTCACTGAGAGGGAGGTTTTAATTACCTTGAGTATCATTACGATTGCGGCTGTCTTTTTCACTAGTACTGGTAGCACTATAATGTATAGTTTGTTTATGGCTGTGGCTCTCATTGCTGTACATGCAGCTTTCCGAACTCCAGATGACCTCTTTCTTGAGGAGCCAGTTGGCTCTACACAGAAGAATATTGGTTACCAACCACAATCTATGGTGTAATATAGGTCTCATCCTGCTACAGTTCTCATATCAACCCAAAAAGATACATAATTAAGACTTGATACTCCTGATCATATTGTAGTTATCGCATGAAATTGAGTCACTGTAATTTCCTTTCTGTACATCAGTGTGAGAATTTCCAAATTTTCTTCGGATGGTTTAATCCTTGCATACGAGACTAAGCCTTTTATATTGTAACGCCTTCTACTGATATTGAAGGGAACCGTCAATCTGCTGTACATTTATGTATCGATAGATTGTGTTATTGGGCGTGTGTGTATAGGAAAAGCTTCTGGCACTCTCAAAGCATCTGTCTCAGAAGTGTGTGAGGTAGCTCCTAATTGTTTCTGATGTAATTATCCAAAACTTCAGAGTTGAGTTAGGGAGAGATGGTATGCTACAGGGTGGATAATACATGCCTAGTATGGTTCTAACTTCTTCTTATATAGATTTTGCTGATTCCTGACAGAAATTTATCTAGGCATCTGTCTCAGAAGTTTGTGAGGTGGCTCATAATTGTTTCTGATGTAATTTTGACTTTTGACTCCTGACAGAAATCTATCTTCTGTTGGGTCTACTAAAATGTTTATGACTGTCTGTGATGCAATCTTAAATTTCGGCAATTTGAAAAAATTCTAACACGTACATCATAGATGACAACGAGCATCAATCACGTTCAGACTTGAAATGTGATACATCCATGCATAATGGGCCATATGACATATGACCTATTATAGAGTATAGTATACTCAAATACAACTTTGTATGATTATTAAATCAGTTTTCTTTGAATTTGTCTCACAAGGTTTTTCGTATAAAGTAGCATGTCCGTTTTTGTACTATTTGTTTTGGTATTGCATTATATAGATAGAATAATAGGAAAAAGGTTGTTTGTATGTCTATGTATGTGCTGAATGAAAATCACAGAAGTATATATATAGACAGTTGCAAGGGTTGAGCCAGAAATGCATATCTGACATGAGGTTACTAACCTTGTTTTTCTGATCTTGGGTAAAAGCTACCCACCGAATAAGGCCACAACTATGGGCCAACTGTTGTTATCGACCACCTGGTCAGAAGGGGCCATGTGTTACTGGGACTTTGTCTTGTATCTCGAGAAGATGTCTGTTCAGCCTCTGGAATTCAAGAAGTGCTCAAAAAATGTGACAAGGAGGGAGGGGTACGAAGAATGTCACTATGTGTCTCGAACTGTGTATATCCTGGACATCTGCAAGTGAAGTGCTGCACATACTCCATCTCGATCTAACATAAACAACATATCCTCTGGTCTGGGATACTCTCAATTCTGTTTCTTTCAATCTCAAGCTGGTGGGGCAAGGCTTGAAGCTGACCCAATGGAAACTTTCATAAGCTGTGTAATACATACATTCAAGTAGGATATCTGTCTCTTGATGAGTCCCATCTCAGATATTCTCATGAAATGCTGTTGATAGTACTGCATCTTGGGTGGTTGAGGCTATGGGGGTTGCTTCATTTTTGTCTAATACGTATCTGCCATATCTACTCCACATTACTCTGCTCAGTATGCAAAACCGGATGTGAATGTATATCCTTTATATCCAAAAGTGGTGGTAGGTGGTCAATATCTAGCCCATGTGCTGAGGCTCATAATCTAATTTGACCAAATAAGCTATCCCTGTCCTCGAACAAGGCCCTAGATGCCTCAAAAGACATATGGGAAAGTCCATCTGTTGGGAAGCCTTGTAGCTTGTGATGCAAGACACAATATGAAAGAGAGCCATGAAGAGCATGGGAAGCATTGCAAATTCTTTTCTAATGGTGTAAGCTGGGATTAACTCTTTGCGTTGGATCATCCGAGACTTTGTCATGACCAAAGGTCTATCAAGCTTCATCCACGTGTGAACTTAGGCTCGTGTGAACTTAGTCTAGGAGTCGAAGTAGATGTTGCATACACAAGGGGATATTGAAGCTCCAATAGATTCGTTGTCTATGCTTAGCGGCAGCGGTGCTTCAATAATGAGAGATGCAGTGCTTCAATAATGAGAGATGCATACTGATCTGATAACTTCTCTCAACTACCTAAAATAACTAAAGTATCTAGCAAGTCTAATTAGCAAGACTATGAAGGCAAGAGAGAGAACGTTTCCACCCAACCAACTCCACCCATGTATACACCTCTAAATCAAGGGGGTGCATGCCCTTGGGTTTTTCCAAGTGTCCATCCAAGTGTCCCTTGTGTGGACACTTTTCCAAGGGTCATCATATGCCTTCTAATTTCCCAAGGTCTATCACATGCCTTCTAAATCAAATGACGATTTTTCTCTCACGTACACCCAAGGTGGCTCCTAGAGGAGCTTCTCCCAAGCCTACGATTCCCACATCTTAGGATAAATCAAGCCTAAGGTTAAACAACTATTCATTTGGGAGCTCAGGTAAATAAATGTCCAAAGGGTTGAAACCAAGGGTTTAACCCAAAAGTTTCAAGCATGTGCTAAGGCTAAATCAAGGGTTAAACCAAGGCTAATATACATCATATAGCTTTTAGAATCCATATGTTTAGCCTTCTGTACCCATGAATTATGCAACACATACCCTCTTATATTTTTTTCCCCCTCGGAGCTTGTTTCGTATGGCATATGTAGTTTGCACAGTGAGAATAACTGCAAGGTGTGCATCAAAGGGAGCTTTGGAGCTCATTTTGAATGTGAATTATCCTTGTGGACAAGGACAAGTACAAACTCTCCACATGAACACATAGATCTATAGAAAAATGGAGAAACTAGAGATTTGAAGTCGAGCATGCAAATATGTAGGTTTCACAATGGGTGGTCATAATACAAATGGTTGGCTGAAAGTCCACTATATTTTATCATAACATACATATACAATAGTGTTTGAAAACCATTTGGCTTTTCACATAGACATAAATGGTAATTATCTCCCATTGAAGATCAATCTTGTTAATATGAGCCAAAGAACAAAAATGAAGAATAACAAAGAATATCCGAGTATGAATATACAAACTATATCTTCCACTTGATTGGTATGTTACAGAAGTGTACAAAAACAAGAATCAAGTGACTCCCATTCGATCGTAATAGTGTCGAAAGCCATTTTATGGTAGAGCCTCGGTTAAAACATCTCCTCCATTTTCTCGAGTGTGAACTTTTCAAGAAAAATGTGCTTAGTGGTTAAGCAATCACGAATAAAGTGATATTGCACCTAAATGTGCTTGGTCTTTACATGATAGACTAGATTCTTAGTCAACGCAATAGCACTTTGATTTTTGTCGAGTAAAAGAGGTACATGTTGAGGTATGCCCATGTCACAAGCCAAAGTAGAAAATCACAATGCTTTCTTACATGCCTTAGTGAGCTCCAACGTACTTAGCTTTTATAGTGAAAACAATTGAACGTTCTTGACGACAAGATCCCCAATAAATAGCACCTTTTATGAAGTGAAAATTGAACTCTGAATGAGACTTCAATTTGTTTACATAATGAGCAAAAGTTAGCATTTGTGTATCCAACAATGGATACATCACTCTTACCCAAGCATGGACACTTAACCTTAATGTTACATCCGCCAAACTTAAGGACATTTGGATGGGTGCATGTTGTTAATTGTTTGGCCAAGTGCGAATTAGCCCCCATGGTTCACCTTCTCATTTGAACCTATAAATAGGACCCATGGGCTCATTTGTGCAGCATTCCTCGCATGAGGCACTTGGACTCTTGGCCACTTTGGCAAAGACTTGTCACTCGTACTTGTGGGTGGCTGGTAGACTGTAGCATGGGACATTAGTCCCTTGGAGGTCCCTTGGAGGTCCCTTGGAGGTCCCTTGGAGGTCCCTTGGAGGTGGTTGTCCGCTTGGTTGTAGGCTCTGGGGCTCGGGGTGAGCCCATATTGGCTCTATGGTTGGGAGATGAGTCTGAAGTCCACCCTTCTATTGTTTGTGAATATGGCTTGTGTCTTAAATTTTCGAGCAGGGAGGATATTGGAGGATCTAACATTGGTATCAAAGAGCAACTCTCTGCACGTCTTGAGAAGTCAAGGCAATGTACACAAAAGCATTAGAGCTCATGGAGCTGAGATGGTTCAGCTTGACATGCTTCTCATCCTCTTGATGGTTCAGCTTGACATGCTTCTCATCCTCTTGGATGGGGTGGTATGGGACACTTCAAGTAGGAGGGAGCAAGGGGAGCACATGCAACCCAATGATTGGAGAGCACATGTAAGTCCCACCTTTTGTGTATTTTCCATGTAGGTAGGTGGCTGGATGACTTTCCCTCTCCAATCACATGCATGTTGAAAGCCATGACTGCCTCTCTCCTTCTACTACAAGGAAAGAGAGAGGGCATCATCAACTGCCCTGTGTGTGGCTGGGAAGAGAAAGCGGGTTATGTGGGAGCACCCACCCCGAAAGGAGAGAGGCAAGAAAGAAGCACAAATGGAATATCTGCTTGTTGGATGCCCTCGTCCTTGTTGGGTAAAGAAGATTAGATGAGCGCTTCTGATATTTATTTTTCCATGGATTAATCTTAGAGGGCAGCCCATCATGAGCCACTCATAAGATGGATTTGCTGCCATGAGGAAATCAGATGTGCACTCAGAAATGAAGGGGCTGGATGGGAAAAGATGAAAGGAATGGAATGCAGCTTGTAGGGTGGGCTGGACAGCCACCATATCTATTGATTGCCCCCTCTTTTGCACCCCACTTCAGCCTAAATTTTTTTCTCTAGTAGCCCCTCCATGTGAGGGCGTAGCTCCTCCATTTGAGGGTGCAGCTGTGCATGGCTGTAAATCATCCATGGGTTGATGGAAAGGAAGCAGTCATCTTCCTTAAGCAGCAAGGCATCCTTAGGGAAGTTGTATTAGATGGACAGTGGTTATTTTTTCGATGTGTAGGCAGTTACTTGGGCAGCAAGACACGTACTTGGGAAGCAAGGCAATTACTTGGGCACCAAGGCAATCATTTGGGCAGCAAGACAATTACTTGGGCAGCAAGAAAGCTCTCATTAGGGGTTTCAATAGAACTTGCCACATGGAAGCCACATGGCATAAATTTAATGGTCCCACCTCATCCAATTGTGCGCATGCATTCTTCTTCATACATTCCATAGGCCTTGTATTGATTGGGTGATGTGTAAAATTAGAATGTTTTGAAAACTTTCTAAATTAGTTAAGGATGTAGTTGGAAAATAGTGGAGGTGGGAAGATCCTAATTTAGGAACATATGAATAGCTTCTTCTCTCTTCATCTTGGCATAGCACTCATTTGCCAAGATTGCACATAGAGAAAAGACTCCACACCTCATCCTCCCTACTTGCACTTTCAGCCACTCCACTTTCTCGTTCTTCATGGAGATGTTCCCACAACCCATTAATTCTCAGCCGTCAGCTTAGTCAGTCCGCCCCAGCCAATGGAAGGTATGACAACTTCCATACCTTACAGACACCCATGGGCTACATCTTGGAAGGGCTCTTCCTCCCGAGCACTTGCATGACATTGGGATTTTTACCTAGATGCATAGATTAGGAAGTGGTGATACTCGGTTTTTTGACTCCATTCGATGAACCATGGTGGTTATTCATGGTTAGTTAGGGTTCCTTGCCTGGATTTGAGCATACCCATGGTGTGCTTGAGGTCAAGGGCATGAGTACACTCGCTTTCCTCTTTGATTAGAGAGTAGAAGGATGAGACCCTGGATGCATATTCATGGGATTTTGAGGATTTTAGGGATCGACTTAAGTCCTTGAGGATCTATTGGATCCTAGAGCTTCTGAGATAAAGTGGGGATGCTGAAAGGGGTACTTTTTTGAAGTGATCTGTAGACCCATTAGGTGTGATTGCATGCATAAGAGGGATTGATCAAGGCATTGCCTTGGCAATCCGAGGAAATCCTCGGGGAGGATTTATACTACCAAGGTCGGATTGTAGCGAGATAGTGGAGGAGACCTATGGCAAGGGCGATGTCTGCCAAGGTATGGAGCCTTTGTGGAAGAGATTTCCACTTAATTGTTTGGGGGTGATAGAGGAGGAGGATCATCTTGGTGCCCCTAGGGTTATATACCCGTCGCTTCCACGAGGACATGCTTCCTGTGGGATAGAAGGAGATAGTCGTCTACCTTATGCCACATGGTGTGACGAGTCATATGAGTGATTGATATCTCATTGACAAGAGGGATATTCTTTGGAGATCCTTTTTGAGATCGGACATATATGGATAGGCCTACAATTGATCTATATGGACGAGACCCAATCCTAGGTAGAGAGTGCGGGTCTTTCCAAACATGTACAATTTTCATATCCATGTGGTAGGTTTGATTTCTCTCTCGTAGGTCACTATATGTGATCGAAACATGAGTTGAGGGATCGGTTTATGATTATTGAGGTGGTATGATTTCCAACCTTTGCATCCATAAGCACTAGGTTGTAAGAGGATTGCCACATGGTGGATCATATGCCCTATTTGTCGTGAGACTTCTTAGAGAAGAACCTCCGCACGTGCTCTGTTGTATATACTCCTAGGCAAGTGTTAGTAGATGCTTGCAGTGAGAGCCCTATGCCTCTCGGAGGTGGGTCCATCTGATGTGGTCCAGCTTGCTAAAAGAACCGAGTGCTAGTCTGCTCGGTACTCACACGTGTCTCGTGTGTTGACTGCAGCATCTACTCCGGTTTCTCATGTGCCGCCATGATGAAGCGTCCCATCCTCCGCTGGTCTCCAGTGGTCATGCACATCTGGAGTGACCCCTCTATCTTGAATTGTGCTTGTAGGTCCGAGTATGCTGGGCATCTGGTAACCAAGTGCTCCTCACGTTCTATCTCTGTATGGCATACTAGGCACCACCTCTCCTCTCAAGGGACTCCCCTGGCCCGACCCCTCTCGATCTCGAGCTGATGTGATGAAACTCGAAGCTTCCCAATGACGACTGGGAGGTAGTGTGGTAGGTATGTCTGCATGTAGTGCGGAGTATCACTGAAGCCCTGGTATGAGATCTGTAGAAAATGCTCACGGTAGTGGAGCATTTTCGGTGGCAATGTATCCCTCGGGCTGACCCATGTCCTATGTATGTATGTATGCCATATCTCTTGGCGAATGATCCTATTCCTCTCTTGGTGGGGGAGCTAATAGGTAGGGGCCTGGGAGTTGTACTGTACTAGTGGTAATTTGTCTATGTCAAATCCATGATGGGCTAGCCAATTCCGTGTTTGTGCGTACCATGAGGAGTCGTCTCTTGCTAGTGCCATGTCACGTGATGCCTGGAAAGCTCTGTAATTGATGCGCTCTGTGTCCATGCTCCGGATCTTGTGTAATAGGCATACTGTCCGGTAAAGTGCCTCTACTAACATCGGCGGTGAAGCAAGCTCTGCCCTGATGATATCATGGGGTACTGAGGATTTGCTGCGAATGAGTCCGGTAGTCATGAGAATCTGCAGTTTCTCCAATGATATCCATGCTGATGTGGCTAACTCCGGTCCCCATATGGCTGCTCCATACATGAGTGCTGGGGTAACCAAAGTGTCGAAGAGCCACCCCTTCATGCGGGGCTCCTGAAAATATGCCTCATGGAAGTGTCTCTCCATCAAAGCTAATGCTGCATATCCTCGTGTAATGCGATCCTGGGCTGCCTGAGACATGGAGAAAACCCCCAAAGGCTGCTGTGAATGTCACTCCCAAGTAAACATATGATTTGACTACCTCGATGGGTCTGCCTGCTTCTGTGAACGAACTGTGCCTCCTTACTGTGCTGATGTATGGAAGATCAGAACCTTGGTTTTACCAAGGTTCACTGATAGCCCTCTATGTGTGCAAAAATCGTCTAGGCCGTGTAGGTGATGCTGTAGACCCTCTGCAGACTCTGAAACCAGCACAATATCATCAGCATATAAAAGAATGTGGACCGTCGTCCCTCGTACCTCAATGCCTTCCCCTCCCTGCTGCTGTATGAAGTCTGCTATCTCGTCAATGTATAGACCAAACAGGGTGGGTGAGAGAGGGCATCCTTGCTTCACCCCGATGGTGCTAGCAAGTGGATCGGATAGGCCACCTGGGCATCTGCCTCTATCCGATACTCTCTCATATAAGGAGTAGATCCCCCATATCATCTCCTCTGGAGCCCCGATATCGAGTACATCTGAAGAGCGGCTCCCTAGGAATTGTGTTGAAGGCTTTGCGGAAGTCCACAAAGCAGCAGTAAGTATAGTCTCCTCTTCCTCACTCGTGCCTGGTCGATCAGACATCTCAAAGTGAAGATGTGGTCAATGGTAGAGTAGTCTCGTCTGAATCCTGTCCTTGAACCCTCATACCCTTCCTCTCGGAGTGCTCTGTCTCTAGCATTGGCCCATATAACTTGGCCAATATGGGGCCAATCATGATCGTCTAGTATGTGGCTGGATCCATAACATCACATGACTTATGAATGGGCACAATGGTATGCTAAGTTCATGAGTTAGGGAACCCTTCAACCAGTGCTCGATTGAAGAGGTGGGCAATGAGCGGTGAAAGAGTCATGCATCCATAGATGAGATGCTCTGCCTGTAAACCGAACTAGTCATGGGCCCCACCATGGTGTAGATGGGCAATGGCGCGGGTCACCATAGTCGATGTGAAGAAGTCAGAGGTTGTGGGACATGAGCTCTGTGGCCTGGGAATGGGGGGCTGGTCTTGGATCTAGTATCTGCTCTATACATAGCTATGCCAAGTGCTCGGGTCTCGAATGGGTGTTTGCTATCTCCTCTTTCTCACATGTCGCCACGCAACTCCATTGTCCCCGCTCATGAGCAAGTGATAGATATCCCAATATTGTCTCTCCTCTCATTCCCGCCGCTTGCGGTCGGTAAGGCTCTGCATGCGGCACTGTGCTTGTCTGTGTGTAATGCCCCCTCTGTGCTCTAATATTCGTAGATGCCTCCATAGCTCTCGACAACTTGTATCATACCAACTGTTTTGGGGCATGGATCCCGTGCGTGGAGGGTGTGTATGTGTGCAGTATGGAAAGTTGTGTAGAGCTGAGTCATGTAGGATGATGGTGATATGTGATGTGAGTGTATCTAAGGGTGAGAATGGATCGAGGGAGAGTAGGTGAGTGTGTAAGTGGTGTGCATAAACATGTGAGAGCTCGTGTGTGAAGTGGATTGTGGTGTGTGACTCAATGGGTGAGGGATTGTAGAGTAGAAGATGGAAGTGTGAACGTGATAAACGTATGGTCAACACTGAGTGGACGTTGTCCAATACTAAGTGAGGGAATAAGTGGAGCCAGAGATGGTACCTAGAATGTAGTCGACCATGCTCTTGCCCCCCGTGAGGGAAGCAAGTTAGTCCACCTGAGCCTGACCAATGGTGCATCCCGTTATATATAACGAGATGGTGTCGGCCACCAAGCTCAAGCAGATGTCTTCCATACCCGGTGGTGTCGTGACCCATATCCGCTGATACTCTACTAGTCCTCGTCTCATTTGGATCTCTTCCTCTCATGATCTGTGGATGCTCCATGTCATATGACTCTCACTGACATGATTGGATGCGGCTATTGAAGTCACCCATGAGGAAGACTTCACCTAGGGCCTTGTAATGTAGTATCTCATCGGAAAGTGCGATGTATGGTGAATCTCTATCTTGGGTCAATTCCCCAAGGTCATGTCCTGCATATCGAGATCCGTCTGGTGGGAAGTAGCATATGGCAATGTAAACCCAACTCTCTAGTGTGATCTCCATGCGGACCCACATATATCGTGGCGCCTAATCTCTGCCCATGATATGGATCTGGCTTTGTATCTCCTGTCACAAGATGATGGCGACACCCTCGGACCCTATATCCTTCTTGGCATCCTTTATAACTTTGGGGATTAACTTTTTGATTTCGCGGCGGTTGATGGGTGCCATACTAGATAGAGAGGGGGGAGAGGAGGGAGGAAGGGAGGGATAGATGGGTAAAGGGAGAGGGAGAAAGGGGTAAAGGGAGAGGGAGACAGGGAGAGAGAGGGCTGAGATTTAGGGTGGGGATTTGGGGTTAGGTTTAGGGTTGGGTGCAAGGGTTTTATCTTATTTACTTATGCACATGCATACGCATGCATACATGCATTTTCACATACTAACATTGACAAATTCTATACTCATGCATATGCATTTACTCTTAAATGCACTTCATGCAATCTCATATATGGACATGCACTCTTACATACTCACACTCGTACACTTACGCTCACATGCATACATTTATGCATATATGCATTTACACATGCATGCATACACTTATGCTCATGTTATTCTCATACTCATGTATATGCATATTTCTCTTAGATGCACTTCATACATTCACATATATGCACATGCACACATAACAACATTCACATATGCATGCATATACGCTTCACAAACATGCATGCATGCATATACTCTTCACAAACATGCATGCATTCTCACTCATGTATGCACTCATATCCATGTACATGCATACATGCACTTATGCACAAGCAAACATACACACCCATGCATCTATGCACATTTAAACACATGCTCACATACACATGCATTCATGCACACATGCATGCATTCACATTTATACATGCATTACTCATGCACATGCACACTTTAGTCATGCACATGCATACTTACATCCACTCTCATACATTCATATACATGTACTCAAATATTTATATACATATGCACTCATGCACATGAAAACACTATCATACATGCATAAATACATTCACTTAAACATGCATTCATGCATGCTTATACATGCATTCTTACATTTCTCATAGACATGCATACAACTTTATTACACTCTTATACTCATGCTTTCTTATATGTATGCACACATTCATATACATGCATATCTCACTCATACACATGCATTCTTTCTTCATTTATAAATATGCATTCATGCATACTTATGCACATGCTCACTCTTAGATACATATGCACTCATATGCATTTATACATTCACACATATACATATGCATCTCACTTAGTGTGAGAAAGGCTTGAATGATGTGTGTGTAACTCTTCTCTTGTCCATATATACCCTCTTGTATTCTAAAAATAGCAATGATTTGGAATGGTCTAGTGCCACCATGTGTACATCATGTAACAATCATTCCCATTACTACGGAATACCTTAGGATATCCTCTGAGCTTGGAATCTTGGCCATGGTTGGCCCTTGTCCCACATACAAATGGAATGATCCCTATGGACCAATATGATCTCTGTGGACCAATGCCTGACACTCTCTCTCCATTCTAAAGATCATTGTCGTCAATGATCAATGAGGGAAATAACTTACGAACTAGAGCTTCTGATTCCCAAGTAGAGTCAGTAAGTGGTAATCCTCTCCAGGCTACTAGAAACTCTTGGATGACACGGTTTCTCAACCGTTTCTGTCTCCGATCTAATATCCTGTCTCGAGAATGATCTGTGCTATCACATTCCGACAAAGAAACAATACCCTCTTTTAGATTATCCTCCCTAGAAATATACTTTTGAAGTTTACTGACATGAAACACTGGATGGACTCTGCAATCCAGAGGAAGCCACTAATCGGTATGCAACATCACTTAGCTTTTTAACTATCTTCGAAGGTCCAAAAAACCTTGGTGAAAGCTTAATACACTTCCCTGTGGAGAGTGAAGTAGATATAGCTGGTATCTGAAGAAAGACTTTGTCTCCTTCCTCAAAGGTCTAGGAGATCTCTTCCTATCAGCATACTCTTTTGCCCTATCACCGGCTTGCTGCATCTTGGCTTTAGCTATTTCTAAATTGGCTTGGAGGTTCACTAAGAACTGTGAAGCACTAGGATATTTTTTTGGCATTCCTATGGTACTAGGAGCATTGGGATTCATGTCATAGTTCATCTCAAAAGGAGACATTCCTGTCACCTTATGAGGCCTATTGTTATAAGCAAACTCTACTAGTGGCAAGTAACTATCCCAATCTATTTGCCTCTCAGACACATATGCCCTCAACATGTCCTCTAGAATCTGGTTGACCCGCCTAGTCTGACCATCTGTTTGTGGATGATCACCACTACTCATCTTTAATGAAACTTTTAGTTTGTCAAATATAAACTTCCAAAATTGTCCTATGAATTTGACATCTCTATCTGAAATTATGGATGTCGGTAACCCATGCAATCTGAAGACATGCTAGATAAACAACTCCTCTACCTGTGGAGCTTCTATTGTCTCCTGCATGGGTATGAAATGAGCCATCTTGCTGAATCTGTCTACCATAACTAGGATAGTATCCTGCTTCCTTTGGGTCCATGGTAACCCGACTATGAAGTCCATGGATACATTGTTCCAGTTATGATCTGGAATCTGTAAAGGATGCAAAAGACCTGGTGTCTTCACCCTTTTTTCTTTGTTGACATGACACATAAAGCATTGTTAAACATAAGTGTGGACATCTCTGGCTAATCTAGGCCACCAAAATGTTCTTCTAACAAGTTGTATTGTCATGTGAACACTAGGATGTCCTACGCAAGGCACATCATGGTTATCGTGCATGACTTTTCTTCTCAAATCTCAAGAATTTGGTATGCAAACGTTTCATTTCTGTTTGACTATTCCATTCTCCTGCGAGAAATTGGAATACAGAATGGACTTGTTTGCTCTGCTAGGTGAAGAAACAACTGGAACTACCTGTCTCCTATGATAGAGTCATCATTGATGGCTCTAATAATCTATAACAAATGTGGATCTTCCACTTGTGCTTCCTAGAATTGTAAAGCTCATTTGATACATTATCCGTGATAATGCATCAACTACTATATTCTCTTAGCCTCCTCTGTACAGGATTTCCATGTGAAACTCCTACATGAGCTTATCCCAACGATCCTATCTGCCTCGAAGATCTGGCTGACTACAAAAGTACTTAAGTGTATGGTGATATGTGTATACTATAAAGTCTGCACCATAAAGATAGTGTCTCCATATTTTAAGTGCATGCGCCAACCTCATACAACTCTTGTTCATGCACAGGCCAATTACATTGTGCACTACTCAATTTCTTGATTTCAAAAACTATTGGCCTACCATCTTGGCTCAAAACTGCCCCTATGGCTATGCCACTAGCATCTGTCTCTAACTCAAAGGGTTTGTGTGGATCTACCATTGTGAGTATAGGAGCCTTTGAAATAGCTTATTTCACAGTACCAAAACTCTCTTGCTAATCTTGCTTCCATGCAAATGGAACTTTGCCTTGAAGCAAGTTTGTCATAGGTGTTGCTTTCAACAAATAAGAAGAGATGAATTTTTGATAAAAATTGGAAAGTCCTGAAATGATCGTAATTTCCCCTCATCCTAAGGAGTAGGCCATGCTAGAATAAACAGAGTCCTTCTTGGGATCCATCTGAACCCCATTCGAGATCACATGCCCTAGATACTCTATCCTTGGAAGAAACAATCGAGTCTTCTCCGGATTTACATACAGCCGATTCTCTTTAAAACATTCAATACTAATATCAAATGATTCTCAGGCTCATGCACAGTCCTACTATACACTAACAAATCAACAACAAACTTTCCAATAAATGGTTGCAAAATGTAATTCATTAGCATCATAAATGTAGGTGGTGCATTAGGCAAACCAAATGGCATGACCAAATACTCATAATGCCCAAAACGGGTCTTGAAAGCTGTCTTATGTACATCATGATCTCTTACTCGAATCTGATGGTAGCCACTTTTTAAATCTATTTTACTAAATACAATGGATCCACCTAGAGCATCTAAAAGATTGTCAATCTTGGGCATGGGATATCTGTGTCTGATAGTAATCTTATTGAATGCTCAGTAGTTGATGCACATCCTATAAACTCCATCTTTCTTCTTTACAAGAAGAACTGGTGCTGCAAAGGGTGAATAGCTGGGTCTAATAAGCTCTTTCTATACGTACTCGTCCATAACCTTGCAGACTTCATTTTCCTCTTACAAACTCATTCAAAATGGTGGCTAAGCAGTCAGACTCGCTTCCGGTACCAATTTGATTCTATGCTCTATGCTCCTGCAAGGAGGCAAACCTAAAGGTAATTCTTTCAAGAACAACTCTTGGAATTCTGCTTTGACTTTCACTCAAAGTGCTGGAGCATTCCAACTAGAGTCTCCATGACTACATGAATCCATCATAATACACGATAAATGCATAAAATAAAGAAAAAAAATATACTTACAATCAATCTTAAGCAACTTAGTAGCGTTTACCAATTGCGTCTCTTGGAGATCTAGCTCTCTATGGATTAGTAGTTGCCTCCCCTCATGCTCAAACTGATAAACATGCAAAGCAAAGTCAATGAATGGTCTCTTCCTCGCATGCCACTTCTTACTAAGGACTACATCGAAACATGATAGTCTCTCTATCTCAAACTCCAATCTGTCCTCATAGGACTGGATCTGAATAGATAGATCAACAACTCGTTGATCTCATGTCTTAGTTCCCTTCCCGTCAACTAACTCTACTATGTATGCATACTCCGACTCCACAGTCTCTAGATATAACCTCTTAACTAGTCGGGACTAATGACATTATGTGTTGACCCAGTGTCAAATAGTACCTTGACAGGCTGTCTTGCCATGACTCCCCTCATGACAATGAAAAATGTATCTGGGAATTGATATCCTTTCTATGCCACTGGCAAAAGCACAGCGTCGGGCACGATAGGGACCTTCTTCGTGATTGTCATGACCACTATGGGAGATGACATCAGGGATGGGGAATCTCCAAAGTCCTCATCATCATCACTCTCAGCCTGAGTGGGATTTATGACTATGGTAGCAGCGATCTGTTTTTTTCTTAGGACAGTCCTTGAATAGGTGTTGCCCTAAACACCCATAGCATAACCCTTCTTCCATTGCCTTCTCTTTCTATGGAGGTGTAGTAATAGACTTATTATAAGTCATCTCAGCCAGAGCAGATACTTTTCTTTTACCTCGAGGTGCATCTGTCTTGATCATATGCACCTGCTTAGTCTCTCTAGAAGGTTGTGGACTAATCGAGACAGGAGTAGGTGTGTGGAAGGATCGACTTACCTTAGGCCTTAAGGACCTCTGACCTTAGGAACTTGTGCCCCCTATGGCCATCCTCATAGACTAAAGCCATCTCCATGGCCTGTGCCAAGGACTTACATCTCTCCTTCCTCACCAATGCTCTAATAGTTTCTCGAAGTCCCAAGATAAACTTGTGAGCTTAAAGAAACTTAGGGATAGTATAAGGTACTTTAAGAAGCACCTCTTTGTACTTATCCACATACTCCTGAACTTTCTGATTCTTCTGATTGATGAAGAACCAGGTGTCAAGTGCTCTAGACCTCTCATCAGGCAGTACAAAATTGTTATAGAACACGATCTTGAATTGATCCCAAGTCATGGGCTCTTTCTTATCTTGTTCAATCTTGCGCCACCACCTATGGGCGACATCCATAAGGTTATACATGTCCTGCTCTGAATCTTATGCCTATCGTCTACGACATGGCATAAGCGGAATCACTGCTTCCACTTGCTGAGCCAATGCTCAACAACATCAGTAGTCCTAGCACTAGTTGAGCCATGGTATGTAGGCTGCTTAAGATCCTTAAACTGCCATCTAGTCTCTCCAGCTAGGATGCTATCTCTAGGGACTTCCGGAGTTTGATGCTCATCTGCAACATCTACCTCCATCCCTGGCAAATCAGTATCATGCACATCTTCCTCTCTTTCTTGGAACCACGTACGTGTTCCAAGATATCGTGGAGTGCACTCTCTAGATTGGCAATCCAATTACTCATGGTTTGAATGGGATCTTGCGGGGTTCTCTTCCATGAGTGTATCTCTTCTAGTAGGTGATGAAGGTCTTGGTTCCATACTAGGATATGGTCATGGTCAATTTATAATTTTTTGCTTTATATTTTTTTGTTCTTTTTCAAATAGTACACTCTATGTATGCCTAAAATAAGTAAATGGCAGCAGAAAACAAACAAGTCAAAAGCCTTTGCTCAAATAAAAATGGTAAAAACAAGAAACTTTAGTATGTTTTGTATTCTTTAATGCATATGCATACTAAATTCTAGAAATTTTAGCAATATAACAATGAAATTTTGAAAATCGAAAGTAATTATACTAAGTACTCCGCAAGTAATTTTCATGATAATGATGCCAACAGGCATAATCTAACTACAAATAAATCAAAGGGGATTACACACCTTGACAAATATCTTGTTCTTTCCTCACAGAACTTCTAAGAAAATACTCACCTGTTCCTACAAACAAGAATTCATGCACCGCAGAATACTAGACAACGTCCTTACTATGAGTATACTATAGATGCTATGCAAAATTGCATGTTCTATATGCAGTATGTAGCAAAAAGAAAGCAGTAATGCATATTAATTGACAAAGAAACTTATCTGAAGGCCCAAGAGAAAATATGCAAGTGTGTGCAGGTGTTGGAGATGGTCCAAACTTCTCCCTTGTGGCTTTTCAAGAAGAAACGAACCTAAAGCTTCTTCAACCACAGGGGAAGATAAGCGTAACTGATCTCACTCTCCTCTCTCTCTCTCTCTCTCTCCCTCTCTCTCTCTCTGTGTGAGTGGACGGTCAGTGCCATCTATGCGTGGGTAGAGGTCTGGGTTTCTAAGCAGGCATGTGGGAAACATCATGGGTATGCGAACATGGAAAACTTCAGGGGGATCCTATGTGCTCCTCCATGCTCCTTTTGCCCATAACTCGACTGGCCACCGAGAACTCTAAACGAAGGTCAAGACAATGATTTGAAAAAAATGTGAAAAAAGACTTGAAGATGCATGCAAACCAAAAATCCCATAAACACCATCAACTTCTAATTGTGGCTTTGGCTCTAATACCAAGTGTGAGAAAGGTTTAAATGATGTGTGTGTAACTCTTCTCCTATCCATATATACCCTCTTGTATTCAATGATCTGGAATGGTCTAGTGCCACCATGTGTAGATCATGCAAGACTCATTCCCATTACTACTAAATACCTTAGGATATCCCCCGAGTTTGGAACCTTGGCTATGGTTGGCCCTTGTCCCTCATGATGCCTATGGACCAATATGATTCTTGTGGATGTCTGACACTTACACACATGCACATGCATTCTCATGCATACACATGCATTCACTTACTTACGCATGCATGATATTCATGCACACTTGCATTTCTCACATACATACATGCATATATTTCTCATTCATATACACACACCTAACTCTTATACATATGCATACTCACATTCATGCATCTCTCTCTCACACACACATAGACATTCATACGTGCACATACACTCAACCTAAAAATGCCCATATAACATCGACGTAGAAGATGCATCTTTCGGGGTTACAAGGATTTTATATACAAATAATCTCAACATAAATGATGATTATCACACTTTGACAATAGAACTGTATCAAAATGTAATGATAAGTTACCAACAGTCATGACTATAAGAAACAATCCAGTTACGTAAATAAGATACTTCTATTAGTTACAAGTTACAACATCCGCCCAAAAGCTACATCTCCTGAGTAGAGCAAACAAAGAATATAAGGCATGCCACACACATCTAGTAAATTACGAAATATCAATCTGATACAAAAGATGAAAGAAATGACTAGACAGCCAATAGTTCTATAGACACCCATGTGTCATTACAGACATCCATCTATCATGATAGACCAATACCACGATAGATGATAGACACTCGTCTATCATGACAGACAAGTCTATCATGACAGACACCCATCTATCGTGATAGATAGAAATTTTCAGCAAAAATTAAAGGGGTAATTTTTGGGAAATTTGGGCTAAAAATTGGCATATTTTAAGGTCTTTTGTCTAGACCATTATGGAAACCTTGAAAAAATGCCTTAATATCCTGAGAGGTCTTGTTTGGCTATTTTAACCCCCAAAACCCTCGACTGACATTACTTTTTCATACGAAATCCGTTTTTTGAGCTCTAGAGCTCGTTGAAAAGCTTGTGGTGAATCCTACATGGCCTCAACTATTTTTCTTAAGAAGAATGTGTTGATTTTCATATAGGGTATTTTGAAGTTGACCCTAAGTGGGATTAGGAAGCCTAGGGTCTCTAGAAAAATTTTGTGCAATGCCAAGCGGGAAAAAAGGGTGTTTAAAAGTGTCTGAATCAAATTGTCTGTCAATTGAAGTTGAAAGCTTGAGCTAAAATTTGAAATTTTATAGAGTCATTAAGAGCCCTTGAGAAACCAAAGCAAAGTGCCAGTGTGTGTGAGCTTTGGAACTGCATCTTGGGCATACAAGTGTAGCAAGGAGAAGCAACTTGAGGGTCATTAAAAACTCTTGGAGAAACCAAAGCAAAGTGCCCGTGTGTGCGAGCTTGGGAATGCATGTCCTAGGCATAGCAATGCAGAAAGGAGAAGCAACTTGAGGTTGGAAGGTCTCTCAATCCCCTCAATCCATTCCTAGCTTAGGATAAGTGCGATTAGATGTTTTGATTGATCAAGGGTACGATAGGAACATTCAAGTTCTAAGAGCCTTTAAATTCTCAAGTTTAAGAATACATTAATTACAGTCAAGGGACGACTTAAGGACAAAGAATTTAATCTGATTGGATGGAAAAAAACAAGTACGATAAACTTAAGTTCTTCTTACGGTGCATATTTAAAATACACTCTAAAGAAATTAAAAGGAATAAGTAATTGACAACAAGGAATCAACAATGTGGTTGTACAAGGGTCATTGGGCTAATCGTTAGGGCATATGAACCTTAGGTCAGGTAGACACCTAGGGAGAGATCGACAAAGTATTAGATCATCGGAGGCTAGTGTCAACCATACAACTAGGTCTTGGGCCCAAAAGCTTAGCAATTATCCCTATATACTCAGTTTAGAAACAAGTGATTCAGAAATGTCCTTCAACATGGAACGAATGGTAGGTAGTGCAAGCACAACCTATTTATAGGCACCAAAAGGTCCCTATAAGACACAGTTGGAGTATATTAGGAACAACCAATTAGGTTCACGCATCTATGAAGATGTCATGAGGTGATTAGTTGTTCAACTCACAAAATCCCGATCAACCCTTCAAACTTGAACACCCAGTGGTTAAATTCGAAGAGGGTTTATATACTGATAAGCAAGGAACCATGTATGTGGTTACCAACTTACTAGACATGATAGATTAGTTTGGAAATATCATTCTCGAGAATGCGATAGGAGACCTAGAGCAAAGAGACCTAGGATGAGAACCCAAGACTCCTCGATGCAAGTTTCTCTTGACAAGAGTGATTACTCCAGAATGGGTCCCCCAAGATAACAAAAGCATCAAACTCTTCTTGAATAGAGATATGGAGGAAGCCTTTTGGAGGTTCAAGTAAGATCAACTTAATGAAATAGGTGGGATCACCATCTACGAGTTCAAAGATCCTGAGATACGAGGCAAAGTTGTCTACGTGATAACATATCTAAGAGAATGTTCTTAGTAATAGAGCATGGCAGGCATGCATACACTTGGAAGGGAAAATTGATTTTTCCTCCTCCAAGATCTAATGTTTCCCATGGCCACCAAGGAGCACGATCATCCAAGACTCATGAATCCCAGAGAGAAAGAGTTACAAAGAAATCGGAAGTGAGCTTTGCAAACCCCTTAGGAAGAGAGCGGTCAGGACTAGATGCACAAAGAACTGATAAGGAGAGACACAGAAACCTAAGACATCAAAGAGGAATGGAGGATTTTCCCTTGCCTAGGCCTAGAGAACATCCTAGGATCTTGGTGAAGTCCATGAAGAATTGCTTCGATGGCACTGGAGATCCATATGATAATGTGGTGGAATTTAGGCAAGTCTTGAGAGCTCAACAAGTTGATGACTTATTCACACAATACAATGCCTTTGGGCTAACTCTCAAAAACACTACCTTAATGTGGTTTCAACCACTAGATCAAGGTTAGTTCAGCAATATAGATGAGTTGTTAGAAGCATTCATTACCAAATTCTCCAAAAGTAGCATTAGGCACAATACTTCCTTGTTGATACATAGCTTCAAGCAGACATCCCAAGAAACTATTTGACTTGCAGGAAGACGATTTAGACAATACCTAGAGAGGTGCCCTGTTCCAGACCTCCAGCCAAACAAGTGGCCTTATTCTTGGATGGATTGTTAAGTACCAAACTGAGATTGTATGTGTACTTGAAGGACCCTAGATCCATAGAAGAGTGTGTACACATGTGAGGATAATCGAGGGGAGGAATTAGAGCTTTCAAAAATCTACAAAGATTCAGATAGCTCTACTAACCTCACTTCCAAACCAACTACAACTATAGAGGAACTTGCAGAAAAGGCAGCTCAAAAGTTAGGAGTCTCTAGCAAACAGATACCTAGATTTGCCCCTTTAAAATGATGTTATACCTGTGGAGGAGAACATATGGCTAATGTATGCCTGATCATGGCTCAAGCCCAAGTGAACCCTAACAACCAATACTGCACCATAGAAAGGAGATACACTAACCATACCGCACAGGATTGCACATATAATAGGCAAGTGGTTAGGCAAAATTATCCATAGCCATATCCATAATAGGGAAGATACTAAAACCAATACCCATTGTAGCAGTATGTTAGGCCCCAACAACCCTACCAGCCACCCTATCAAGCTCAACAATGGCCTCAACTGATGTTAGTTCAACAACCTCCATCTCCAGCCAATGTGATTCTAGTGAAGTATGTAGCTTCTGAAGAAAACTTAAATAGAGCCTTAATGCTAGCATCACCATTGATTACAAAAACTGACCTGAGTGATCACAGTTTTGACTAGACTCATATTGATAGTCCGTAGGCTTACTATATGCAGTCACTTGAGCATAATGAGTCATACTATTATGAAGACCCTAGTGAACCTAGTTGGGAGCCAGAATATGCTAATATCATGTATACAAAACCTAACTCTAGGGCCTAACCTAGATAGATGAGACCCCTAGCACCTAGAGGACCGCGCTATAGATGCCAAGGTGATCACTTCATTCGTGATTGCCCTATACCTGTAGCTATGCAACCCCAATCAGTTAGGATTCAAGGTTTTTGTCCAGATTATGGGAAGGAGCACCTCTTATGAGATTGTCCTAAGAATCCCAACAATGTACCAAAGATCACTCCTATTAATTTCATTGGATTAGTAGTTGATTCTACTGGAAGTGTGACTTCCACTACCCCAGTGCAAGTAGTCACAAGAGCTCAGAAATTACAACAACACCACGACTTAGGCCAGGAAAAGAGTTCTGAGGTTAGTAAGACCGAGAGCCTAACCAAGAAGAGGACAAGAGCTTCGAGAGAAATTTGTGAATGAATAAAGAGACAATGAGCAAAGAAGATGAGAAAACTTGAGGAAAGCCTAAGAGAAACAAAGGCCAAGATAACTGAAATCACATCTCAAATGCACTCTCACACATCACTACCATCACCATCCAATCAACCTCATGTAACCCCACCACCACCACCTAGAGTAGGATTAGTCTTAGCAGATCCCACTCTTGAGGACCTAGACATGATGATTAAAGCATATCAAGCCAGAATTCAAGAATGGACGAGCATAACAGATCATGAAAAGTTTTACCCGAGAGCTGATCTGGAGATTGAATGAACCAAGCTTTGTGCTAAGATGGTAGAATTGGCTCAAACCATAATTGAGGCTAGTTGTCTCCTCAATTGCTCTAGTTCAGCTAAGACTAAGTTGCATTTTGATGGACTATTAGAAAGATTGGAGGGGTTAATTGCAAAATCTAGAAAGGAAGCCACCTCCTAGGGTAAGGACAAGACAAGTGAAAGAATGAGCATCCTCCCAAGGAAGCTTATGTGCCTAATTCCAATTGACCAAACACCTCTTCTTGGATGAATCAATATTCACAAGAATTCCTACGAGAGATTCAAGAAGAGAAATGGGCAAAAGAAAGTGAAAATCCTCCTCCCATTGAACTTGTGAATGACCCTACATGATCAATTCCCACATGATATTCCCTCTATTTATGGAGAGGAGGATGCCCAATCAAGTGTACGATTAGACTTTGAGTCTAACTCCTTACAAGAATTACCTCATTTCACAGGACCTTGGGAGGCAAAGTCCACCTGTATGAGAGCACCCACTATCATGGTAAGAAACAAAGACTCATTCATGCCTAGAAACACAGAAGTAGTAAAGAATAATAAAGTGCAGTGCAATCTCACTTTAGAGGAGCTACTCAAGGTTAAACCAGAATTGTGGAAACATGTAGCAAATCAAGTGCAAGAAGTAGCAAAATCTCATTCCCAGGTAGGATCACATAGAACAGTGCCAAAAATACCCTTTGATAAGATAGGAGACATGAGTGAAGGAGAAGAAGGAAACACCTATCTCCCTATCACTCATCAGGGTTGCACCACCAAGGCTATTTTGAACTCCAATGCAGGAGTTGCCATTGCTACCACTTCCTTATGGAAGCATTGGGGAAAAGCAACACTCAAGCCAATGAGAATGAAATTATAGTATGGAACTACTGGTGTCCCCACGTTTACCTATTGTTCTAATTGAGCTTTCAATTTAGTTATTAGTTCCTCCTTTGCTTTGATTTCTTTGGTGGCTCGTGTGACCACTTCTTTGTTCTTCAGGAGTTCCTCTCCTATGGCAGCAAGTTGATTAGCGTCTTCATTGCATTGTACTAGGAATTTATTCTCTACCATTTTCCACTTTCTCCTAAGTTCATTAGTGTCGTCCATATATCTTTTTTCCCATTCTGCTATGATGGCTTGTTCTTTCTTCAGTTGATCTTCATACTTTGCTAATTGATCCTCCAATGCTTTTGTGTTGCTTTCTGTCATTTTTGGCGCTTCTATAGGTTGGTTGCATAGTAAGGCCGTCATCAGTTCTTTGTCCTTGTTCCTTAGATTGTCGGCTTCATCCATGTATACCTTGATTTGAGATTCAAGGAGTTTACTTCTAGTATTCATTCGTGCTTTCTCTGCTTCACCTTCTTCATATTTGCTTTGTAGCTCTCTTATTTGTTATTGCAGCTTCTTGTTTTCAATTTCCAGTATGGTACATTTATTCTTGGCCTCGTTGGTTTTTGACTCTTTGTCTAAAAGTGTCCTTTGAGCTTGAATTAATTTTGATGATAAGCTTTCACCTATTTCTTGGAATTGATTTTTCTCTCGCATTGCTTTGTCGTAGTCTGCATCAGCTTCAAGCATTAGCTGTTGAATATCCATAGCAGTTTCTATCATTTGTTGCACTACAAGCTTGAGTTGAGCTACATCCACATTCAACCATGTTTTGGGGATGCTTAGTTCTTCCCTTGTTCGTACGTCTCTTCCTTGTTCCACATGTATCGTCTCGTTGTGTGGTTGTCTTATTTGAAGATGTACTTCTTGGTCTCTTTCTTCCTCTTCATGAGTGGTCGATTTGGTAGCACTACCTTGAAATGTGACATCCAATGGAGAGGGTTATGCTACTACCCTTATTGGTGTGAAGGGTTCGGGCTCCTGTACTGTGTCTTCTACTTTTCTTCCTTGGGGTCCTTTACTAGGACCTCTCCCGCTAAATGAGTCTCTTTGATTCGGATGTTTGATGCTTCATTCAATTTGATCATATGAATGCCTTCTTAAGATGTTTCCTGCCTTGTGGTGCCTTTGATAGTGTTATCAGGAATGTGATCGATCTTTGTGCCTTCCACGCCAAAGTCATTAGGTACTTGATTCAATTCCTCCCATTGACCATCATCTTTGGAGTCACTTTTAATGTCTACATTCAACATAGATGGTTCTTGCTCTTCTAGTGTTTCGGATGATGAAGTTGAGTTGGCCAACCCCAACTCTCTATATCTATGAACTTTAGTCAGCCGTTTTCGTTGTTCATTGTCTACAATAGTCTATTGGTAATGATGTCCTTATACCAGTAGCTTTACCTAACCTTCCATATAATGATGAGTTGCTTCCATTGCCTTTGTTAATTCCTCTCCCGTGATGGGTGGATTGTCTTCGAGCCTTGTTCTAGGAAGTACATGTATTCTTTTTGGAGTTGGGATGACTTCTTCTGCCTGCATCATCTCTCATAGTCTTTTGGTGCCTCTCATTCTCGGTTGGGAGCTCCTTTCATCTTCTTCTACTATTTTGACTCCTTTCTTTTTCCTTGGAACCATGGCAATCTTCGCATACTTAGCCATTTCTTCAGACGAGGGCATCTCTTTCAAATGTTCCCGAATGCCTAAGGCATGATAGATCAGTACTGTTAAGGCAACACTTTCGTTCAAGAAGTTCTTATGGTTCCACTGTTTCTTTGCTTCAAAAAGTCGCTCTTGAATATATGGGTTCATGTTAACTTGATTCCCTATCTGTTTGATGACATGGGACAACATTTGCACTATGATCTTCTGTGCAGCGGTATATCTATGCATGTTTGGAAAGCAAAAATGTTGGTGAATGAGTTAGACTTCCTCTTCTATATCAATACGGTTGATATTTGTAAAAGTTCGGGTCTTAGCCCCCCGGCTTTCCTTTTTCAAAATTGTATTTCCGTCTTTTTCCCATCTGAAAGCTTCTTTAATTAAGTCATGGGTGAATTATATGATGACCCACTCACCTGCTGCATCTAGGACTCTTGCCTCGAGTACTAATGGATCATGCAAAGCTGGTTGTAGGGTATTCATTACTTGTGTGCATCACTGGAAGTCCAGTTTGTAGATTGGGAGTTCAAAGTACTTCTGAATACCAGCTTTCTTCATAATGTCTACAGTGGATGGAAGTTCATGCACTACTTTGAAATCTTGAGACATCACTGGGAACTGATGGTCCGTGTCCATAATCTTAATTGTTACCAAGAATAGGTAGTCCCTAGCAGGTTGGTCCTCATGAAACCAATGACATTTTTCTTTAGTCACACTCTGTAGGGGAAATTATAGCATCTCCTCTTGAATAGTCACTTCAGAGTCCTCAGAAGCCATCTTCACTTGTAATAAGGAGAACATCAGCTTTTTATAGAAGGCATGTCGTGGGTTATGTGTCTCAGTGACATGTTGCGTATTTATTCACTCCGTTTCCCCTTACTCAAGTAAGTAAGATCGCTTACCACACATCTTTAATTGGTATTCCTGAAAGAATACATGGGTTAGTTTAGCCGAAGCATTTATTTATTTACATAGTAGGTTGATTCCTATGGAAGTAGAATCTAAGATCTATTCCCAAGTGGGAAATGTGCACCACTAATTTTGTTGAACATATCATGTGCCGAATGCATGACCTCATAGTGTGGCCCTGGCATGCATACTTGAGGTGCATTGGACTCTTCATGAGTGCGAACAAAACTCTGTTGAGTCTTTTTTTCCAGTCTTTGCTTCCCCTTGGGTCTCCATATCCATTTTGTAGTTGATGTGTGAGGCTTCATCTCCTCTTGGTTTTGTTGTACTCTAGGTTTTTCTTCTTTCTTTCTTGAAGTCGGATTGGTTGGTGTCGTGTTCCTCTGGTACCTTTGGTAGTTCTTCTTGGGTTTCGTTTTCTTGCTTTGTCAATGTAATATTTCCTCTTGCTTGTCTAGTTCTTGACTTGCAGTCTGTTTGATGTTCTTCGGTACCCACATTTATTGCGTGTCTTCTGGGCTTCTACTAATGGTTTTGGAAGCCATACACTTAGAAGTCTTGGTGCTTCTGATGGTGAGTGTGAGTATTGGTTGTCTCTCCTCGTTTTGACAGAATGACCGGTCAGCTTTTGAGTTGAATCATTTGGGTTAGTCATTTCATCCTTCCGAACCCATTGTAAACGAGCTTTCCATGGATATAATGGTTGATTGGTGGACATCCATGTGGATGGTTTTCCTTTGGTGTAGGTAGTTGTAGGAGTGTTGCCTTCACATTTTCTCTTGGATTCATCGTTCTTGGGAATTGAAGGCACATCATCAACTGATGCATTTGTATTGGTAGTCAATCCTTGCTAAGGGTACTCTTTGGGTGACCTCTTGATTGATTCATTTTCCAACTCCTCTTCTAGGGTTTCTTTCTCGCGCTCGATGGCTTCATGCATGTGAGGGAGTCTTTCTTCTAACAGGCTAAAGATTTCCTTATGCCCTATTTTGGTTGAGATGTATCCTTGAGCTAGATGAATGCTCACTTCATTCTCAACAATCCAATCTTGTCCTAGGATCAGGTTTTCTATTAGATCCTCATCTTTACATATCATAACTCATTTCTCCATAGTGGAATTTCCTAGTTGTAGGGATATTAAGGCTCCTCCAATGCACTCTATGACATGGCCCCCAACACTTATCATATGAGCTTTAGTCGGTTCTAGGGTCATCTAAAGACGCATAATGACCATCATTCGTATGCAACTGAGTGCAACCCCTGAGTCAATTAATGCATCTATTAACAAGTATTTTGTAGTGCCAATCCCTAGGTTCAAATATGGTTGCAATATTCTGAGGTTATTTGACTTGATGAACTTGGTAATTGGCTAAGAGTATTGGTTCTTCCCCTTGTAAATATCGTTCATCCCTTTGCCTTATCCACTCTTTTTGTCTCTTGATACGCTCTAAGGCTTCTTACCTTGCTTCTTCCCTAATTCTCTCTTCTTCTTTTTTCCAATTTCGAGCACCTATGAGTCGTGCTAACATCCGATCCGTCAACGGTTCCATATATCACTTTCACTCGACAACTGCTTATGTAATTAGGAAGTATATCTCCATCCAATGTAGCTAGGTTGACTACTCCACTCGTTGAAATCCTATTGATTATTAGGGGTCCATATCCACGTTTCTACAGCTTATTGGGGTGTTGCTTCAAGGTATACACCAGGACTAAATCTCCTTCTTTTAGGCCTTTATCTTTGATGTGCGTATCATAATATGCTTTCTATCTCCTTTTCACGGCATAAATTCTTGCAACAGCTTGTACTCTTGTTTTGTGTAGCTTCTCAATTTGTTTGAGTTTCTTGGACAACTCATGTCTTGTCCACTCATACTGTTGTGCTATTCTTAAGGTAGGCACCAAAAAATCGATTGGCAGGATCGCATTCTGTCCATACACTAGGTTAAATGGCATAGCTCCAATGGCAATCTTGTAAGCCACACAGAAGGCCCAAATTGCATGATGCAATTGTTTGTCCCAATCTGAACTTCCACTATTGACTATCTTTTTCAACACAGTGCATAACACTTTATTGGAACTTTCTGCTTGATCGTTGGCTTGAGGATGATAAGGGGCTGATTTTTTATGAATCACTAAGAACTCATTCATTAAGGATTCTATCACTTCGTTAATGAAGTGAGTTCCTCGGCCACTTACTATCTCTATAGGTAGTCCAAAGCAAGTAAAGATGTGCTAAAAAAGAAACTTAGTTGTGGTCTGTGCATTGTTTTTTCGAGTTGCTTTTGCTTCTACCCATTTAGTCAAATAGTATGTTGCCACTATTATGTACTCAGCATGTGATCCTTTGGCTGGTGGATTGATGGGTCCTATGCAATCAATACCCTATTTGGAAAAGGCTCTCGCACAAACCATAGGTCTTAAAGGCATGTCATCTCATCTAATAGGGTATTTAGCTCTTTGGCATGCCTCACAACTTCGTACGTAGATGTCTGCATCCATATGTAGAGTTGGCCACCACAAGCCTACAAAGAGGATCATTTTTACAGTTCTTTTGACTGAGAAATGTCCTCCTGTGGCACCTGCGTGTGCCATTTCTAATATAGGTAAATACTCTCCTTCATGTACGCATAGTTGTAGTTGATTGTTTTTCCCTCTCTTGAATAATTGCCTCCCCATGATAACATAGTCCTTACTCATTTCTTCTAGGGATCATTTCCTAGCTAAACCAGTTCCTTCCTCATGCTCTCGTGTCTTTAAGAACTTCACTAATGTCTTACTCCAGTTGGGCGCTATTGTAGAGAAGGGTAACGATGTATGATCATCTAGAGTGGTTTCTTGACATTCCATGCAACTCCCAACATACTCATGAACATCCTTAGGCATATCAGACCAATAGACTCCTAATCGTTTCAATTCTCTTAGAGTTCCATGAGTTCCCTTGTGCATTCCCCATTTGTTTACATGTGCTTGTTCAATCAAGTTCTTTTGTTCGTCTTCTTCTACACATCTAGACAATACACCATTGGGTTCTTTATGGCACACACTTCCAGCTACAATGTGTAAGTTATGCGATAGTAGAATTTCCTTTCTAATCTCCTTGTTAATTGAGTGTTGCGGTCCATGAGTGAGTATTGGAATTAGCTTTTCTGCCCACTTAGGACATACTTCCAAATTGAACAGGTGAGTGTCTAGCAAATCATCGGGCACTCCACTAGGTGGTTCTCCGTGTGTTAACCTAGAGAGATGATCAACTCTCATGTGGGTATTTCCTCTTTTTAGAATCACCTCAAAATCGAAATCCATTAACAACAGAAACCATCTCACTAGTCTTCCCGTGTTACAAGGCTTATTGACTAAGTACAATAAGGCTTGATGATCTATGAAAAACTTAAACTTTTTGGCTAAAAGGTAGTGTCTGAATTTCTTTACAGATACACCATCCCTAAACCTTCTCGCTCCGTAGTGGTATAGTTTCTTTCAGCTTGATTCAGTTGTCTTCTTGCATAGACAATAGGATGGTCCAATTTTCCCTCATCTGTCGGTTGAGCTAAAATGCATCCTATTGCATAATTGGAACCATCCACATGAATATGAAAAGGCTTGTTCCAGTTGGGTGTATTCAAAATAGGTGTTGTGCTAAGTCGTTTCTTTAGTTCATTAAATGCTTTTTTGCATTCATCCTTCCATGTGAATTGAGTCAGCAATCCATACAATGGCTTGGCACTTATAGCATACAGGTGGATAAAATCGACGATAATATCCACAATGACCCATAAATGCTTGCACCTCCTTTGCACTTTTTGGTCTTGGGAGTTCTAGAATTACTTTGATCTTGTCTTCATCAGTGGATATTCCTTTCCTAGATACGATGTGCCCTAGGATTTTTCCTTGTCTCACCATAAATACGCACTTCTTAGGGTTCAGGCATACTCTATATTGCCGACATTTTCCAAATATTCTTTACAATTCCGAAATATGTTCCTTTCTCTGATCTGAGTATGTGCATAAGTCGTCTACGTATACTTCCATACTCTTCCTTAGGAATTCTTTGAACACATGACACATCAACCTTTGGAAGGTAGCAGGGGCATTCATGAGCCCAAAGGGCATCAACCTGAAAGCATAGACTCCCCATTCATTTGTGAATGCAGTCTTATGTTGGTCCTCAATAGCAATAGCTACTTGGTTGTATCCAAAGAATCCATCCAAGAAGTTATAGACTTCCTTACCTGCAACTCTTTCCAAGAGGTGATCAGTGATAGGTAATGGGTAGCTATCACAGATTGTGGCTGCATTGACTTTCTTTAGATTAATGCACACTCTTAGTTTCCCATTATTTTTGGGCACAACTATCAATGGTGACACCCATTCGGTATGTTCTATCTCGTAAATGAATCCGGCTGCTAATAGTTTGTCTATCTCTTCCTTAATTTTTGCTGCATAGACATCATTATAAGTGTAAGGGCATTGCTTTGTTGGTTTTGCATTAGGTGTCATTGGTATTCGATGAGAACAAATGGAGGACTCCACACCTTTGAGGTCCTTGTAGGTCCATGCAAACACATCTCGATATTCTCAAACCAGTCTTATCAATTCTTCTTCCTCCTCAAGTGACACATCCTTTCCTATGTACGTGCATCTTTCTTCTCCATTTTCTACAGTCACTATGACTTTTTTCATTTGTTCCTTGTTGTCGTATGCTTCTCCTTCTCTTGTTTCTCTCTTAGGCATTTGAATGGCTATTTTCCTTTCCTCTACTTCGTATCTTTTGAAGTGTTCTAGGACTTCAAATATATCCGAAGTTGGTTCGGTCTTACCCATGGTTTCCTCATGGGTTAGTACTTTTTGAGCTGCTTCTATTGCTAACACTTTGGTTGTTCCATCCTTGTACTTTGCTTGGATGGCTTCTAAGTACCGTTCCTCTTAATCAAACTCCAGTTCCATCTCTATGCTCTCGTATTCTTCCTTCCATTCCTATTCTAATACTTCTCCTTCTTCTACCTCCTGAAGGACTACCATGTAAAAACTTTCGTTCATCCACACATTCATTCATGGTCAATACTTCTTCATTTACACATACATCCAAAGTGGCTAGAATCTGCATCCAACCATGTGTCTCGAATGCTTCATCAAGAAAAACCTGAGGCATGTACATTGGGTCCTCTATGGGTCGATAATTTTGATGTCCTATGGGCCATAGCTGAATTTTTTATCCTCTCTCTTTGCTTCCTTACACATCCATAATTGGGCATCTTCATGCATCCATGAATGGTCATTTGAACTGGAACTATGGATAGACAAATCATCCTCTTCCTTATGTATGGGGTTGCATTGTAGTGGGGGTACATCCCTATAAGCAAATGTATGCAAATTTATCTTGGTAGTAGTTCCTTGGTGTTGTAGGTATAACGAGTCTCTTCCCCCGTCTTGTACTACCTTGAGTTGTCTCATGAAAGGTCATCCTAATATCATTTCATAATTATTTGCCTTTCCAAATTGACATATAGCTAATGTATGCTCAAACTCGACTCCACAGGTGGTTAATTTAATTTTTTCCAATATTCCTAGGGGTTTCTCTACATGACCATCTGCTAATTGAAGCTTCATACGCGTTGGTCGCAGGGTTGGCTTTCCCCATTTCTCCCAAATCTCTTTGGTGGTGATACCGACTCCCGCTCCTGTGTCTAGTATGTCCTTGGTCATGTATCCATTATACGTGACGGGTAAACATGTGTTGCCCTAATCTCCTTCGCTAAATTCTCCACCCTTATCAACCGGAATTTGTATAGTAGAAGGGTTTTCAGTTTCCTTACTTTCCTTTTTGTTCTTCTCATGTTCTAACTTCAACTATCCCTCTAACTGTTTCCATATTTGTGGTTTGACACGAAGTAATTCTTCCACCGTCAATCGACATCGTAATTTGGTCTTTTTGAGTTCTGTGAAATTGTGTGAGGTCTTGTCTGAAGACTCTTTTTCTTTTCCTCGTACTGTGGGAGCATGGAAGATTATTGAAGGATTTCGATGGTAATGCACCATAGTGCGCTCTCCTTCTCAAGAGCTCCACGACGATACGCTCGGAGTAGAAAAACGAGCTCCTAAGGCCGCACACAGTACTCCGCACAGAAGCTGCAGAATACGTAGAAAACACAGTACACAGGGAGCATGAAGACAGACTTCTTAGGTCTTAAAAATGCAGTTGAACTTATAGTCCATGACTGACCAGGCCACTATATGTTTTATTAAAGAACATATACAAAGAAGTGTCCAGTGGCCATTTGGCCTTTCACAAGGACACTAACGATAACAATCTCCCACTAAAGGCCAACATGGCCAAAGTAACTATGGGAGAAAAATAAAGAATGATAAAGAATACCTGAGTATAAGTATACAAACTATACCTCCCACCTGATGGGCATGTTACACAGTATACAAGTGACTGTGTAAGATCAAAAATCAAGTAACCCCATCAAGTGACAATAGTGTCGAAAGCTATCCTGTGGTGGAGCTTTAGTCAAAGCATCTACAGCATTATCTCGAGTGTGAACCTTCTCAAGAATAATGCGCTCAGTGGCTAAGCAATCTCTAATGAAGTGATACCTCACCTCAATGTGCTTGGTCTTTGCATGATAGACCGGATTCTTAGCCAAAGCAATGACACTCTGACTATCACTGAGCAAGCGAGGTACATGCTGAGGTAAACCCATATCACAAGCAAGAAGAGAAAGCCAAAATGCTTCCTTACATGCCTCACTTGCTGCAACATACTCTGCTTCTATGGTGGAAACAGCTGTACATTCTTGAAGATGAGATCTCCAAGAGATAGCACCTCCAGCAAAATGAAAAATATACCCTGATGTAGACTTATAATTGTCTACACAACCAGCATAGTCAGAATCTGTGTAACCAATAATGGATGCTTTCCCTCTACCTAAGCATAGACACTTATCCTTAGTGCCACTCAGATATCTCAAAATCATCTTGACCGCTTCCCAATTTTTCTTGCTAGGATTAGACATATATCTGCTGACAAATCCCACTGCAAATGCAATGTCTAGTCTTGTAGCTACCATAGCGTACATGAGACTACCAACAGCAGACTGCTCGGGAATTTTGGTCATGAATTCCTTTTCCTCATCTGATTTGGGGCAATCATCCTTGCTCAATTTCACATATGTGGGTAAAGGTGTACTCAATGCCTTTCCACCCTGCATATTGAACATGTGAAGTACTTTGGATATATACTCACTTTGAGACAAGTATATGCATCTTTTACTCCTATCACGAGTAATATGCATGCCAAGAATATGTTTGGCATTCCCCAAATCCTTCATATCAAATGTCTAACTTAACTTCTTTTTTAGAATTGACAAGTCATAAGAGGACTTCCCAGCAATCAACATATCATCGACATAAAGTATCAAACATATCAAGCTTCCATCTAAGCATCTCTTTGTGTAGATACAATGATCCTCATTGCTTCGAGAATAGCCTTGAGACTTCATAAAAGCATCAAAATTTTGGTACCATTGTCTAGGGGATTGTTTAAGTCCATACAATCTCTTCTTGAGCTTACAAACTAAATTTTCCTTGCCAGGAACTACATAACCCTCTAGTTGTTCCATATAGATCTCATCTATAAGATCTCCATGCAAGAAAGCAGTTTTCACATCCATTTGGACTAACTCTAAGTCCTCCATTGCAACAAATCCAAGCAACATGTGTAGGGTAGTCATCTTGACCACTGGAGAGAAGATTTCCTCAAAATCAACACCATGTTGTTGCTTAAAACCCTTTGCAATAAGTCGTGCTTTACACTTTGAAGAAGCACTATCTAATGTGAATTTCAGCTTATATACCCATTTACATGGTAAAGCTTTCCTACCATTTGGCAAAGGTACTAAATCCCAAGTACCATTCTTGTGAATAGAATCCAACTCACTCTTCATGGCACGCTCCCACTTGACATGGTCCTCTGTCTGCATAGCCTCTTTGTAGCAAGAAGGCTCACCGGCATCTGTTAGCATAACAAAATTCAAACCTAGAACATATCTATCAGGTGGATGTGAGACACGTGCAGAACGTCTCAATGGTTGCTGAACAAGAACGTGCAGACTGATTTGAATGGACATTCTCTTGAACATCCCTATGTGCAACATTTTTATGCATGCTAACCGGAGGACTAGTATCCTCAAACACCACTCTTCTCACTTCAACCTCCTTAATGGGTTGTTTATGCATCTTAGACTCATTGAAAATGACATCACTACCTCTGATCACTGTCCATATTTCAGGATCCCATAAGCGATATCCAAATTGTCCTTCTCGACCATATCCAAGAAAAATGCATTTCTTTGACTTATGGTCCAACTTTTGTCTAAGATTCTTGGGTATATGAACATATGCTTCACACCCAAAACCTCGAAGATGATCATAATATGGTGGCTTCCCTGTCCACAGCTCTTGTTCCACTTTTAGACCTTTGGCAGTGCTAGGTGAAAGGTTAATCAGATGAACTACAGTAAATACTACTTCTGCCCAAAAGCCTTGTGAGAGGTTTGCATGATGCAACATAGAGACTACTCTATCTTGAATAGTTCTATTCATCCTCTCAGCTACACCATTCTGTACTGGGGTATAAGGAGCTGTAAACTCTCTACGAATCCCTCTAGACTGACAGAAAAGGCTCAATTCATGTGAGGTATATTCACCCCCATTATCTGAACGTAAAGCCTTAAGCTTAGTTCTTTTTTCAGTCTCAACTGAAGCAAGCCATTTTCTGAAAGTAGGGAATACCTCATCCTTCGATTTGATAGGATATACCCAGACTTTTCTAGTAGCATCATCTATGAAAGTGACAAAGTAAAGAGAACCACCTAAGGACCTAGTGGGCATAGGACCACACACATCTGTATGGACGAGATCTAAAGGCTGAATTGAAGAGTCAATGTGCATTCTATGCACATTTTTTGTTTGCTTTCCATATTGACAATGCTCACAAAATGAAAAATCAGAGAAAGATAACACAGGTAAGTAGCCAAAATGAGAAAGATTTTCCATTCCACTACAAGATATATGGCCCAAACGACCATGCCAAATACAATCCATAGGCTGTTTAGTAACAGCTAACAAGTGTTCTTTCTGTGATACAAATAAAGGATAAAGTGAGCCAACTTTGCTTCCTTTTGCAATAACCATATTGCCCTTTGATATACGAAAGGACAGAGCATAGAAGAATACCTTGTAACCAAGGTCATCAAGTTGACCAACTGACATCAAACTGTGTGATAACTGAGGTACATGGCGTACATTATGCATAGTAAATTTTGAACCATCAATGAACTGCACAACCACATCTCCAATCCCCACAACGTCACACTGGTAAGAATCACCAAGTCTCATGGTACCAAGAGACTTTGCTGCATAATTAGAGAACCATTCTCTCTGTGGTGTCACATGGAAAGAAGCACCAGAATCTAGCAGCAAGGTGTGGGAAAGAGAATCAGCCATAAGTGCTTCAGTTGGCACAGTACTATCAAGTGTCAGCACATCAGCATCATTAGAAATAGCATTAATTTCTTCAATCTTCACAATCAAAGTAGATGGTGGAGGTAACTATTTAACATGCCCATCAACATTATGTCCTTTACCTTTAGCATTCTTTAATGCATAACAGTCTTTCTTCATATGTCCTTTCTTATGACAATAATGGCATTCCATATCCCTCTTCCTTGATTTACTTCTACTCTTATTCCGTTGACCATTCTTTTCCTTGTTCTTGCTCTTGCCACGTTGCTGATTCTTTCCTTGGTAAGAATCACGAACATTATATGCATCTCCACTCTGAGTGCCAACCATAGATTTTCTACGAATCTCCTCACTCAAGAGTGCTCCACATATGTCATCATAGACGAGTGTACCACCAGGTGCACTATTGCTAATAGCTATGCAAAACGTATCCCATGATGATGGCGGGGTGCATAACAGCAATACTGCTTTCATCTCATTATCCATATCCATTTTTTGAGCCTATAACTAGGAGAATATAGCATCAAACTCATTTAGATGAGCAGCAACACTATTTGTGTCCATGCGAAGGTCATATAATTTTCTCATCAGATACACTTTATTTGATGCCGTCTCTTTTTCATATGTATTGCATAACTTCTTCCAAAGCTCCTCTCTATCCATTGCATCTACAGGCCAATACCTTCTTTGGTTCTTGTCTAGGTATGTGACTCTAGACTCATCTTCAAGATCTTTTAACTCATAGAAAGTCATTGGGCTTTCTTCCTGTCAGCATGTGGGTGAATCAGTTTGTAACAATAAATCTGATCCATGGATCAAGTAGAGCTCTAATAGGTTATCATCTTGAGGTATCAAATCCCCTCTCAAGACTCAAGTCACCACTGATTTGCCTCTTGGTGTAGTTATTAAATCTTCAGTGTCTGGTCTTCTCGAGTTTCATTGTCCTTCCAATCCTCCTCTCTCGTTGATCCGATCTGGGTGTTGTGACCTAATTTGTCCATGTACACACCTCCTTCATGGCTCTAGGTCTGGGCACTATTGCTAATTCAGTGGAATTCACCATCCTAGCTACTGAACTATTTAAGCCATCCAGGCAGATGGGGATCCCTTGGGGATTAGTGGACACATATTGCAAAGAGGTGCGGTATTCCCCCTCTATTGTAGACATGAAGTTCTCCCTTGGGCCAGATCCTTGCATGTCTTCTGAAGCCATAAGTATCTCCTCCTCTGAATCACAGAGGTGTCAGTATAGATAGAGTGATGACTCGCTTGAGTTGCACTTCCTACCAATGAAATGACACTCCTCTGACTACTTAGCACACGCCCTGATCTCAAGTTCATCCACCCTTCTGGGCCTATGATGGCTTCCTATTGCCTCACAATTGGCTCCTCAATTACCTCTAATTTTTCCCTCAAATGGCTTGATAGGTTCTGGACGATACCACTATGGGCAATACCACTCAGACGATACGATACTAGTTTTAGCACGATGCGATACGAAAAAATTCCGGTGATACAATACCACGAATTAATGTGATACGATACCCCTGCATGTCACGATACGATGCTATATTAGCAGACGATTCGATAATAGAAGAGATGGACGATACGATACCACGTTCCTCACGATATGATACCAGAAATTCCGATGATACGATACCAAATTTTCCGTTATACGATACCAGCAAGTCACACGATATGATATTAAAGTTCTCACGATACGATACCAATGCAAGTGATGATACGCTACCAAAACTTTGCACGATATGATATTGGAATCACAGACGATATGATACCACTTCTCGGACGATATGATACCAAGTTGGTGATACGATAGCAACAGTACGCACGATACGATATCGCTCGGTCGACGATACAATATCGTGGCCAGGATGATACGATACCAAGTGAACTGCAATACAATACCACCGGCTGATAGCGATCGCAATACCAACTTGATGATACGATACCAAAATGGTATCGCGATACTTCAAGTGGTATGCAGCGATACGATACCAGGCGAGTATCGCGATACTAGGGAATTTTGGTATCCCAATACCAAAACTCAACCGACCGCGATACTTCAACCAAAATCGCTCTAAACTCAAAAAATTTGTTGCAAATGTGTTTAGTTCTCACCCCTCCTTACTCTTGACCCTCTTTCTCTCTCACAAACTCTCTAAAAGCTCTCTGTTCTACCCCGCGATACTGGAAACGATTCAAATCATGTGAAGTGGCATTTCTAAATTGATTTTGATGTCAGGAAATTGTGTGGCTTACCTTCAAGTATGCCTCAACTCAATTTATGTTTCCAAACCCTCTCTTTAGCTCACTTTGCACGATACGAAGCTCGCGATACTGATCGTTGTCTTCTATGATACCAATTCCTGCACTTATGTCAAATGAACTATTTTTTTTGGTTTTTATAGTTTTGTGATGCCTGAAGCCTACTCTACACTAATTTTGGCATTTTCTTTTTTGGAATTTTTCTTGATGTTTCCAACTTCCTCCTACTCCACTCCTCTCTCTAACCTAACCCTAACTCTTCCCTCTCTTCATCACTCCTAACCTTAAACCTAAAAACTCATTGCACACACCTCAAGAATGTGAAGTAATAAGTGCAGAAGTGCCTGACTACTTGCCATTGAACGAATTTACTTATACAAGTACGATTCCTTCACTTCCAGAGCTACAACTATCACGAAGGCACCTTGGTTAAGTTTGTTCCCCGGCAACGGCACCAAAAACATGTGTACCTAAGTCGCGAAGTCTTAGGGACTTGTGTCGAAGAGACTAAATCTCAATCGCCCCACAAGTGCATATAGTGGTGGATCGATACATGTTTAATTATCAATCCGAAGAAACACATGAACCAAGTGTATGAGGACATGTGCACACATGATGGAAAGTGAAGTTGCTAAGCTACAATGCATGTGAAAAGACTAAACTACCTCTACAACTCACTAAATCTCTGGAAATGTCTATCGTGATGCACAAATTCAAATGTTTCTCCTAGCTTCAAATTGCGAATATGGCCAATAGCAAGTTCTTTTCAAAGCTCTCAACAAGACGCATCTATTGGTGGATTTTCACTCAAATTTGACAACCGCTCTTCAAGTTATGGCCAAAAGAGTGAATGGCAAGAAACACCTACGCTCGCTCCACAACTTGTAATGGTTCACACACACACTACAGTAGTTCAAAAGTGATGGTAAGGGATAGACAATAGTCCTACACACTCATTTCAAGCATCACACACACACACAAAAGATCATAGAGAAGATAGAAATCAGTAGGGAAGAAGTAGATTGAAATTTTAGCTCTCCTTCTTCACAATGGCAAAAAGTTTTTACAAAGAGTCACAAAGTGACTTATATACATGTGCCCTAAAAAAAGGGTCCTTTCACACAAGAGATTGGTACTTTATTGACCAATCTCTAATTTCCTACTACTTTACAAGAATTATGTTACGAGGATTTGGGACTTGTGCATCTAGAGGACTCCTCTGGTGCATTTACATAGTTTCGAGGGAAGTTCCTAGAATTTTGAAGAAGAAATTTTATGCCCATTGATTTGAAAATTTTGGGGCTCCTCTTTTGTGCCTCTTTTCTCTGCAACAACTACCAAGCATGAAGACAAAACCATTGATGGACACACAAGTGTCATAGCAACCAGCCCAATCAGAGTCAAAAAAAGCATGTAAATCTGGCGGTAATGATCCCCCCTTGGGATAAAACAATCTAAGTATCCAGGTACCACTCATGTAGCAAAAGATGCACTTAACCACCTACCAATGCTTCACACCTAGCCAATGCATAAACATGCTCATATGTGAGACAAAAAAATGAATATCTAGCTGAGTAATGCATAAGTAAATCAAGCATCCAACAACCTACTAATAGAGAACAACATCAAATGCATCTCCAACATCATGAAGACTTGATCATAAACATGTTTCCATAGGAGTGGCAATAGGTTTGCAATCTTCAAGGTCAAAACGCTGCAATAATGTATCAATATATTTTGTTTGACACAAAGATATTTTGCCATCAACCTGAATAAACAGAATGCCCAAATAATGATGCAAATGTCCTAAATCTGACATCTCAAATGAGGCATGCAAATCAACCTTAAAATCAGCAATATGATTCTCATGAGCACGAGTGAGCGGCATGTCATCAACATAGGCAAAAATTATCAAGAACACATCATTTGCATGCTTAACATATAAGGTGCTCTCAGTTGGAGTGTTCTCAAAACCATGTGCAATCAAGTAGGCATGTATCTTTTCATACCAAGCATGGGGTGCTTACTTCAAACCATCTAATGCCTTTTTCAATCTTCACACTTTGTTTTCATGCCCTTTTTGCACAAAACCATAGGGCTAAAAAACATACACTTCTTCATGCAATTCACCATTCAAAAATTCATTTTTAATGTCCAACTGATGTATGTTCCAAGCTTGATGAGCTGCAAGTGCACATATGCTATGAACAATAGACATTTGGCATGTAGGAGCAAAGGTCTTATCAAAATCAATGCCTCTTTCTTGAGCATAACCCTTTGCAACAAGCCTAACCTTAGACCTATCAATTGTTCCATCAAGATTATGCTTCAACTTGTATACCCACTTTGTGCCAATGGCCTTCTTGCCAAAGCGGCAAGTCACATAAAGAACACCTACCATTTTTCATAATAGCATCATATTCTGATTGCATAGCAGTTATCTAATTTTCTGAATTTTGTGCTTCATTAGACGAAACAGGTTCATTCTCATCATAAAGAATAGAGGTAGCCATAGCATAGCAATCTAATGCAAAAGAAGCACTATGAGATCCTAAAGGAGTACGATATGATATAGATGTATCCAATTTGCTATCTCGCAAACTCTACACCAACCATTTTGGCATAATTTTTTCCTCCTCAATATTAGTTCTCTGATCAACAAGTGCATCATGTAAATTTACATCAGAAATGGAATGATTTGCATCATCACATGAAACTTATAAAGGCTAAGAAATAGCCTCATTTGGACCAGCATTAAACTGTCCGCTTGTAAAAAGAGGCAAGAAAGTATCATACATATCTTTGGAGCTAATTGATGTCTCATTACATGAAAGTAATGGCTGAATAGCATCTTCCACAAAAACAACATCACAGCTAACCAAAATGTGTTTTGTCTGTGGATGATACAGATGATAGCCTTTGCTTTCAGAATTCTACCCAACAAAAACACATTTCACTGCTTTATTATCCAATTTCTTGCATTGTTGTTTAGGAACTAATGCATATGCCAGACAACCAAAGACATGTAGATGAGCAACATATGGCTTGCATCCATGCCAAGCCTCATATTGAGTGATAGATTACAATGCTTTGGTGGGACACTTATTAAGTACATATGTTGCACACATAACAACCTCAAACCAGAAGCCATGTGGTAAAGCCTCACTCTTGACCATAAACCTCACCATCTCCATGAATGACATGTTCTTCCTTTCAGTAACTCCATTTTTTTGAGACGTATACGGTGCTCTACACTAATGCTTTATCCCATGTTCAACTAGAAATGCATTAAAGTCAAAAGACATATATTCCCCCTCAATTAGAATGGAGAGTGCCCATTTTACATGTTGATAAATTTTTACCAAAAGAAAAATCTCTTTGAAGAACATAAACACTTCGGACTTTTCTTTGAGTGGATACACCCATGCATGTCTCGAAAAATCATCAATGAAATTCACGAAGTAAAGGTAGTTCCCAAAAGAAGGTGTCTGCATAATACCACAGACATCACTATGAACAAGCTACAATTCTGAGTAGCTTGAACTGAACCATCTTTTGGGAAGGAGGAACACTGCATTTTTTCCAAAATACAACCTTCATAGATATGTTTAGTAGGTGCCTCAAGTTTGGACAAAAAGGACACCATTTCAGATTTCTGCATGCATAGCAAATTAGGAAAAATTTAGATGACCAAAGCATGCATGCAAAAGCTTTGCATCTAACATAGCCTGAGAATCTTGAATTGAACATGTTGAATCATTCACAGAGTTTTCATAATCAATGAGCTTATACAGCCCAAAACATAAGATGCCATAAGCAATATTAATGTTTCCATTTGACAGATCATGAACTATACATCTATCATCAACAAATTTCACAACCAAGCTGATCTTGGCTAATGCTAAAATTGATAACAAATTTTTCTTGATCCCTGGCACAGATAAAGTATCTGAAAATGTAAAAGAACTACCATCAATAGTAGTCAAAATGATCTTACCAACTCCCATGACAAGATAAGAGGAGTTGTTGGCGCATGTGATAATATTCCTTGTAGGGGAAGGCTCATGGCGCATGTGATAATATTCCTTGTAGGGGCAGGCTCAAGTGAAGTGAAGAAACTGCGTTGTGAGGTAATATGCTTGGTTGCCCCACTATCAAAGTACCAAATATCTGAGTCTACTATAGACATACATTGTTCATGAGAAGATGGGTCATAAGTGCAAACTCTAGTAAATGGCCATTCTTCATTCTGCACAAGATTAGGAGACTCTGTTTTGGGTGTAGGGGCTTCTGCAACAACCATTCCTGCCTCTTTTTTCTTTGCCTCTTTTGCAGTGAGTTTTGGATATCTCTTTATGACATGATCATTTCCTTACAGTATTTGCAAAACAATTTTTGCTTTTCTATTTTCTTCTCATCTCTGTCATCCTTCTTTGATTTTGCAGAATTAGAAGATTTTTGCTTAGTAGTAGATGAGCTCCATTTACCTTTGCCTTTCTGACTAGCCAAGAAAGCTTGATCTACAACATGCATAATGGACCTGTTTTGCCTAGATTGATCTTCTTGCAACAGAATAGAGACTAAATCCTAAAATATTGAGGCATTTGGATTTCCCTTCATCATCAATCGAAGAGTAGAAGCAAAACTTTGATATGAATCTGGACAACTATTCAGAATAGTCTGCACAAGTGCCAAACTGTCAGGCAAGACTTCATCAGCAGAAATCAACTACTTCTTCAAATCTTTGATCTTTGTCAGAAAACTTGTCCACTGAATCTTCTTCATTCATGTGCTCACTCTCCAATTGTTTTTGGAGGTAAGTAACATGAGCCTCATTCCTTACCTCATATAAAGTGGTAAGTGTATCCCAAGCATCCTTTGCTATTCTACAAGAGTGAACATGAGGAATAATGGCACGTTTGATAGACAACGCTATCAATGCACGTGCTTGAGCATCTTTTCCATCCCAACAAAGTTGCTCTATAGTAGTTGCAGCAGGAACCACAACATGAACAAGAACCTGAAGAATATCATCATCTTCAATGCTGTCTGCATCACCTTCAACAACTATGTTCACAGGTGTAATAGGATGTTTTTCAACACTGTGCACAATATTCCACAGTCCTTTTGCAACCAATACATGATGCATCATATAAGCCCACAATAGATCATTGGCACTGTCCAACTTATCCTCAACAACCAACATATAGAATTACATCACTGCTTTCAACCATGGCCATTGACTAAAATACTTTGATGCAAAAAAATGATTGTATCTCAAAAGGTCGAACAGAACTACCCTATCAAGTTTTGCTAAACTTGTAGTAGACTTTGAGCTGCTTATATTGGAAAACCAAAACTTGTATATATCTTTGGCACAAAAAGACAAAATTGCATGCATAGGCATTATGAAAGTGCGTTTGGAGGCCGAAATGAGCTCAAATCACGATTTCGACACCATAATGCAACGCCATTTTGATCCCCTAATCAGCCTGAGTATACTCAGTAATTTTTGTGTGATTTTGAGATCGACTTGAGGGGTGTTGATGATGCCCTAGATAAATCCTTGTGTGTTTTTTGAAAAGCAAGCTAACAAAGCTTAAAAGCTACTATGATCGCTAAAATCAACACCATCTTTCATGGTCAACAAAAGCAAATAGTCAAAAAATTTTCTTCACAAAAAGCTATCACAAAGCACTATCGTTACGCATGGGAATTGAACTCGAGTCATAGTTATGGGAATGTTTTGCTTTATCCAATGTGCAATCGTGCTATTGTTGTAGAGGGTAGCTAAAGATTAAATTATATATCTACTGTTTCAAAGTTTTGACTCATTGAGCCCATTGGACATTGTCTCCAACAACATCCAATGACATATGGATCCCGAAAGGAAAAATTCAATAGGTATAATGCAAATTTATCCTTCCAAAGATTATCAATCCTTGCTCTCTTGGATAATGGATGCTCTAGAGTGCTTCCAAGTGGAAATCGAAGAGTTGAACAATCTTGTTAAGTATGCGCAATGGTCAAACAAGGCACATGTGCATGTGGAATGCAAAATTATATGTATGTTTAACTATTAATTATCTCTAGGCATGTTGGAACTTGATCGAGAAAGAAGAATATTGACCAAAAGAGGACTCTAGTACATGTCTCTAGATTTGTCTCAAAGGGAAGTGCGAAAAACTACAAAATCTTGGTAGACCATATTCCACTGGACCACCTTGGACCAATGGACCATGATAGGCAAATCAATCCACTAGACTAGCTTGGACTGGTGGACCATGATAGGCAAATTATTCCAATGGACTACCTTGAACCAATGGACCATGATAGGAAAATAAGTAAACTAGACCACCTTGGGCCATTATACTATATTGTGCAAATTAGGCCATTGGACTAGATTCGGCAATTGGAGCAAGGTCCATTGATAGTCCAATCACTAGAACATTTTCCAATGCTAGACCATATATAATCAATGTTGGAGAATTCATCTCCTATGCACAGTGGAAAGTGTAGAAGACCTTCTCAAGATCAAGACTTTTACCTATAGCTGAACCTTAGAATGAAAATGGGTATCAATTAAAGAAGACAATGAAGTTGAGGCTTTGGTCAATCAAACTAGACACTAATAGCTTTCAAATGAGCTATCAAAGAGTAAATTTGGAGTAGTTTTGGTTTGGCAACTCTTTGCCTCAAAATAGGTTGTCTATCCACTCAGTTAGGCTAAAAACAAGGCTTCTCTAAAAACTCATTAACTCATAGAGCATGACGGATTTGAAAAACTATTTTAGATAGAGGTAGTACACAAGATGAGCTTTCCAACAGATATTTAAACTCTAAAAATAGATACACACATTGAGAGATATGACTCTCGCAATCAGGCTACCCAGAAATGGTGAGCAGTTGGACATAGTCTATGAGATTGTAGAAAACAAAATGACTAAAACCAAATGAACTACCTACAAGGGGAATTTAGTGCCTTCTTCCTCTATACTTGAGTGTCCTCCCTTGCCTCTTTTGCAACCAAGTGACCACAAGCTCTCATGATGAATTCATGATCTCTTCTCCATAACTCCTCCACTACTTTGAGGAGTCACTCTTCACGTTTGGTTCAGTTTTTGGATTTATTCTCTTTTGATTGATTCTCTTTTAGCCTCCACTACTTGCTAAAGTAAATGCTTCCATTTTTCATTTTCGTACTTGTCTCCTATTTGAAGAAAATCCTTTTTGCAAAATATATACAACCTTGCTTCTTTATGTTTTAACACTCTCCCTCAAGCTCACATGTGAGCTTGCACCTTCAGCCATATCGTACAAATTGATTTCATCCTTGAACCTTTTTAGTTTAGAAGCATCTAAGGAATTTGTAAACATGTATGCAATCTGGTCATTAGTTTTAATGAACTTTATATCCACATCCTTGCTCAAAACATAATGATAATGCACTTCTATGTGCTTACTTCGTTAATGATACATTGGATTGTTTCTCAAGTGAATGCTTGACATGTCACCATAAATTGGAATGGTCTCTACCTGCACATCAACATCAGCCAAGAGCTTCTTAATCCACATAGCTTCACAAGTTTCAAAGGCTAATCCTCTATATTCAGCTTCTGTAGATGATAGTGCAATAGTAGGTTGCTTGTTCGAGCTTTATGTGATAGGTTTGCTGCCTATCATGAATACATAACCTGAAGTGGATCTTCTATCTTCATTTGAACTAGCCCAATCAGCATCACTAAAGCCCTTCACCTATAATTCTTCATTATATCTATAAAACAAGGCATGATTGACTGTGTGCTTCACATATCTTAGCACTCATTTGACTGAATTTAAATGTTCACTTGTTGGAGTTGCATAAATTGAGAAAGAACTCCAACGATATAAAGCAAATTTGGTCTTATGATCGTAGCATAGATCAATGAACCTATAATACTCCTATATGTAGTTACATCATGTAACTTCTCTCCATCATTTATGCATAGCTTCACACTTGTGTCCATAGGTTGGGTGAGTGGTTTGCATTCAGTCATTCCAAATCTGAAAAGAACATCCACCAAATGCTTTGTTTGCATCAAGTAGATGCCATCTTTCCCATAGACTACCTCAATGCCTAAAAAATATTTCAGCTCACCAAGATCTAAAATTTTAAACTCCTTACCGAGTTTTCTTTTTATCTCTTCTATTCCTACAACATTACTTCCTGTTATGATGAGATCATCAACATATATGCAAATGTATACATGCTTTCCATCTTCTTTCTTCATGTAGGAAGAAGGATCTACACTGGTTGGACTGTACCCACACCTTCTGAGGTACTCAACCAATCTTTGGTTCGTGTTTGCTTCAGCCCATACAAAGCTTTATTCAATCTACAAACAAAATCTGGATGCTTTTTATATTCAAATCCAATCGGTTGACTCATGTATACCTCTTCTTGAAGTTCTCCATTGAGAACTGCATTTTTTATGTCAAGTTGGTACAATGGTGTGTACCTAAGAACCAACTTAGGGACTTGTGGAGAAAGAGACTATACCTCAATCCCCCTCAAGTGCATATAGTGGGGATTCACGCTTTAATTATCAATCCGATGAGTATCAAAACCTAGCCGAGTGTATGAAGACATGCATTCAAATGACGATCAATGCAAATGAGTTACTCAAAGAGTGCAAACAAGGCAAAGACTAATCCAAACAAGCTTCAACTGTCAGTCATGGTGTCACGATACTTGGAACAGTAGCCAACAGTAAATTGAGCTTTTCTCTCAGTTCCGAACTTCAAACATAGCAAATAGCATATGCATTTCGAAGCTCTCAAGAAGACGCATCCAATGGTAGTACTTTCACTCAATTTTGACGCTTCTACTTCAAGTTATAAGCAAAATACTGAGTCACGGGAATGACCTTCCTACACTTCAGCACTTCCTACACTTCACACACACCTTAACCACAACAAACAAAAGCTTTCATGGATAGACAACACTTCTTAACACTCTTTCCAAGCAATACACAAGCATACAAGCTCACAAAGAAGAAGATACAGAGAGGAGAAGACACCAATTCGAATTTCTATGCTCTTGATTCTCACAATGGCAAAAAGTCTTTACAAAGAGTCACAAATTGACTTATATACTTGTGCCCTAAAAATGGTCCTTTCACACAAGAGACCGCCACTTTATTCACTAAAAGGCTAATTTCCTACTAATTTACATGGATAAGCTACTAATCTTCAGTGGGGATGCATCTAGAGGACTCCTATAGTGCCTTTACAACGGAAAATATATTACAAGAATGGTTATAATGCAAAAATAAGGTGTCCAAATCGGAAAAATTTTGGGGCCCTTCTTTTTCTCTGCCTTGTGCTCTCTTTGCTCTGCAACACTCTCCCCCTCTTTGTCTCTGTCGTCCCTTGAGAGGCTTTACTTCTTGTCTTCAGTTTGTTTAAGAGGCCTGAATACACGCACCCAATGGTCGAAGAAGCGCTAAGGACTGTCAAAGAATTTGTTATTTTATCCGATGTAAGTCCTTTGCTTCTGTTTTCCCCTTGATATCCCGTACATCACAAATTTGGGTTGCTGCATTCAGTTGGGTTGCCACGCACGCCACCAGTGACCTCTGTCTTGCTTGTGGTCCTCTGATTTGTCCTAGTTGCACACATGTGACCCTGTTGTATTGTTTTGAGCCTATTTACTTTCTTTTCGCCGCACGCTATCAACGGAAGGATTAGTACCTGCCAATTATCTTCTTGCACATCTTCATGGATACTTTCCTGGCCCTGGTTCCTTCTTCCACCTACGTGCTTTTTCCTTGATATGTGCCCCTGCGGGGCTCTGTGCAGAGATGGGTATTGCACCCCTGTGGGGCTTCTTGCAGAGATGTATCTTCATATATGATCTTTTCAGTGAAGCTTCTTTCGTTGTCTTCTTCTTTTCTTCTTTTTGCTTGATTCTCCCTCAACACTGCCCCCCTCCTGAACTCTGTCATCCCCGACAGGCTTTGAGAGTCGACGGGAGTATGTTTTATACACTTTTTGCTCTGTTTCATTAAGCAAATTGGCTTCACGTATCATTAGTTGTTTCCACTGTTCAGCTTTTACGCCATCATTAGGTGGCTGTCTGTGGTCGGTGAAGAAGCTTAGTTCATATGCCACTAATCTGGCATTCAAGTTGGATGACATCTTTAAAAAGATTTCTGAATCGATTTCAAAAAATCCCGTGAAGAAGGCTTCTTCAAAGGTCTACATATATGTACTTGGCAAAAACATGAGTCTTGAATAATAAGCCATTATGGTAGGGCGGCTAGGCATAATAGACAAATAAAAAACAAGAATGTCTGTTCCCTGATTAATACCAATGAAGTTCAAAAATGTATATGCCGCATGTTTGAAGACCTTCAATACTGTAAGTATCATACTGAGTATTTTATTTGTCATTTTGATAGTTAAATCAGGTACTGTTGCATAAGTGTGCAACCAAAATTCGATGATCTTTAGCATATAATCCTCCGTTGGTAGATAGTTATGCGGTGGACTTGGAAGTAGTGGATAGTTTAACCACTGTTTATTGATTACACCGGTCTTTTGCATATCCAAAAATTCTCTGGTTTCTCTTCGATGAGGGGTTGGACAAAAAGATGGAGTTACCTGTAATAAATATGGTGCCGCTTGCCAGTGCACCCGTAATGTAGGATGTTTCTCCAAAAATTTCCTTCTCCAAACAGGTTGTGCAACTTCAAATTCTTCTTGAGTGTAAGCAAATGTGTCATGTTTGAAGTTTAGCTGCTCGTCTCGACTTTTCTATGTAATCTTTTTTATATATAGTCTTGTTTTCTCTTTCATCAGTCCGTAGGGAATGTTGAAAGGCTTCATAATCGTATCTAAGTCTTTACCCTTGATCTTTGCTTCCTTCATGACTTTGATGACCTCATTTTCAAAATTTTCTGTCAACCGAGATACCAATAGTGCCCGTTCCTTCTGACTTATTTCTGTCGTATATGGCATTGGATGATCATCATGTGGTTCCGCCATCTGCTCTTTTATTGGAGAATTATAAATCGGGGGAGATAGAGGACGTACCTCTACCTCGTCAGTAGGATTTTCTTTTGTCGGCTCTACTGGTGTCCCGATTAGTGCTTTCTCTTTTGCTTGGGTCTCTAATTGTGCTATGCATGCATTCTTCTCTTTCACTTCTTGTGTTGCTGCTCGTAGTGCTTCTTTTGTTGCAAGCAGTTCATTGCCAATTTCTGCTACATTGTCCATGTTTTCGCTGTAACTTGTTGCAAGTTTTCCATGGGTTGTATTCAACTGTTTTTTTAGCTCTTTTGTTTCTTGAATGTACTTACGTTCCCATTCTTCTCTCAATTATTGCTCTTGTTTCAGCAAATCTGCATATTTCTCGATTTGAGCTCTTAATTCTCTCTGATCAAGATCCGTTGTCTCTTGTTTTTCGATAGGTTGATCATATAGCAATGACTTCATCAGTTCTTTATTTCTATTTCGTAAAGTGTCATTCTCCTCCATGTATATCTTTAGTTGTGTGTCAAGCAGGTGACTTCTAGCTTTTATTCGCTCTTTGTCGGCCTCGCTGGCTTCATGTAATCTTTGTAAGTCCATTAGTTGTGCCTGGAGTTGACGATGTTGGGTCCGGAACTGATGCCTTATTTGATGCAGGTTGAAGGGTGTTCATCACTTCCGTGCATCTTTGAAAATATGGCAAATAAATAGGCAGTTTGAGAAATGCCTCTATTCTTGCTTGTGTCCAAACATCCACCATGCGAGGTAATCCTTGTATGATAGTCTTGAAGTCTTGTGACATAATAGGGAAGTAGTGATCCCTATCCATGATCTTGATGGTGGCCATGAAAATGAGGTCCGACACCGGTTGGTCATCCAGAAACCAATGGCCTCTTGCTTTCGTTATGGATTCCAAGGGAAGAAGCTAGACCTCTTCCACTTGCGTCTCTTCGGAGTTAGTAGATGCCATTTGCACTCAATATAGAGTATGAATTAGTGGCAAGATAGTATCAGAAACCCTCCTTCATTTGTCTTTCATAAAATTGGCAATGCTCCGAGTGAATGGTGTCGTTCCTTCCTCGTGGGTGTGAGAAAGGTAATACCTGGGATTTTTCATACTTTTAGATATTTTTATGTTTTTGTCTGAAAGAAAAACAGAAAAGTTAGTTCATAGCCGAAGCATTTATTAATTTTTTAGTAATTTTCTTTAAATTATGTACAAGTGCTCTCCTATTTCCCACGAGGAAAATGTGCTTCACTATCCTGAAATAGAAGAATAGCGTGCTGAATGCTTGGCCTTGTAATGTGGCCCTATTATGCATACTTTGGATTCTGGTAACTCCAAATGCGTGCAACTCGAATTATTTGGTAGATGTATACAGCTTGCTTTGTCTTTCGGCATCCAAATCTGCTTTATTCTGTTGGGAGAAATCATGTTCCCAACCTTCCTGGTGATTGTGATGCTTCTCATTTGGTGCTTCTGCTTTGTCTGCTTTTTGAATCTTGGACTGACATGTGAATTGTATGTAGACTCCAGCTCTATCCTGTAGCAGTTTAGCTTCTGTCGCTTTGCCTTTAGATCATACTAATTTTCCTTGTTCATTGGTTCGTCCTTTTTTATGATTGTCCTTTGAGTACATGACTTGGGAATCCATATTTGTGTGCGGTCCGACTGGGCGGCTATCACCTTCTTCGGAATACATACTTTAGCAATTCTTTGTGGAACTGAATATCCAGAGCGATTTCCATATTGGTTCTGTGGGTTCTTCTGTTGTAGCAAGTAGTTCTTCTGTTGAAGATATGCATCCATTTGGTCCTTCCTTATCCAAGTTTGTCGAGTGTAAGGAATGGGGTATATTCTAATAGGTGCAGACTTGGGATTATTCGGAGAACTAGTCTCTCTTGTGCATGGTTCTTCGCTAAGGCTGTTTTCAGATAGAATGACACTCTTATGACTTGCTAGATTAGAAGGTGGTCTGCAAGCAGGATTCGGTGTGTCCTCACATGAAGTACTTGGTGAAGGGGTTTCCATAGTGCTAGTGAACATACATGCATCACTTTGTTCATTTGAATGAGCTCTCGGGGCTATATCCATGGCTTTGAATGGTCGTTCGTCTAACATGCTGAATATCTCTTGATGTCCTATCTTGGCTGAGATGTATCATAAGGCCAATTGAATAGTTACTTCCTATTCGTATATCCAGTCTTGACCTAACACCAGCTCTTCCAATAAGTCTTGGTCATGACATACTAAGAGTTTTTGTTCCATTGTGTTGTTTCCTAAGTGTAGAGGCAAGATAATCTCTCCTATACACTTGGTGATTTTTCCTCCTATTCCAACCAGCTGTGCCTTTGATGGACGTAATTCTTCCTTGAGTTGCTGAGTCAATGAAAATTTGATGCAGCTTATAGCAGCTCCTGTGTCAATGAGAGCATCCACTAAGTGGTACTCCATTTTTCCGGCTCCCAAATTCAAATATGGTTGTGTCCTCTGTTGACCTAGGTTTTCAGTGGCTCTAAAATTAGCCATTGGGATGAGTTCCTCTCCTAGTCGATGTCTCTCGTCTCTCTCTCTCTCATCCACTCTTTTCGTTTCCTAATCCGCTCTAGTGCTTCTTGTCTGGCTTCCTCACGTATTCTTTCTTCCTCTAGACGTCTATTTTTACCCATTATCAGTCGTGACATCATTTCTTCAGTCAATGGCTCTAAATATTTTTTCACTCGACATCCACTGATATAGTTTGGTAATACATCTCCATCTAGAGTTGCTAAGCTGATGGCTCCGCTGGTGGATATGCGATTGATGATTAATGGGCCATATCCTCTTTTCTGCAATTTCTTAGCGTGTTGTTTCAGGGTATATACCAAAAGTAAATCTCCTTTCGTCAGATTTTTGTCTTTAATATGAGCATCAAAATATGCCTTTTGTCGCCGTTTAGCAGCATAAATCCCAACTACAGCTTGTAACCTAGTTTCATGTAACTTCTCTATTTGATCCAATTGAGCTGAGAGTTCATGTCCATTCCACTCATAAGTTGTTCCTACTCTGAGAGTGGGTATTAAGAAATCAATTGGCAAAATAGCATTTTGTCCATACAGTAAGTCTTGTAAGCTACTCTGAATGCCCATAAAGCGTGATGTAATTGTTTATCCCAATCAGATCGACCATTGTTGACAATTTTTGTGAGAACTGTGCACAGGATTTTATTTGAACTTTCGGCTTGTCCATTGGCTTGTGGGTGATAAGGGGCTGATTTCTTATGAATTACCAAGAATTCATTCAGTAAGGCTTCTATAACCTCATTCACAAAGTGCATACCTCTATCACTCACAATTTCTATCAGTAGTCCAAATCTAGTGAAAACGTTCTCGAAGAGAAACTTGGCCGTAGTCCTTGCATCATTTTTCTTGGTTGCTTTGGCTTCAACCCATTTGGTCAGATAGTCTGTGGCTACAATTATATATTCGGCATGGGATCCTTTAGCTGGGGGCCAATAGGTCCTATGAAGTCTATTCCCCATTTAGTAAAAGCTCTGGCACTCATCATGGCTTTTAGTGGCATTTCATCCCTTCCAATTGGATATTTCGTTCGTTGACATGTATCACATTGTTGAACATATGTGGCTGCATCCTGATGTAAAGTTGGCCACCACATTCTTGCAAAGAGAATCATTTTTGCTGTTTTATCTGCAGAGAAATGTCCTCCTGCAGCTCCTGTATGTGCCATCTCTAAAACAGCAAGATACTCGTCTTCATGAATGCACATTCGCAAATGATTATCTCTTCCCCATTTAAAGAGTTGTTTTCCTATAAGAGCATAATCCTTGCTTTGTTCAACAAGTGCTCGTTTTCTTGCTAAAGTGGCTCCTTCTGGGTACTCTTGGGTCTTTAAGAACTTCACGAGAGGCATGCTCCATCTTGGTGCTACAATGGAGTAGCATAGAGTGGAGTTCCCTTCTGGATTCCGTTCTTGACAGGTTGGGCGGGCTGATACATAGTTATGCGCATCCCTCTGCATGGTTGGCCAATGTATGCCCAATCTCCTTAGTGTTTGCCATGTTCCGTTCGCATTTAGATGAGTTTCTCATTGATTTTCATGTGCTTTTTGAAGCCACATTGCTTGTTCCTCTTCTTCTACGCATCTCATGAGTAATCCACTTGAGTCTTGGTGATACAAACTTCCAGCAATAATATGAAGGTTTTTAGTCTTCCATAGGTCTTGGGTTCAGTTTGGTGTGATCCCATCTTTAGGTCCATGCGTGAGTATGGGGATCAATTTTTTTGCCCACTGGGGACATACTTCGAGATTAAAAAGGTACGTATCTGGCAGATCATCGGGTACTCCTATGGGTGGCTCCCCATGTGTCATCCTTGATAAGTGATCTGCTCTTATGTGGGTATTCCCTTTCTTTACTACTACCTCAAAATCAAATTCCATCAACAATAAAAACCATCGTACTAGTCGTCCTGTATTACAAGGCTTATTGACTAAGTACAATAGGGCCTGATGATCAATGAAGAATTTGAATTTGTTTGCCAAAAGGTAATGTCGGAACTTTTTTACGGCATACACCATCCCTAGGCCTTCTCTCTTAGTTGTGGTATAATTGCGCTCCGCTTGATTTAATTGTCTACTGGCATAGGCTATAGGGTGGTCTAATTTTCTTGTATCTGCCGGTTGAGCTAAGATGCAACCAATGGCAAACTTGGATGCATCCACGTGAATGTGAAATGGTTTGTTCCAATTAGGTACTCGAAGGATTGGTGTTGAACTCAATCGACTCTTTAATTCATGAAAGGCTTTTTCACATTCTTCAGTCCAGTTAAACTGCGTCAATAATGCATAAAGAGGTTTAGCAATCATGGCATACATATGTATAAATCTTCGGTAGTATCCACAATGTCCCATAAATGCTTGTACTTCTTTAGCCGTCTTTGGTCTTGGCAAATCCAGAATTACTTTGATTTTGTCTTCATCAGTTGAGATTCCATTTTTAGAGACAATATGTCCCAATATCTTTCCTTGGCGAACCATGAAGACACATTTTTCTGGGTTGAGGCATACTCTATATTGTCGACATTTGGCAAAGATCTTTCCTAGTTCAGGGATATGCTCTGATCGTATAGCTGAATAAGTACATAGATCGTCCACGTACACCTCCATACTCTTTCTCAAGAACTCCTTGAATACATGGCACATCAATCTTTGGAAAGTGGCTGGGGCATTGGTTAGGCCGAAAGGCATAACCCTAAAGGCGTATACGCCCCATTCAGTTGCAAAGGTTGTTTTATGCTGGTCTTCAAGAGCAATGGCTACCTGATTATATCCTAAAAAGCCGTCTAAAAAACTATACACTTCCTTCCCTGCCACTCTTTCCAGAAGATGATCCGTGATGGGTAATGGGTAACTGTCTCTTATGGTAGCAGCATTTACTTTTTTCAGATTTATGCATACTCTTAACTTTCCATTCTTTTTCGGTACAACCACCAAAGGTGACACCCATTCCGTGTGTTCAATCTCATATATGAACCCAGCTTCTAACAACTTATCTATCTCTTCTTTTATCTTTGCTGAGTAAACATCGTTATAGGTGTATGGTCTTTGTTTGGAAGGTTTAGCTTCAGATGTCATAGGAATTCTATGTGCGCATATAGATGGATCTACTCCTTTCAAATCCTTATAAGTCCAAGCAAAGACATCCCTGTATTCTCTTATGAGGCATATTAACTCTTGTTCTTCCTCCATTGAGACATCCTGTCCTATAAAAGTACATCGTTCTTTGGCATTTGAATAGCAATTCTTCTCTCTTCTACTTCATATTTTTTGAAGTGGGCGGGCACTTCAAATTGGTCTTGAGGCTTGTTTTCTTCATCATTTTTTGCTTGATCTAACCCAAGCTCCTCTTCCTGTGTTGGTTCTTGATTTATTTCACTAGCTATGACACTTACTTCTTGATTTCCACCTTCTATTTCCATTTGCTCTTGCTCCATTTCAATGCTCTCGTAATCCTCTTTCCATTCTTTTTCTATCACTTCTCCTTCTTCAACCTCCCGAAGGACTACCACATATAGACTAACATCATAGCCTTCCCCATCAATGCATTCATTCATGGTTAGTATTTCTTCGTTTACACATACATCGAGAGTAGCTAAAATCTCCATCCAACCATGAGGTTTAAATTCTTCATCTAAGAATATTTGAGGCATATAGGCTGGATCTTGTACTGATCTAGCAACTCCTTGCCTATGTTGCCATCCTTTCCTCCTATCTTCTTCCTTTTCCGCAGTTTGGCATATCCATAGATGAGTGTCTTCATTCATCCACGATTGGTCACTTGAACCTATACTATGAATCGACTGATTATCTTCCTCCTTATGAATCTGATTCCATTGTAAGGGGGGAACATCTTGATATGTGTATGTGTGGAGATTTATTCTTGTGGTGGTTCCTTCATGCTGTAGGTATACAGCGTCTTTTCCCCAATCTTGCACTACCTTTAATTGTCTCATGAAAGGTCTTCCAAGTATCATTTCATAATTGCTAGGCCTTTCAAATTGACAAATCGCTAAGGTGTGCTCGAACTCAACTCCACAAGTGGTAAAAACTACTCGTTCCAATATCCCCAGGGGTCGTTCAGTGTGTCCGTCTGTCATTTGTATCTTCATGCGTGTGGGTCTTAAAGCTGGTTTTCCCCATTTCTCCCAGATTTCTCTAGTAGCAATTCCTACTCCAGGTCCAGAATCTAAGATGGCTTTGGTAGTGTAACCCCTATAGGTAAATGGAAGGCACGTGTTTCCTTCATCTCCCTCACTAAAATATCCAACCTTATCGACTGGGATTTTTACTGTGTTTACTTCATCAGACAACTCCTTCTCGTCCACCTTGATCTCCAATTGGCTGGTCAGTTTCTCTTTCAAATGTGGTTTGACCTTTAACAGTTCTTCCAATGTCAGGGTGCAAGGGATTTTTACCTTTCTAAGGTGTTGTATGATATCCGATGTTTGGACAGATGAGTTCAGTTTTTTTTTTCTCATTGAGGGAATGTGGTATAATTCTGAATTATGTTCGTACTCTCCTGTGTAATTTGGCAAAACATTTACACTATCATTTTCTTCGTTAGTTGGATCAATTGGTATTATTTCTTCTGAATTCAGTTCAGGTATGGAGTCTTCAATTTCACCTTCTGCTTCTAGCTCCTCAAAGGGTGGGTCTATTCCTTCCACTTTCTTCCACCGGTCTTCTTGGACTCTGCCCACAAATCTTTAGGCCATTCCCCTTCTACCTCGGGAACAATGGATCCTTCCCTTTTATCCTCGCAGAAATTTCTATGATGGGTCTCGCCTTCTTTGGGTTTCTTGTGATCATTAGCAATGACACACTCTTGGAATTCTCTTTCGGAAATTCATGTATTGGGTAGTGGAAAAGTAGGTTTTTCTAAGGTCTGTTGAGCGACTTCTATTAATTTTTTGCAGATCTCCAACCTTTCTTTCTCTAAATCACCTCTAGGATATTCTCTTTCATGTTGTTCTATGGTAGGTCCTGCTCTTATTCGTGCCTTGTATGCCTGAATCCACATGGCTAATTCTTCAGGCATGGGATCTGCTAAAATTGATCCTACCTCTTCTTTTTTTTACTTTCCTTTCAGATTTTCTTCTTCCTCTTCTTGTTTCTCTTTTAGATTTTGTTCGCTCTTCTCAATTTCCTTCTTTTGTAGCAATTTCTTTTCCTTTATCCTATCTCTACGGTTCTTCCATCTTTGTGTTTGTTTGCTTACAACACTTCTCTCAGGCTCTTCCGAGTCTTCAACTACTTGAGGTGTAGGTATGTTCATTTCTCTGTCACCTTGATCAACTTCTTCAGTTTTGTCTGGGGTCTCTCTAGCTTTGGCTCTAGTTATTGCTTTCAACGGTACAGTGTACTCCTTATCACTTCCTGATGATTGTATCACTTCTATCACGTTAATCTGCACATTAGAGTTAACTTTGTTTGGATTCTTGGGGCAATCTCTGAAAAGGTGTTCCTTACCACAATCACTACAGTAGCCTTCCCAGACTCGTTGTGGTGGTGGTGGGTTTGCTAGTGTACATTCTCTGATGTAATGATCACCTCTGCATCTATAACATGGTCCTCTAGGTACACGCGGTTTGTTCATAGGTCGGGGGGGTATGGATGCCCTAGGGGCTGTGTACATCAATGGCACATAGTCCTGCTCATATCCGTAGGAACTATCTGGCACTTCCATGCCATAGGCATATGGTTCGTACATTTGTCCATATTCTATCATAGAGCTCTCATAACTGGGATAGTTTCCTTGATTATGGTCATAAGATGAGTCATATGGTTCATTACTAAGCAATGGTGTGGCTGGGACTATTGCTCTCTCCAAGTTTTCTTCAGGTTGAGCTATTTTCATTGGGACAACATTCTGAGGATGGGGCGGTTGTTGTCCTAAGACCGGTTGTGGTTGAGTGTATCCTTGATAAGCATATGGTCGTGGTATAGGTACCTGCTGCTGATATGTGGGATATCTGAAGGCTTCACCTCCTTGATCTCTCTGAGGGTATCCATAAGGTCTCATGACAGGTTGTGTTGGTCTTGATTGCCTATTGTAAGGACAATTTTATGCGTTGTGATTTGTGTATTTTTGGTCTATGCTGCAATATTGTAGAGGGCCTGGCACAGGTGGTCTAACATATTGCTTGAATCTTCTTGCTGCCAATCTCACTGATTCCATAGGATCTTGCTTAAAGGTATGGATTAATGATGACGAGTTGTTTTTAATTCCAGACTTAGTGAATTCCTCAATCATTTCTTGATAGACTTGTTCCATGTTTTGAAAATTGTTAGGATCTAATGGCTGGAACCAAGCTAAAGTTGTGTCTGTCAAAGTTAGACCAAAAGATTCATATTGGATCAAGAAATCTTCTACTTGTTCGGCTCTGATTACTTGCTTGAATTCAGCTATATGATTGTAGGGTTCACTAGAGCCATCATAGTGATTTCTCATGCATTTGGCCACTTGAATTGGCCTTAATCTTCTCCCTACTTCAGGCGGTCTAGGCATTACAGGGAAAACTAGTCTTCCAATGGGTATACCAGGTCCTCTTGCTACAGGTGGTCTAACTAGTGCAGGAATTCCAATCCATGGGTCAACAGGTGGCGGAGGCCGATAGTTAGGGTTATTTGTAGGCATAGCAAACTGCACATGTGGTCTAACTGGGATTTGTGTTTGTTGTGTTTGTCCCGATTGTTGACACGAATTATTCTGAGAGGTTCCCTGTGGGTTTCATGAAGTAGTGGCTTGATCCCTCGGGGGAAACACAGAAATATTCTGATACTTCAACTCGGCTCTTTCCAACTCTGTTAAGGGCCAATACCTTCTCTGATTTTTGTCCAAATAAGTGATAATTGTGGGAAAGTCAGGATCTTGTAACTCATAGACAATAACTGGATTAGGGGTTGCTTCCCATATTGAAGAGTGGTCTCTAAGGAGATGCTCCATTCCATTGATCAAATACACATCCATTAATGAGTCATCCTAGGGAACCAGGTCTCCTCTCCAAACCCTAACAACAGTAGATCTCCCTCTAGGTGTGGTCACTTGCACTTCATTTCCTTCTTCATTAAGGTTTGGAGCAGTGTTTTCTTCCCCAAGTTCATTGATATTTTCAGGATGTTCTGTAACAACATACTAGATGTCCCTTTTATCCATATAAAATCCTCCTGAATACTTAACTGTTGGCCTAGGCACTATGTAAGCATCTGAAGCTTTCTTCAGTCTGGCCACTGATCAGTTTAGTCCATCTAGGTATATGGGAATCTCATGTTGATTGGTGGTCACATATTCTAAAGATGTCCGATATTCTCCCTCAATAATTGACATCATGCCAATCATTGGTACATTGTTTTGCATCTCCTTTGAAGCCATAGGAATTTCTTCTTCTGACTCACTAGAGGTTTCAGAATAATGTGAACGGCTACTTGGCTCGGCTACACTTCCTACAGAAGAGATTACACTTCTTCAGCTTCCTAGGGTTCTCCCAGATCTTAGGTTCATCCACTTTAAAGTTCTATTTAACCTTGCCAACCTCCAACTTCTAGAGTTCTTCACTCAAGGTTAGAATCCTAGAAAAATTTTGGTTGGGTAAGGAGTGACTATGAAATCTCAAGTCACGATACTTGACCTCCAAAAAAGTTCACGATACTCGACCTTTGACTCAGACGATACACGATATTTACCCGAGACGATACACGATACTTCACGGGAGACGATACTCGACACTTGGATAAAGACGATACTCGATACTTGGATAAAGTCGATACTCGATACTTGGATAAAGACGATACTCGATACTCAACAGACACGATACACGACACTTGAGTTCACACGATACACGATATTTGTTAAGTATCATGATCGGTCAAACACGATACACGATCTCTGTCAAGTATCGCAATCGGTCAAACACGATACACAATCTCTGTCAAGTATCGCAATCAGTCAAACACGATACACGATCTCTGTCAAGTATCACGATCGGTCAAACACGATACACGATCTCTGTCAAGTATCACGATCGGTCAAACACGATACACGATCTTTGTCAAGTATCGCGATACTCAACCACAGGAGACCACGATACTTGGGAAGTATCGCGATACTCAACCACGGGAGAACACAATGCTTGACATTTTTTTTGTTTTTTAGCAGGTGTGTTTTGAATTTTGAATGATTATATGTGTTTATCAAGCTTCTCTACCCTCTCTTCACCCTCTGTATTACAGAAATGAACTGTTCTCCCCTCTAGATGACTGTCACGATACTTACCGCAGATCGTTTAGAGACTTTACTTGATTTTGATAGCTAAAATGGGTGATGGAGCAATGTGCTCACCTTAGATGCTAACCTTCAGCTTTTTGCTCTCCTCCACTATCTCTGCGCAGCTCAAACACCTTCGTCCAAGATCGCGATAGTCGGCTGTGAGCTCCCACGATACTTGTTTCAAGAACAAGTGACTTACAAAAGACTATTTTGGGCTTTCATACTTTTGAATATTCCTACTTACCGAAAAAGAACAATCTAGACAAAGACTGAAAGCTACTCTAACTACCTACCCTACTCCCTTACTCCTCCTGCTCTACTCACTCCACTCACTTCCCTAGACTAATAACTCACTACACACACTTCAAGAGTGAAAAGTAGTAAGTGCGAATGAAAGTGACTTACCAATGAAGAGAAAATCACTACTCCTCCTCTCGCTTCAATGCAAAAAGCTACTTACCATCACACGAATGCCTCGGTTTGATTCAACACTCCCCGGCAACGGCGCCAAAAAACGTGTGTACCTAAGAACCAACTTAGGGACTTGTGGAGAAAGAGACTATACCTCAATCCCCCTCAAGTGCATATAGTGGGGATTCACGCTTTAATTATCAATCCCATGAGTATCAAAACCTAGCCGAGTGTATGAAGGCATGCATTCAAATGACGATCAATGCAAATGAGTTACTCAAAGAGTGCAAACAAGGCAAAGACTAATCCAAACAAGCTTCAACTGTCAGTCATGGTGTCACGATACTTGGAACAGCAGCCAATAGCAAATTGAGCTTTTCTCTCAGCTCTAAACTCCAAACATAGTGAATAGCATATGCATTTTGAAGCTCTCGAGAAGACGCATCCAATGGTGGTAGTTTCACTCAATTCTGATGCTTCTACTTCAAGTTATGAGCAAAATAATGAGTCACGAGAATGACCTTCCTACACTTCAGCACTTCCTACACTTCACACACACCTTAACCACAGCAAACAAAAGCTTTCATGGATAGACAACACTTCCTAACACTCTTTCCAAGCAATACACAAGCATACAAGCTGACAAAGAAGAAGATACAGAGAGGAGAAGACACCAATTCGAATTTCTGTGCTCTTGATTCTCACAATGGCAAAAAGTCTTTACAAAGAGTCACAAATTGACTTATATACTTGTGCCCTAAAAATGGTCCTTTCACACAAGAGACCGGCACTTTATTCACTAAAAGGCTAATTTCTTACTAATTTACATGGGTAAGCTACTAATCTTCAGTGGGGATGCATCTAGAGGACTCCTCTAGTGCCTTTACAACGGAAAATATATTACAAGAATGGTTATAATACAAAAATAAGGTGTCCAAATCGGAAAAATTTTGGGGCCCTTCTTTTTCTCTGCCTTGTGCTCTCTTTGCTCTGCAACAAATGGCCATCTCCTTATTGCACTCACTGCAATCAAGGTTCTAATTTTTCCCATCTTTGCAACCGGGATGAAAGTCTCTTCATAGTTGATGCCGTGAATCTGCTTGAATCCTTTTGCTACTAGTCTAGCTTTATGCTTAGCTAGAGAACCATCAGCATTTCTCTTTATTCACCCATTTATTTGGAACAATCTTCATACCTTTAGCCTTTGGAACTAGCTCCCATGTGTGATTGTCCTTGAGAGCTTTTATCTCTTCTTGCATAGCTTGCTGCCATTCTTTTTGTGTACATGCTTCTTCATATGCATCTGGTTCTTTGTCTTTGACCACCTGTGTCATATATGCAAAATGCTTTGCAATAAAACTACCATAGCTCAGCCTTTGAATTGGATATCTTGCTCTTAAAGACCTCCTTCCATTTCTTTTTGAATATTGCTTCTTCAGCCGGTTCAACATTACCTTTGGTGTAATCACCTCTTCATACTCTTCTTCACTTGCATTTGAATCACTATTTTGGGTAGCACTTTCAGCTTGAAATCTTTCATAACCTGATTTTGGTGATGAGGAATGACTCCTTAGTCTCCCCTTCCATGTTGAGCTTTCTCCATGTGATGTAGAAGCTTCTGGGCCTGACATTTGAGTGCTTGTTTACTGAAATTCTTCTTGGACAACACCTCCATCATCTTTTATAATCTTCTTCAAGAATCTTCTCTTTCCCTTTGTCTCCAAACCATGGTCTTAGCTCATCAAATACCACATCTCATGAGACTCGTAGCTCATTTTTCACCGGATTGTATCACCCATATCCTTTTTGCTCCGATGAATATCCAATGAAAATACATTTTTCTGACTTTGGATCCATCTTTGTCCTTAGTTCTTGAGGAATGTGAACATAACACACACATCCAAAAACTTTGAGATGTGTAAGGTCAGGTTTCTTATTGGAATAAACCTCCTCGAGAGTTCAATTATGCACTCCATCTATTGTGCACTTGCTCATCAAATAAACAGCCGTACTAGTTGCTTCCGCCGAATAGTTAAGTGGAACCTTCATCTCATTGAGCATGCATCTTGCAACTTCTGTGATATGTCTACTTTTCCTTTCAGCAATTTGTTGCTCTAGCACAATGGTGAGAACCACGTTAAGAAGCTCCACCTCCTTAATGTCAATCCGCGGAAGAGGTAGGAGTGATATGAAGATCGTGAATGTGAGATGAAGTGAGAGTGAAGGTGAGAAGCATAGAGATGCACACACACATACACACACACTACGAAGAGACAAGCAAAACACAATGGAAGGTGAGAAATCAACTCTATTACTCAAGAACACTCTTACAAATTCAAAATAGCTCTAAGCTCTTCTCTACTCAAACAAGCTAACCTCAAAAATGAGCTCTCTAGCTCTTTTTATAGATTCTAGACTAGTTTTGACCAGTTTCACATATAGTGACCAGCATAGTTAAAAAATAGGTCCTATGCGCTATTTGAGAGGGTAAACGGTGTCTAAAAATAACCAAAATTGGTACGCTCATTCTACCTAAGCTCCTCAAGCTTGAGGACTCCTTGGCTTGCACAAAATGGAGCTATGAATTACAAAAAAGGTTTTTCTATGTTACATATAGTACAAAAGTGATGTAAATCACTGTTGAGTGTTTGGAAAAGTATTTATAAAATATAAATCTTTGAAAAATTGATTCGACTGACTCCCTGCTCTGACTTTACATGCTTCCGCGTCTTCTATGCCTCTGGCTGCTGCCAACACCCCCCTCCCTCTCGCTTCTGTCGTCCTCGACAGAACCTTGTTGTGCGGTCTGTCGGATGTAGCTTTGTAGGAGGTCTTGAGCGAGGGTGTGCTCTGATATGCGAATGCCTCGGGGCAAATCTGCCTCGAGTTTCTCCCAATCGATTGGATGCGGTTTGTCTGATGGCGGGAGTCAATAGTGCGTGGAATATACCATCTGTTCACAGGCAAATAGTTGAAGCAAATGTGTGGGCCTGCTGATGAACACCTCTGAATGGTATTCCCAGAAACCGATTGTGAACATTTCTTCGAAAGTCTGCTTATAGCACGCCGGTAAGTATTTAATTCTGCAATGCCAGGCATAACACACCCGTAGCGACGGCGTTGTACGCATATCATAGGCAAGGTCTAGATTACCATGCTCAAATCCTGGGGTGTTTACATGTGGTGCCTTGACACGTCGGAAGACTTTGAAAACCATTTGCATCATGTCAAAGATCTTGACAGTCATGTGCACGGCTATATCATCCATATGTTTCAAGCGAGGGAGCCAGTGACGAATCATGGCCATCATGTATCCAACTGTTGGTGGTCCTGTGGGTGGTGTGAAGTCTTTGTAGTTTAACCAATCCTGGCATTGCTTGTTGTTTTGTACTTTAATAGCGAATGCCTTCCAAGAGCGGCGACGTGGCACTGGTCCCCAACATGGGTTGTATTTTAAGTGTAGTGGCGCCTTCACCCATGTACTCATCATTTTAGGATACGCTTGTAATAAATCCTTGCGCCACTCTGGTTGATAGATTTCTCCTTGCTGTGCATCTAATGGCAAATCTTCCGGCTCAAATTGAGTTGCGTGGGAGGGCTTTTTGCCTGTTTCTTTCTCTATGGCTAACTGATATTCTGCCATTAACATGAAATAAGGTTTATACTGTAGCTCGTGCCCTGATATGTATCTGCGTGGGGCCAAGAGAGCAAAGTAGGGGGACTGTAAAATGTGTTCTTCAATCATTGCCATGGCGTGTAACTGCGCCTCTACCCGTGCTGAGTGGGTTGTTCCAAGTTCTTCTATCGTCTTCATCCATGCGAGAGTTGGAAGTTCGAAAGTCATCTGGCCTTCGGCCGTGACTCATCCGCCTGGGATGGGTTGGGGTTCATACGCTTCCTCAAAAGTTTCCTCCACCGGAATAGTGACTGTTTCTTCCTCTGTTGGTAGGTCCGGTGGGGAGTCTGGTCTGGGTGGTGCTTCATATACTTCTATCCGTGATTGAAGAGTAGATACCTGGGCCCATAATGCATTGAGTTCCTCTAGGATGTCAGGAGATGGGTCCGCAGGAGCTGGTAGTCCTTGTTGTATTGGTGCTCTGAGTTGGAGTAATTTATAATCTTCTTTTAGCTTCTGATATTCTTCATTCATGTTGTCGTACTCATCTAACAATCTGACATGATCATCTAACAACATTTTCATCGATTCTGAGGGCACGGCCTTAAAGCGACTAGGGCTTAATGGTTGGTAAGGTTGATCAAGGGCAGCTTCTAAATTTTCTCTGTTATGCTCTTGTAAGCGCTGGTTTTCTTCTTTTGCTGCTGCCAAGTGTCGTCTGAGTAAGCCCATGTTCCGTGTAAGCATCGCATTGCAAATTGTCTGGGCCCTTAACAAATTATCAAGATCAGCAGTGGCTTCTTTGGTTTTCTCTTCACTTTCTAGTTTTAGTTTATGATATGCCTCTCGTAGTTCTTGATAGCGAGTATTCAATGAGGCATTCTTGATCGACAATGAATTAAGCTGCGACTGTAAGTCGTTGGTTGTCCTCTGCAGCGTCTGATAATTATTTCCAAGGGATGTGAACTCATTTCTTACTTGAGTCATGCATGTGAACATCTGTCGGAATGCAGTATCTACAGTGGGTGATAATATTAACGATGTGCTAAGCGAAGATGCAGTAGGTGTAGATGCAAAGGGAATGGGGAATGGGGGTGGGAAAGTGGATGCTGTGGTGATTGTGGAAAATTGTGGTGTGCTTAAATATTGTGGTGCCACAAATGAAGTGAGTGGAGGTGCAGTGGGTGGTGATATATCCATATCACTGGATGTGGTGTCGAGTGCAGTGACTGTGAATAATGGTGTTGATCATGGGTAAGTGTGTAGGTGTAAATACAGGATTTACAAAGTTTGAAGAGTAATTTACAAAGGGGTTGTCTTGGACGGCTTGGTGGAAAGGGGAAAGAGGAGTTACGGTGGGTCGGGGAGGTGAGACTGGGGAGAAGGTTAATGGAGGTGGGAATGGGAAAACGGGTCTTGGAGGTGTGGGGAAGGACAGAAAGGATGGAGGTAAAATTGGATTGGATAGAAAGGTGGGTGTGCTAGGGGGTAGAGTAGGTTGAGTGGGTGCGGGAATTGTGGGATGAATGGGAGTAAGGACGACTTCTGCTACTCCGCCGGAGAAGGAGGATGTTGTTCTGGGAGAAGGAGGGTGTATGGGGGAGACTGGATGGATGGGAGGTGAAGGAGGAGCGGTTGGGGTGGTAGGTACTTCAACAACTATGGTGGTATGTACAGCAGTAGTATGGGGTGGGGAGTCGATGATAATGGTGTCTTTTGCCAATGAGCCTTCAGGGATGAGGCGCGCTTCTCATGCCTGTTCTGAAGATTGACCGCCGGTGGGTACCTGAATGTATTCACCAGGTTTGGTTAGTAGACGAATTCTACGAGGGTCATACTGCGGTAACGGTTTCCTCTGCAAATATCGTAAGGCTTCTGTGGATCCCACTGATTTGACAAGTTCTCGGAAGCCTCTGATGTATACTTCTTCGAATCCACCTGAGACAAGTTCCTGTTCTATAAGTGCTTGACTCTCCTCCTCAGTTAACTTCTTACATGCCCAAACCTTTTCCATGATGCGATACAATTTTTTGATGGCTAGCGTATAAGTTGCTGCTTCAAAGGTTTCATCTTCATGCATACTGGTATCTCCCTGGGTGTCGGTGTGCTGTCCTTGTTCCTCTGTCTGTCCATGCTCTTGGGATTCGTGAGTGCCCTGGTTGGCTTCGTCATCGCCTTCATCCTCATCGGTTTCTGTTCTTTCGTCCTCGGAACTAGATACTACTTGTCCTTGTGATTGGTCTCGGGGCATGGTCGGGTAGCTTGGCCGCTCATATTCTTGAGAAAAGATCTGACCTTCTAAAAACTGAAATTCATTGGAGAAATCATCTTGCATTTTGAAATCAAACGTTGTATCTATGGGTTCCACTTCCAAGTTAGGTATCGGAAAAGAAAAAGCTTCCGCACCAATAGTGGTGGGAACTTTTGCTGTAGTGGTTGTCGGTTCCTGAACTTATGTTGCATGTGAGGTGACTGCACTGGTAGTGACTTCCGTTATAACTGGTCTTGATAATCGTATGTGAATAGGTTGTACCGTTGGAGTGGCTTCTGTCGGAGACTGCTCTGGAGAGGGTTGTGGTGAGGGTGATTCTGGCACCTGAAGGCAGGGGATAGTTCCTCTCATTCACTTTGCTGCTCTTCCTTTGCTGGCCTTCCTAGCTTTCTTTGTTGTTCCCTTGAATGCTTTTAGCTCCTCGCTTGTCATTGCACGCTCGATAGGTAAATCATAGGCCAAACACATGTATACAATGCGCGTGAGAGCGCAACATCCATTGATGACCTTCTTTCGTTCCCATCTGTGTTGTGCTAAGTAGAGCTGATCAATGATCCAGCTTGCTAGATCAACTGTCTGGGGTCCAGTACATGCTAAATATAAACCAAACCATATGCGCTTGTGAGGCATTGTGAATCTGTCTTGAGCGGGGAAAGCAAAATGTTGCATGCATATCCGCAGTGGTTTTGAAAGCTCAGGTGTGATCGCCGAAATCTCTTCCCACTTAGTAACGTCTCCACGTTTCATTGGCTCTGGAACCAGCCTTCTCGTTCTGTTGGAGTGTGTGTACCATGGATCTTGATTGCAGCACGAATCAGATCTTTAGAAAGATAAAATCTTTTATATGGTGGATTGTTCACTAAGGATGGCAAAACAAAAGTGTCGGGTAGATCCTTGGTCTCAGAAGTTGTCAAAGTGGTGACTAAGTAATAGCATCTGTAGAAGTCTGGTTTAGGCAAAGGGTCACTGAAATACTCTGTGAAGCCGGCACTTGCCCAAACATGCATTAAGTCTTGTGTGTTCTGTAGTCCTTCGAACTCTCTTGAGAAAAACTGATATTTGCCCCAGGTACGGTCATCAAAAGTCAGATTAGCCTCAAATATAAAATCAGCATCCGCCAATGGTCCTGCTAGCCCTTGAAACCAGTGAGAATTGCGATGAATCTTCTCAGTATACCCTCTAGGAGGATTGTCAATTGGCATGGGCCCTGGAAAACCTTGAAACTCTGGTGGTTGAACCGTAGGATCGGGCTCCACTAGTAGTTCTCCAATATTGGCCATTGGTGCACTGGGGCCAGCTTTCGATGGTCCTTCTGCCTGCATGATGAATGGTGCGAATGCGTAGTAGATCTGCTACATAAGATTAACACATTAGTATGGAAATTAATCATGATCCCATGAAAGTGAGACCGTAATCCCTTTCCATAGCCGATGTGTAACTCGTGTAGCCAAGTGTTGTGATGTGATTGATGCAATGCTTCTTGCAGAACTAGTGCAGGTCTCTGGACACCTATATGTTTTCAGATATTGCATGCAGTGCTTTGATGAGATGTTATTACAAGTGTTGTTGGGTTATAGTGTGTGGATTCGTACAAGGTTCAGTTGTGAATGATTTATTGCAAGGATGGTGTTTAATCGGGGTGGGAGTAATGTTAGATAATGGGATCAGAAAAGACGGTTGGATGCGTTTCGGTATCCACTTCCTAAGAGTTCATGTGCAGGTGATAGGCTTCTGTTGAGGGACAAAAGATGAGATCAGATTTGGTGGGGTTGAAGGGTGAAGAGATTTTTGAGGGTTGTATATTACATGGCTTGAGGGTTGAGCTATAGTACACTGTTTGGGTACCCAAATCTGTGTGGGTGTGGGTCGGTTTGTAAGGTACTTCTTGGCGATCCAAATTTGTTGAGTGTTCGTACTTGTAGAAGAAGGTCGAGTAGACTTTGAATACTGACTCTGCTTCTGCCTTGACTTCTTCGTATCAATGTCTGCGTTGTTGAAATCAGTCGGTGCTTTCTGTCCTTTTGGCACCCATATCTGTCTCATGCTGCTTGCTTTGTGATACTGATATTGCTGCTTTCTTTGTGTCGTCTGATATTGTCATCGGCCTAGGTTCCTTTACCGTGGTTGACTCCTTTGTGGTTGAGGTTGAGAGGTCCGATGGACACTCTGCTTTGGAAAAGAAGGGAGGTCCAACACTTGCGAAACCTGCCCATTAGGAGGTGCTCCATTTTGTACTTTTAATCTAGGCCAGTCCGCAGTAAGTGTGGAAGGATGGGCACGGCAGGGTGTTTTGCCCATGTGGACGCTGATGAAGTCCACCTGACCGCTGATGTAACCCACCTGACCGTTGATGGTGTCCATTTGACCAAGCGGTTGGGTGCTTGACCCTTCTAATTTGCAGGAAGACCAAGGAAAATCTCCTGACGTCCTTCTGATTGACAATTGTCCATAACCAAGCCCGCATGGGTTGGTGTAGACGTAACGTGACTGATCTGAGCAAAGATCGTTCGGTCTTCCGTCGCATGTTGTTCATAGGGTCTAGGGTTGCGTACTTCAGGCGAACAGCCGTTAGGGAGGTCAAGCGGTATCACTCGCTTCTGAACTAAGGTTCCAATCTGCAAGGAGCCTTGTCTAAGATTTAGGTCCACTGAGTGATCGTATAGCCAATCCTGGCCAAGGATTAGGGGTTCTATCAGGTCGTCATCATGGCACACTAGTAGTTTCACTGTCAAGGTCACTTCGTTTATGAGGATAGGAAGGTCCACCTCACCCATGCAAGGGGTTTCCATGCCTCCTAGCCCTATGAGGTATGCCTCAATTGGCCGCATTTCTATTCCTGAGTCCTTATAGTGGGACCATCTAACCGCACTAGTCGCAGCACCTGAATCAATTAAAGCCCTGAGCTTTTGGCAAGGGTTGCTGTGCTCTAGCATGACTGTAATGAATGGTCTCCTGTCCACTATGCTAGGGTGTGTACTTGACTTTGCTTGACACATGGCCATGGGGTATCTGGGTGATGTTTCTAGATGATTATAATGTTCTCTCCCTAGTCCTTGTCTTCTTAACTTCATGTGCTTAATGTGTTCTATAGCTTCTGCCTGAGCTTCCCCTCGTATTCTATCTTCTTCCTCCTTACGCTTCTTTGCCAACGTGAATCGTCTAAGCATATCCTCAGTAAGAGGTTCCTGATATAACTTGACTCTAGAGCCACTAATGTAATTAGGCATTATGTCTCCTTCTAAGGTGGCTAACTGTACTGCTCCACTTGTTGAGAGTCTGTTAATGATCATAGGTCCATAACCTCGCTTTTCTAACTTTTGTGCGTGCTGTTTCAGCGTATATACTAGAACTAAATCTCCTTCTTTCAAGCCTGTTGGTGCAAAACAAGCCTACACACATTGGCTTGGATATCAATATTGAAGACTCAACATAAGGCTTGTACAATTGGAACCTTGGAAGGCTAAAGTTTGAACTCTTGAAGGATACATTTGAACCATAGAAACCAATGCTTAATTGGTTATTACCTTTTATCCAATGTAAAAGTCTATATGACTTTATCAATCATGTAATCACACCTACTAAACTAGAGTCGTGGAAAAAGTAGATGAATCAGTTGAGAGAATATCTCCCTAAGTCTAGTGGAGAGATTCAAGGGAGCTTTAATTTGAATTCAAATTCAAACTCCTTCAAAAACTCCTATAAAAATGCTATGGAAAAAGTCGCGGGTAAGCTTCACTCTTCCCGAGGCAATTCTGAGCAAATCATTGAGTGTGTGTGAGCTACACTTTAGCCTACACCTTTGAGTACCATTGAGCATCACATTACATGCCAATGGGAATGTACAATCATTAGATTTAATCAATATACACATATTCATAGTCTCTGTTTTCTCTGAGTGACTACCTCCAAGTCTGTCAACTTCCAAGAGGCATATCTCAAGATCTACTGAACCAAATTGGATGATTCAAAGCACATTGGAACAAGCTTGAAGCATACTATATGCCTACAAAGTTTGAAGGTTATTGGATCAACCATCTGGGAGAAATCGCGCTCGAAGTGATCTCTGGTATTTCTCTGTACAGTTCCTAAAATGTCGGGGATGATCCTAAGTTTGCTAAATTGATTTCTCAGAGTGTGGTTTGTTATTTTCTCTCATTCCACTTGCAATTGAAAGCTTGTTAAGCTAATTGATTATGTCCAAAAGCAATTAGATCAATTTTAAGTATGCTGGTCACACTGAGCATAACTCTGAGCAGATGTCAATACCAATATAGCAAGTTTTTCAGGATCTTTGAAATCACAAGTAGTCTGTTTTGATCTAATCATCACTCAACTCATTTCCAAAGTACATATAGCATATTTTGGTGTCATTTGAAAGCTCAAGGAGTCTACTAAGCATATCTGGAGTCAAAGGAGGGCAGGTGTGAAGCAAGATTTGCAGCACCAGCTTGATCTTCTAAGTGTATCCAGCCATCACTTCCAACAGTGGTATCAGAGCAAATAAGGTAATCATGGGTGATGGTTTCCCTTCCTTCATTGACAAATTGGATAGAAATAATTACCAGGCTTGGTCATTAAGAATGAAGACCTATCTACAAGGGAGAAGCTTGTATGGATACATATCAGGAGATGAGGAGTTGCCCTCATTCAAGACCAGAGGCCTACCTACAAAGGATGAACATGAGAGGCTAAATCAGTGGTGTGCAAAAGATGCTTTGGCAAGGTCATATCTTCTAAACTCTATCTCTGATTTCCTTCTACCTCATGTAAGGAATTGTAAGACTTCCCAAGAGACTTGGGAAACCTTGTCAACATACTTTTCATCAAGCACAAGGGCCAGAAAGAATCAGCTATGGATTGAGTTTACAACTCTTAGGAAGCAATCAAAACAATGTGTCTCAGATTTTGTCACCAAAGTCAAAGACATTGCAGATCAACTTGCAAGTGTTGGAGAAGAAATTGAGGAAGAGCAAATAGTCAGACAAGTGATCAATGGACTAAAGGCAGATGACAAGTGGGAGAGCTTTACCACAGCAATGGACTTGTACATGGACATCCAAGCACCTGATCTAACAACTCTGATTGGACAACTCTTTACACATGAAGCAAAGATCACAAAGAATGGAGAGCAATCAAAAGGTAACAATCCCTCTGCCCTATATACTGATAAGAAGACTAAAGACAAGGGTAAAAGCAAGAAGGTTGATGAAGAAGGCTCTACCTCCCAAGCAAACTATGCAGGGAGAGGTAGATCATCTAGAGGTAGAGGCAGAGGAGGTAAGTCAGGTAGGGGGAGACCCTACAATCAATCTCCATGCAATATTTGTGGCTTGTCTAACCATACTAAAGATGAATGCTACAAAAACTACAAGAACCAAAGAGGAAGAGGTCACCAAAGAGGAGGATACTCTCAAGGCTACAACAATAATTACAACAATAGCTACAATCACAATGGCAATTATCAAGGTGGATACAGGAACAGAAAGGATTACAACAATTATGCAGAGGATCAAGATGATTCCTTGTTGATTATGAACATGACATCTAAAGCAGGTATCAATGATGATCATTTGTTCTATATTGATTCAGGTTGCTCCAACCATGTAGCTGGAAATGTTGCCTTACTCTCTGATTTGGAAGAACCCAAAGGCAAGCACCAAGTGCAGACAGGTGATGACACTAAACATTCAGTTGTTAAAGTAGGCAATGTCAAAACAAGTGATGGTAATCAGAATTTACTAAGCAGAGTGTTGTATGTTCCAACAATCACCAAGAATCTGATGAGTGTAGGTCAGATTGTTGAAAAAGGTCTACAGGTCAGGTTCACTCAACATGGTGCATATGTGGAGGATCCAAGACATGGATTCAGAAGGATAGCCAAGGGAGAGAAATCAGGTAGATTGTTTACCTTTGAACTTGAAGATACTAAGAATATTGCTTTGTACAACTATAAGGACCAAACCCTATCAGAATTGGAGATGTGGCACAAGAGATTAGGTCACATTCGAGAGAGGACCATAAAACAAATGAGCAGGGATCAATGTGTGCTTGGGATACCTAATGTATCCAAGCAACACATGATATACAAGTGTGGGGCTTGTCAATTTGGTAAGTCACACAGATTGCCCTATACCAAGAAAGGTTTTATGCATGAAGATTATTTGGAATTGGTGCATACAGATGTTTGGGGACCTAGCAAGGAGCCATCCATATCTGGATCAAGGTACTATGTGTCCTTTATTGATGACTATAGCAGATGGACTGTCTTATACTTCATGAAACATAAAGATGAAGTATTTAACTGTTTCAAAAGGTATCTTGCATTAGTTGAGAATCAAACAGGTAGACATTTGAAGAGGCTAAGGTCAGATGGTGGTGGAGAATACTTCTCAAATGAATTTGAAGATTTCTTGCAGGAAAGAGGCATCAAGAGGGAGATTACTACAAGGTACTCACCTGAACAAAATGGGGTAGCTGAAAGGAGGAATAGACTCATTGTAGAGACAGCTAGGTCCATGCTTAATGAGAAAAAATTGCCAAATTATCTGTGGGCAGAGAGTGTATCTACTGCCACATACTTAATTAACAGGTTGCCATCAAAGACACTTGATGGAATGACACCCTATGAGGCTTGGCATGGTAAGACACCATCTCTGGATCATTGCAAAATCTTTGGGTGTGTTGCATATGTGCATATTCCCTCACAGGTAAGGGGAAAGCTAGACCCTAAGGCTGAAAAGTGTATCTTCATTGGTTATGATTTGAATCAGAAAGGATACAGGTTCTATAACCCCTCAAACAAAGGCTTCAAGGTAAGCAGAGATGTCATTTTTGATGAAAATGATTCATGGTATGAAAATGAGTGCAGGAAAGTTAGCCTACCTTATGATATGGAAGAAGACTTTCCAAAGCTTATCAGACAAGAACCAACTCAGAAAGAGGACACAAGCTCAGATGATGAAGACACCATCAACATTGAAGAGTTCAAGGCTTGGAAATCCAAAGGGAAGATGAAGATGAAGCAATTAGAAGACAATCCAGAATCCTCAACTCAAGCTATGAGAAGATCTCAAAGAGAAAAGAAGAAACCTATTAGGTATGGGTATGACACTTCACTTGTAACCAAGCACTCTGTATATCTTGCAAAGGATATCTTGAATGAAGAACCAGGTACATTTGAAGAAGCAATTACTAAACCAGAATGGAAGGAAGCAATGGATGAAGAAATGGAGGCTCTCAAGGAGAGTGATACTTGGGACTTGGTACCCAAGAAGGACTCCATGAAGGTGATAGGATCCAGATGGATCTACAAACTCAAGAGGAATTCAGATGGTACAATAAACAGGTATAAAGCTAGGTTGGTGGCCAAGGGTTTTGCACAAACCCAAGGCATTGATTATGAGGAGACATTTTCTCCTGTGGCCAAGATGCCAACTATCAGAGTTATGGTGAGTGTAGCTGCATCCAAGAATTGGAACATGTACCAATTGGATGTGAAGAATGCATTCTTGAATGGATGGATATCTGAAGAGGTCTACATGTCACAACCACCTGGCTATGAGGATCCCAATAAGGTAAATCATGTTTGTAAATTGAAGAAGGCTCTGTATGGATTGAAGCAGGCACCTAGAGCATGGAATTATAGGTTGACAACCTATCTCCTAGATCAAGGATTTGTGATGAGTAAAGCAGATACTTCATTGTTTATAAAGAGGAACAATTCAGAAGTAATATACTTGTGTGTCTATGTTGATGACATCATTATTACAGGAAATGATGTTCAAGGAATTAGACACATCAAAGGACAAATGATGAAGGAATTCAAGATCAATGATCTTGGATTATTGAAGTACTTCCTAGGACTTGAATTGGTCTACACAAATTCAGGTATCTTCATTACTCAGAAGAAGTACATTCAGGACATGGTCAAGAAGTTTAATTTGCAGGAAGCTAAAGTCTCAAACATTCCTATGGAGGTCAACCACAAACTCAGTGCACATGAAGGAGAAGAACTCAAGGATATTACAGGTTACCAAAGTTTGGTAGGTAGTCTTAATTATGCTACCTTAACCAGGATTGATATATCATATGGTGTTAGTGTACTTAGCCAATTTATGCATAAACCAAGAGTACCACATTTGGAGGCAGCCAAGAAGATAGTAAAGTACCTAAAGGGAACACAAAATCATGGTTTATACTTTCCATATTCATCAGACATTGATATTAAGGTATACTCATATGCAGATTGGGCAGGTTGCAAGGATGACAGGAGGAGTACATCTGGTTACATATGCTTTGCAGGTGATAAACCAATTTCTTGGTCATCCAAGAAACAACCCACAGTAGCTCTATCATCTACTGAGGCAGAGTACAGAGGGCTAGCCAATGCCACTCAAGAAGCCATATGGTTGAAGCTATTATATTCAGAATTGGGCCTATACACAAGGCCACCAATCATATTTGGTGATAACACAAGTTCTCTTCACCTAGCAGCTAATCCAATTTATCATGCTAGGACAAAACACATAGAGGTTCACTACCACTATGTGAGGGAGAAGTTACTTAGCAAAGAAATTCAATTATCATATGTGTCTACTAATATACAATGTGCAGATTTGCTTACTAAAGCTCTGGATGGAAGCAAGCTATGCAGATTTAAATCCATGATTGGATTGCAGGAAATAATTGAAGACTAGAGATGAAGACTTGAGCCAAAGTGTTTGGCTTGAGGGGGAGCTGTTGGTGCAAAACAAGCCTACACACATTGGCTTGGATATCAATATTGAAGACTCAACATAAGGCTTGGACAATTGGAACCTTGGAAGGCTAAAGTTTGAACTCTTGAAGGATACATTTGAACCATAGAAACCAATGCTTAATTGGTTATTACCTTTTATCCAATGTAAAAGTCTATATGACTTTATCAATCATGTAATCACACCTACTAAACTAGAGTCGTGGAAAAAGTAGATGAATCAGTTGAGAGAATATCTCCCTAAGTCTAGTGGAGAGATTCAAGGGAGCTTTAATTTGAATTCAAATTCAAACTCCTTCAAAAACTCCTATAAAAATGCTATGGAAAAAGTCGCGGGTAAGCTTCACTCTTCCCGAGGCAATTCTGAGCAAATCATTGAGTGTGTGTGAGCTACACTTTAGCCTACACCTCTGAGTACCATTGAGCATCACATTACATGCCAATGGGAATGTACAATCATTAGATTTAATCAATATACACATATTCATAGTCTCTGTTTTCTCTGAGTGACTACCTCCAAGTCTGTCAACTTCCAAGAGGCATATCTCAAGATCTACTGAACCAAATTGGATGATTCAAAGCACATTGGAACAAGCTTGAAGCATACTATATGCCTACAAAGTTTGAAGGTTATTGGATCAACCATCTGGGAGAAATCACGCTCGAAGTGATCTCTGGTATTTCTCTGTACAGTTCCTAAAATGTCGGGGATGATCCTAAGTTTGCTAAATTGATTTCTCAGAGTGTGGTTTGTTATTTTCTCTCATTCCACTTGCAATTGAAAGCTTGTTAAGCTAATTTATTATGTCCAAAAGCAATTAGATCAATTTTAAGTATGCTGGTCACACTGAGCATAACTCTGAGCAGATTTCAATACCAATATAGCAAGTTTTTCAGGATCTTTGAAATCACAAGTAGTCTGTTTTGATCTAATCATCACTCAACTCATTTCCAAAGTACATATAGCATATTTTGGTGTCATTTGAAAGCTCAAGGAGTCTACTAAGCATATCTGGAGTCAAAGGAGGGCAGGTGTGAAGCAGGATTTGCAGCACCAGCTTGATCTTCTAAGTGTATCCAGCCATCACTTCCAAAAGAGCCTTTATCTTTCACATGTGCATCAAAATATGATTTTTGTTGCTTCTTAGTTGCGTATATTCCTGCTGTCGCTTTCAGCCTGGTTTCTCCTAATCGTTCCAAGTCCATTATTCTTGCTGATAATTCATGGCCGGTCCACTGATGTTCTTGTGCAACCTTAAGGGTCGGTATCAAGAAGTCCAAAGGAAGCACAGCATTCTGACCAAAAACCATCTGAAAGGGAGTTGCATTGAGTACGGTCTTGTAGGCCACTCAATATGCCCAAACAGCATGGTGTAACTGTTTGTCCCAATTTGAACGTTTGTTGTTCACGAGTTTCGTCAGTACGTTACAAAGGATCTTGTTAGTGCTTTCAGCCTGACCATTGGCCTGAGGATGATATGGTGCGGATTTCTTGTGAGTCACCATAAAATCTTGTAACAAATATTCAATGAATTGGATTAGAAAGTGAGTTCCTCGATCGCTCACTAACTCTATAGGCAATCCATATCTTGTAAAGACCTTTTCAAATAAGAATTTTGCAGTCGTGTGTGCATCATTCTTTTTCATGGCTTTTGCCTCTACCCATTTGGTAAGATAATTTGTCACAACAATAATGTATTCCGCATGTGTACCTTTTGCAGGGGGGTTAATGGGTCCTACAAAGTCTATACCCCATTTAGAAAATGCACGTCCGCCCATCATGGGTTTCAATGGCATTTCATCTCTGCGAGTAGGAAATTGAGTTCTTTGGCATACATCACAGCTCTTAACATAGGTATGTGCATCCATGTGAAGAGTGGGCCACCATAATCCTGCAAAGAGGATGGCTTTGATTATCCTATCTGGTCCAAAGTGACCTCCTGCAACACCTTGGTGTGTAGTCTCTAGTACGCTCAAATAATCGCTTTCATGAACACATTGTCTTAAATATCCATCTCATCCTCGTTTGTATAGATTATCACCAATAAGTAATAGTCTTGAGCTTCCTGCTCTAGACTTCGTTGTCGTGCTAAGGTCATTCCTTGAGGGAATGTTTTCGTCCTCAAGTACATCACCAAGGGTTCACTCCATTCTGGTGTGAGAGACACGTGATATAATGTAGCATGCTCTACTGGTGGTCTTTCACAATAGACATGGCATTCTTTACACAACTTGCAGACATCTGCTTCCATAGAAGGCCAATAGACTCCTAGTCTATGCAGAGTCTGCAATGTACGATATTTCGAATGATGTTGCTTCAACGCACCTACATGTGCTAATTGCAACCAATTCGCATGTTCTGATTCATCTACACAACAAGCAAGAATCTTTTGATTATCCTGTTTATATATGCTTCCTGCTATTATTTGATATCTCTAAGACTTGGTAATCTCTCCTTCCTTGATCCTTATCCTAGGATTCTTGGGTCCATACGTGAGAATAGGGACTATCGATTTAGCCCATTCTGGTGCTATCTCAAGGTTAAACAAGTATGCATCGGGTAATTCATCCATTATTCCTTGAGGAGCTTCTCCTGTGGTTAGTCTCGAGAGGTGGTCAGCTCTGAGATGCATCTTTCCTTTCCTGACTACTACTTCAAAATCATACTCCATGAGTAATAGAAACCAACGTATTAATCGTACTGTGTTACATGGCTTATTGACTAAGTACAATAGGGCTTGATGATCTGTAAAGAACTTGAACTTGTTTGCCAACAAATAATGCCTGAATTTCTTTACCACGTAGATCATCCCTAATCCTTCTCGTTCCGTAGTGGTATAATTTCTTTCTACTGCGTTCAACTGTCTGCTCGCGTAAGCTATGGGGACATCTATATTACCTTCACTTGTGGGTTGTGCTAACACACATCCTATGGCATAAGTGGATGCATCCACATGTACATGGAATGGCTTGTTCCAATCCAGGGTTGTCAATATAGGTGCTGAGCACAAATGTCGTTTAAGTTCATTGAATGAATTCTCGCATTCATCTGTCCATTCAAACTTGGTCAAAAGAGAGTACAATGGCTTGGCTATGATTGCATACATGTGTATGAATTGTCTATAATAACCGCAATGGCCCATAAATGCCTGTACCTCTTTCACGTTAGTTGGTCTAGGTAGATCTGCAATCACCTTCACCTTTTCTTCATCTGTCAAAATTCCATTCTTTGACACAATGTGTCCTAAAATTTTTCCTTGTCTGACCATGAAAACGCACTTTTCTGGGTTCAAACAAACCTGATATTCTTGACATTTGTCAAATACTTGCCTTAACTCTGGGATATGCGTCTGTCTCACATTTGAATGTGCACATAATTCATCGACATAAACTTCCAAATTCCTGTGTAAGAATTCCTTGAAAACATGACACATGAGTCGCTGGAAAGTAGCAGGTGCATTTGTTAAGCCAAATGGCATCACATGAAATGCAAATATGCCCCATTTTGTGGCAAAAGCCGTCTTGTGTTGATCTTCTGGAGCAATGGCTACTTGATTATAGCCTGAGAAACCATCAAGGAAGCTGTAAACTTCCTTGCCCGCAACTCTTTCCAATAGGTGTTCCGTGATAGGAAGAGGATAATTGTCTCTAATCGTGGTGGCATTAACTTTTTTAAGGTTAATACACACATGCAATTTTCCACTCTTCTTGGGCACAACCACAATGGGGGATACCCATTCAGTATGCTCAATTTCATAAATAAATCCTGCTTCTATCAAATGATCTATTTCTTCTTTAATCTTCGCAGCATAGTTATCATTGTACGTGTACGGTTTCTGTTTCATAGGTTTTGCATCTGGAGTCATAGGGATTCTATGAGAACATATATCTGGGTCTACTCCTTTCAAATCTTTGTAACTCCAAGCGAACACATCTCTATATTCGCGCAATAGGGCAACTAATTCTTCTTCTTCTTCTGTCGTCAAATCATGCCCTATGTATGTACATTTTTCTTCTTCTCCTTCTATGGAAACTATTATTTTTTTGGTTTTCCCTCGATTATCATATACTTTTCCAATGTCAGCTTTTTTGTTGGGCATTCGTACCATTATTCTTCTATCTTCTATTTCATACTTTTTGAAGTTCTCGGGAACCTCAAACAAAGATTCTTCTTCTTATGACATGGTTTCTTTCTTCTTTCTTTTCTTGCCTTCACTTTTGTCCGTCACTTGTGTGGTTAATCTCACCTCATTTCTTTGTGTGTCTGAGGGTAAGTTTCTACTTCGTAAAAATATTCTTCTTCTGATGCAAAGTGTGGGTCCATAATAATTGATTCTAAATCAAAATCACTCCCATCCTCAAATGCATCAGTGCTAGGTTCACACTCTTCTATAATTGAACATGATTGGCTCTATCGAGAAAACTGAAATGTCATAGCCATCCTCATCGCAGTGGGGTGTCCATTGTTCTTCATTGATGGCTACATCCATGGCTGCTAGGATTTCTGCCCAACCATGGGGTTCGAATTCTTCATTTGGAAATACTACAGGTGCGTACGCTGGGTCTTGAAGAGTTCGTGGATGTTGTTCTGCACCTAAGGTCCTTGCTTCTAACCGTTCTCCCTCTTGCTTTTCCACTTTACACATCCATAGATGAGTGTCCTCGTGCAACCATGAGGGGTCCGACTCTAATGAGTGTACTGATTCTGTTTCTACTGGTGTCTTATGGATGGTGTTCCATTGTATTGGGGGTACGTCTCGATGTGAATAGTCTTTAAGATTGACTTTGGTAGTCACACCTAAATATTGCAAGTACAAAGAATTAGTTCCCCAATCTTGTACAATTTGCAACTGACGCATGAATGGTCGTCCTAAGATCATCTCATAAGCGTGATTTTTTGCAAAGTCACAAATGGCAAAGGTATGCTCAAATTCTACACCACAAGTGGTGAGAGATATGCCTTCTAGTAAGCCTAATGGTTTTTCTATGTGTCCATCAGCCATTTGTAGTTTCATCCTGGTAGGTCTTAATGCTGGCTTACCCCAACGTTTCCATAAAGCGGTGGTAGCAATGGCTACTCCGGCTCCTGAATCTAAGATGGCTTTCGTGGTGTAGCCCTGATGGGTTATTGGAAGATAAGTTCTCCTTCGCTTACATCTCCGATCATTTCTACTGGTATCTCTGGTACCTTCTTGTGTGTTCCTATCTGTGAGGGAGTAGTAGCAAGCTCGGGGAATTGATTTGCTACGTGCTTCCACAGTTCTGGTTTAACCTTCAACAATTCCTCAAGCGTGAGGTGACACTGAAATTTAGCGTTCTTGACCACTTCTGTGTTTCTAGGGATCATTGATTCTTCATTCCTCACTATTATCGTGGGTGCTCTCACGCTAATAGACTTGTCTCCCCAAGGTCCTGTGAACTGAGGTAATTCTTGTAAAGAGTTAGATTCAAATCCTGTGTGTTCACTCAGTTTTTCTTCCTCTACATCATCATAAATAGAGGGAATATCTTGGGTAAATTGCTCCTACAAGTCATCTATTTCTTGAATAGGAGTGTGGGTTCCTTGTTCTTTTCTCCACTTCTCTTCTTGGATTTCTCTCAGAAATTCATGTGAGTACCTATGTATGGAAGACAGGTTGTCTTAACTTTCTGTATTGGGTACTTGAGAAAGGGATGGTGCATTCCTTTCTTGTGTCTCTAGAACAGTAGGGTTCCTATGCTGATCCTTTTTTTCTTTGCTATCGATCAAGTATTCTAGCCTCTCCATAGTCCTTGAAAGTGTAATTCCGATTTTGCCATGTTATTCCAATTTAGATATCTAGAGGCTTCAAACATTGCTTGTGCTAATTCTACCATCTTCATGCAAAGTTTAGTTCTCTAAATTTCTAAGTCTGCTCGAGGGTAGTTCTTACTCATCTCAACTACTTGGGGTCCTTCTTTTAATCTTGCTTGATATGCACGAAACATCATGTCTAGGTTTTCTTGTATGGATTCCGCTAAAACTGATCCTGATTTTTGCGCTAGGTTCTCTTGATTCAATTCCTGTGAAGTCAACTCTAGGATTTTGGCTCTAGATTCCTTGAGACTTCCTTCCAACTCAGTTATCCTTTTACTCAATTTTCTCTTAATTCTTTCTCTGGAATCTTTCCAAGATTTTGTCTTTTTACTGCTAGATTCTCCAACTTCACTAGTTCCGGCTATTTTCTCCTGATTAAGCTGTTGGTTCTGTAAGAGCTCCTGGGCTCTTATTATAGCTTGGATAGGCACATATGTAGGGTTTGATCCATCTGCATTGTGCACAATACCTATCACGTTGATCGGTGTCACATTTGAAGCATTAGCAAGGTTCTTAGGACAATCTTTTATGATGTGCTCTTTACCACAATCGGCACAAAAGCCTTGTATGTTATAGTACTGTGATTGTCCTGCTATCGGAGGATGTGGACAATCCTTTATGAAATGATCTCCTTGGCACCTAAAGCATGGTCCTCTAGGGCCATGTGGTCTTTGTTGTCTTAATTGGGGCCGCGGATTCGGGTTTGTGTACATCACATTAGCATAGTCGGGCTCCCAACTAGGTTCCACTGGTGGACTATCATATTGATATGTCTGTATGTGTTCTGGTGACTCTGTGTAATACGCGGGTGGACTATCTACATGAGTAGAGTCAAAATTGTTAGAGTTTGGATCACTGTCAGTAATTAGGGGTGAAACGGGAACTAAAGCTCTATTGAGGTTCTCTTCTGTAGAAGCGTATTTCACTGAGATGACATTCGCAGGTGGGGGTGGCTGCTGAGCTAAGACAGGTTGTGGTCTCTGTTGAGCCTGATAAGGATAGTTCTGAGGAGGCCTATAGTAATGAGGCTAAGTATTGTACTGGCCTTGATACCTACCTAGCTGTGCATATGCTTGCAGGTAGTTCTGTCTCACTGTTTGTTTGTTGTATGGGCAGTCGTGAGCCGTGTGATTTGTGTATCTTCTCTCAATTGTACAGTACTGGCCACTAGGGTTGGCTTGTGGTTGTGCTGCATTGGGACACACATTTGCCAAATGATTTCCACCAAAAGTGTAACAATGTACGTTAGTTGTTAACTTGGGCATCTGTTTACTAGAAACTCCTAGTTTCTGGGCCACTTTTTCTACCAGGTCTTCTATCGAGTTAGACAATTTTGTGGATGCTAGAGATGAACAGTATGAGTCCTTATAGACCTTTGAGAGTTCCAACTCATCTCCTAAGTTGTCCTCAATGTCTATGCAAATTCTTACACACTGCTCTAGCGTTCTGGGTTCCTTCAAGTATACATAGGAGCGTAGTTTAGAGCTCAACAAGCCATCTAGAAACAATGACATTTGCTTGGCCTTTGAGGGTAACTCTTGCATTGGACATCTTTCAACATATTGTCTAAACCTACGTCCTGCAAGTCTAACTGTTTCCTGAGGGGTCTATTTGAAGCTATGAATCAACGAAGACATATCATGTCTGATCCCACTTTTAGAGAATTCAGTGATGAATGACTCTAAAAAGTGATGAATATCCCTAAATTGCCTTTGTTGCAATGGTTGGAACCAAGTTAAAACTGTATTCTTTAACATTAGTCCAAAAGCATTGTATTGCGTGAACATGTCTTCTACTTGCTCGGCTCGTAGCACTTGCTTAAACTCCGCAACATGGTCGTAGGGATCTCCTGTCCCATCAAAATAATTTTTCATGGACTTCACTAACTGAGTGGGTCTTAATATTCTTGCATGTTCACGTGGTCTAGGTAGAGGAAAATCGTCTCTACCACCTGGCATTCTCTGTCTTTCCACTCTATCGGTGTCTACGATGGTTCTATCTCTCCCTATGGGATGATTGAAGCTGACTTCTGGTCTTTCTCTGTTCTTGTCTCTCTGATTAACATGGGCTGAGGATGTTCCTGCCCCTTGTTGGCTCGTGTTTACGTTTGCTCGTGATGGAGGGAATACCATCTCGCCTCTCCATGTGTATGTGTTTCTAGCGTGGTCTGGTACTACAAATACTCTTTCTGAAGTTTCATCCAGGTATACAACCTTTCCAGGTGTATCTAGGTCTTTGAACTCGTAGATTATGATGGAGCCTACCTCACTAGGTTGTTTCGTTCTGTATCTCCAAAATGCTTCATCTGTTTCTTTATTCACAAACAACTCTATGCTTTTGTTGTCCTGAGGGATCCACTCTGGAACTAGTACTCGTGTCAGTACAGATTTCCCTCTAGGTGTCCTAGGTTCTTCTAATGGTTCTTTTCCTTGGGATTTAGCTTCTGTCTCTAACTAAATTACGCCAAACTCATTCGTATTGTTTGGCTGAGTACTGATGATGTACATCGTTCCTTCTTTGTCTATGTATGCATCTCTTTCGAATTTCACCACTGGACGTTCCAATCCAATGGGTTGATCAAGATTGTGCATTTGCACCACTTGTCTTCGCAAACCATCCTCATAGATGCGAGCACCTAAGCGGTTGGTTCGAAGAAATTCTAATTGAGTCCTATAGGGTCCTTCAGGTCTTTCCAAATATGCTACATTTGACCCTCCTTTTGGTCTTTCTGTGCTAAATGCCATTTCTGATTCACTCGTGTCTCAGCTCTCCTAGGGGTGATTACTATTCAATTGTTGAGCTCACGATCGTGCAGTAGTTCCTACACTTGCTTCTGATGATATAAGGCTTCGTCGGTTTGACTTACCTATGTGTTTGCCCAATCTAAGGTTCATGAATTTACTTAACGGCACTTCTGATTGTCAATGGTTCTTTGTTCTTTTAATTGCTTGGTTCTTTTTAAAGTCTTTTAAGTTCTTGTCCAACTGTATGCGTCAGGAATCGACTTTCCGTGGTACTTTTGAGTTCTTGTTCCGTCATACTTAAGTTCTTTCTCGTTAGGTATTTGTATCACACACCTTTACTTTAGTCTTGGACTTGAAAAATTTAAGTCTCTTGTACTTGAGGCGTTCCTATCGTCGTTAATCCACAATGATACCATTTAGCCTAAGCTAATAATTGACTGAGGGGGTTGAGTAATCTTCCAACCTCAAGTCAGCTTTTTTGGTTGCTCTGATGTCCAAGAAGCTGCGCTTCCCAAGCTTTATGCCCTTCACTGCCTTGCCTCGAATGCCCTTGATTGCCTTTGCTAGAGCTAGAAAAATCCAATATTAGACCAATATCACAATGGATGATCAAGCACTTGGATATAAACACTTTTAAAGTCCCTTGTCCTTTGCCCAATTTTTTTCAATGCCCCTTGGCTTTCTAGTCCCAAACTCGGTCAACCTCAAATTATCCTCTCTAAAAATCAACGTATTCTTTCTAACGAGCTATAAAGCTCAAAAAACGGACTTCGGATGAAAAAGATATGAGCGTTCAGGCTCTCGGGGGTAAAAATTGACAAACAGGTTTTTCTCCAAATATGAACTAAGGGGTCTCCTATGAGTCTAATCACCCAAAATTTTCCCAAAATTAGCCCCAAAAGTGACCAAAAAATCAATTCCAAAAAATCCGTTTGGGGTGGACAATATCGATGGTCTGAGATAATCGCGATGGTCTGGGACCGTCGCGATGGTTCAGGTGAACCATCGTGAGGGTGTGGTACAATCGTGATGGTCCGAAGGAGCGAACAATCGTGATGGTCAGAAAGTGGATGATCGCGATGTCGTGAATGTGAACAGTCGCGATGGTCTGAAATGAATGATTGCGATGGCCCGAAAATGAACCGTCGCGATGGCATCAGTCAACGGTCAACATGAACCATCGCGATGGTCCGAAGTGAACCATCGCGATGGTCACAGATGCGATGGCGTGAGCCAATTGCGATGGTCTGATTTTGGGTCGTCGCGATGGCGTACCTGGGACAGTCGCGATGGCGTGACTAGTGAGCAATCGCGATGGTGTGGATGTGAACTGTCGCGATGGCGCGAATGAACCGTCACGATGGTCTAATCTTCGAGCAATCGCGATGGCGTCGGTCAACGGTCAACGGGACAATCACGATGGCATGAGCCCGTCGCGATGGTCACAAGGCATGATGGCGTGAGCCAATCGGGATGGTTCAAATGTCGAGGTGTCGCGATGGTCTGAGGGTGTCGTCGCGATGGTCCGAGGGATCGAACTGTCATGATGGTCTAGCTTGCCACATGGCAGCGTCGGCACGATGGCATGAGCCTATCACAATGGCATGGGGTCGACGGGATCGTCGTGATGGTCCAAATGAACCGTCGCGATGGCTCAAGTGAGCCGTCGCGATGGTGCAAGACCGTCGTGATGGTCCGGTCGAGCCGTCGCGATGGTGTGAGCCAATCGCGATGGTGTGACACAATCGTGATGGTTTGAGCCAACCGCGATTGTCCACCAAACTATGAATTTTTCAAATGCAATTTTAGATTCCTATGTGCGCAAGGATCGCCTACACGCTGGTGTGGTTGCCTACCTCAAATTCCGAAGTTGGCAGACCATCGTTTTTTCTATGTTACATATAGTACAAAAGTGATGCAAATCCCTGTTGAGTGTTTGAAAAAGTATTTATAAAATATAAATCTTTGAAAAATCGATTCGACTGACTCCCTGCTCTGTCTTTACATGCTTCCGCGTCTTCTATGCCTCTGGTTGCTGCCAACACAATTCCATTTTGTTGAGGTGTGTACCTACATGCAGATTGTTGTTTGATGACATTTTAAGAAATCCTAAAAATTCTTTGGAGAAATATTCTCCTCCTCCATCAGACCTCAAGGTCTTTATGTACTGTCTTATTTCTATTTTTTCTGTGCTTTTATAAATCTCTTGAACATAGAGAACACATTTGATTTTTGTTTTATGCAGAACATCCATACTTTTGTTGAATGATCATCAATAAAAGTGACAAAATATCTATTCTCAGCAATCGATGGTTGTTGTGATGGTCCCCATACATCCATGTGTATCAAGTCGAGGACATTCCTTGCCACATAGTTGCTCTTCTTGAATGGTTGTTGGGTTTGCTTTCCTACTTGGCATGCTTCACAAAACTCATGTAGTCCAGCATCATTGAATCTTGGAAGACTTCTTACCACTTCATGGTTGCTCATGTCCTTGAGCTTGGGAATGTTGATATGTCCAAACCTTTTGTGCCACAAATCAATTTCAGCAATCCTGTTGTTTCCAAACTGAATATACATCACTTTTCTTTGTGGTTGTTGAATGTTCAAAGTGAACATCCTACTTTCTTTCCTTCCTTGAGCAATGACCTTGAATCCTTCTTTTGGATTCTTTATAAAACAACCTTTTTCATTGAAGATAAGATGATATGCTTCCTCTACCATTTGTCCTACTAAAATCAAATTCTTTGCGATAGTAGGAACATGAAGAACGTCAATCAATACTTTCTTGTCTCCAAGCTTGATTTCTCCAATATGCTCAATTGTGTGTTGAGTTTCATCACCAGTCTCTAGACATCCTTTTCCACTTGGAGCTTGTATATTTGTGAATAAATCTCCTTGGCATGTCATATGATTGCTGCAACTTGAATCTATAAACCAGTTTTGGTCATCACTTCTCAGGTTGTTGTACTCATGCTTCATGGCAAGCATTTGTTTGCTTGTCTCCTTCACTTAATGTACTTGCATAGTTATTTTGGCTCCTTTGGTTGCCTCCAATGAGAATAGTAAGAGCAATAAGTGAATCCCTAAGTATAGTCTACCCCCATATATGAGTATATCGTATATATGTGGTCTTCCATGTGTGTTGTCATTTGAGTTGTCCTTGTTGTCCTCCGAGTTGTGTTGGCTAGAATTTGTTTTCTTGTAGCTTCTTCCTCTTCCTCTCAAGCCTCCCCTTGAGTTCCTTCCTCTACCTCAACGTGCATATAACATTTGGCTATGGCTGCCCTTACCTTTGTTGCCTTCTCCTTTTTGAGCAACCTCTTCAGCCACAAGATTTGGTATAATCTCATCGAATGTTGGTAGAGGGTCTCTATAAAGAATGTTTGTGATGACAGGATTCCACTTCTCTTCACTTCTCAAGCCATTGAGGGCTGTTTGGACGATGTCTTCCTCTTCTATCTTGCATCCAATTGATGCTAGCTGACCTAGAAGCTCCTTGATCTTCAACGTATACTCATCAATGCTTTGGTTTGAGCTTTTCTTCATGTTGTTGAGCTTGTTCTTGAGTTACATCTTTCGAGACATTGTTGAGGTAGCATACACCTTCTCCAATGCTTCCCAAACTTCCTTGGTTGTCTCTAGGCTTTGCACATGACCAATTATAGTGTTAGAAATAACTTGTGAAATGAGGAACATCACTCTTCAATTCCTCTCTTCCGAATCTAAAAATTGTCTCCTTTGTGTTGGAGTAATGTTGGGATCTTGAAGGTCCACTAGTTGTGGATCATCTCCAGTAACTAGACTCCATAAACCCTTACCTTTAAGGTAATTTTTCATTATATACCTCCAAGACTGAAAATTATCTTTATCTAACTCCTCAACTTGCTGTCCTAAATCAGCCATTGAAAACTTCCAAGTTTGAAGTTTACCTGAAATATATTGTGGCACTCTTTCTTGACTTTATGAAGCTCCCCTTGATTTGTAGCTTCTCCTTTGCTTTACTTAAGTTCAAATGCTTTGCCTCTTTAAGCTCCAATGCTCTATTTTTTAGCTCTAATACCAATTGTTGGAGAATTCCTCTCCTATGCATAGCAGAAAGTGTAGAAGACCTTCTTAAGATCAAAACTTTTACCTACAGCTGAACCTTAGAATGAAAACTGCTATCAATTGAAGAAGACAAGGCTTTGCTTACTCAAGCTATACACTAATAGCATTCAAATGATCTATCAAACACTTGATTTTGAGTAGCTTTGGTTTGGAAACTCTTTGCCTCAAAACAGGCTGCTTATCCACTTAGTTAGGCTGAAAACTAGGCTTCACCAAAAACTCAATAACTCATAGATCATGATGAATTTGACAAAAAAATTTTAGATAGCAAAAGTGTACAAGATAATCTTTCCAATGAATATTTAAACTCTAAAAATGAATACATGCGTTGAGAGATATGACTCTCGCAATCATGCTACCCAGAAATGGTGAGTGGATGGACATAGTCTATGAGACTATAGAAAAGGAAATGATTGAAACCAAATGAACTACCTACAAGGGGACTTCAGCACCTTCTTCCTTTGTACTTGAGTGTCCTTCCTTGCCTCTTTTGTAGCCAAGTGACCAGGATCTCTCATGATGACTTCGTGAGCTCTTCTCCATAACTCCTCCACTCTTTAAGCAGCCACTCTTCACGTTCGGTTTAGTTTTTGGATTTATTCTCTTTTGATTGATTCTCGTTTGGCTCCACTACTTGCTAAGGTAAATGCTTCCATTTTTCATTTTTGTATTTTGTAGCACGTTGTGAGCAGGGAAGATGGGGAGAAAAGTCAAAACTCAAGTCTAGGACAACATTTACATAATGAAGAAGAAGGAGCTAAAAAAGTAGGGAGGCGTAAGGAAGTAAATAAGAATCTTGAGTTACCCTTGCAAGAAATATCTTCCACATGGATTGAGGAGAAGATTTCGAGATTTCAAACTGAGTTTTCACTTGCATATTCTTTGAAGCCATCAAGGACAAACATAAGAAGATTAATCAATTAAGAACAATTTGGGCTCAATAAACAAGCCACAAATGGTTTGGATGCGTAAGTGGTTAGTGAGTTTTTGTCATCTTAAACGTGACTTTATATTGATGTTACAACACTTCAAAGGTGTATTTGCATGGCCATAAAAAACCTAACAAGAATTCATGAAGAAATGGGGCATCACTGGTGTTCGCACTCAAGGTTGGGTACGTGTTGATGAAGTGGACATACGAGAAGCGGGAGCATGTAAGGAGCTCCAAGAAATATACATCAAATTTTCAGGAAAAAATCCCTATAAAAACAATGATTTTGATCACTAAAAACCATTGTAAATATCATTTCACATTTTTGCAGCTCCATTTTGTGCAAGCCAAGGAGTCATCGAGCTTTAGGAGCTTAGGTTGAACTCATGTTTTGGATTTCATGATTTTTAGAGCTCATTTTAGCCCTCATGAATTGAACTTTTAACTAGGCCGACCATAAGGTCTCATTGTTGGAGTTTGTTTGTGGAAGCATGCGAACAACACAAGGAAGAAGAAGAAGCTTGGAGAACAACACACAATACTGAATGTATTACCACTAGAATGTACAAAGGTAAGTGACCCGTTAGGGCTATAGGCATATATACAAGTCAGGGCACTTTTTTCCCTCTTAAGGTATTAGACAGGTCACCACTTCATCTAGGGTGCCGTTGACACCCCTCTGATCATAGTTTCAGAATCACATGAAAATTGGTGAGCATACTCAATGTGATGTGTGTGTGAACACACTAGGACTACTTGGGCACTTTTTTCCCTCTTTAGGATGGTTTTCCCCCCCAGCTTGTATATATGCCCATAGCCCTAGCAGGTCACTTACCTTTGTACATTCTAGTGGTAATACATTCAGTAATGTGTGTTGTGCTTGAAGCTTCTTCTTCTTCCTTGTGATATTCATGTGCTTCCACAAACCTCAAACTCCAACAATTTGTATCAGAGCATGTCGCCACTTCATCTAGGGTGTGATTAATATCCCTTTGGTCACAGTCTCATAATCACATAAAAATTGGTGAGCGTACCCAGGGTGATTAGGAGTTCAAAATAGCTTCATTGTGATGGTGTTGAAATCACAATCGGAGCTTGTTTCAGCCTCCGAATGCACTATCACATCATTTGTGTAAGCGATTTTGTCTTTTTGAACCAAACATATATACAATTTTTTTCGCCAGTATAAGTATCTCGAAGTCTTCTACAGGTTTAGCAGAACTCGATAGGATAATTATGTTCAAAGTTTTGAGATACAATCACTTTTCTGAATTAGGGTATTTTAGTCAGTGGCCATGGCTGAAAGCAGTGATGTATTTCGTATGTTGGTTGTTGAGGATAAGTAGGACGGCACCAATTACCAATTATGGGCTTATATGATGCATCATGTATTGGTTGCAAAAGGACTGTGGAATATTGTGCATGGTGTTGAAAAACGTCCTATTACACCTACAAACACAGTTGTGAAGGTGATGCAGATGGAGTTGAAGATGGTGATATTCTTCATGCTCCTCTTCGTGTTGTGGTTCTTGATGCACCTACTATAGAGAAAATTTGTTGGGATGGCAAAGATGCTCAAGCACATGCATTGATAGCCTTGTCTGTCAAACATGCGATTATTTCTCATATTCACTCTTGCAAAACAACTAAGGATGTTTGGAATACACTTACCACTTTATACAAGGCAAGGAATGAGGCTTGTGTTGCTTACCTCCAAAAATAGTTGGAGAGTAAGCAGATGAATGAAGGAGATTCCATGGACAATTATCTGAAGATCAAAGATTTGAAGAAACAATGGATTTCTACTAATGAAGTCTTGCCTTACAATTCGCTTGTGCAGACTGTTTTGAATGGTCTTCTCGATTCATATCAGAACTTTTCTATACTCTTTGTTTGATGATGAAAGGCAATCCAAAAGCCTTAATATTTGATGAGTTAGTCTTTGTTCTATTGTAGGAAGATCATTCTAGGCAAAACATGTCCATTATGTGTGTTGCAGATCAAGCTTTCCTGGCTAGTCAG